>OX463839.1:37541137-37793950 GCA_949825065.1 Odontocerum albicorne | reverse complement strand
ATGACAAATTTGTGATAGAAAAGCATTTGTGGTAAAAATTATATCAAATTTCAAAACCATTTTAATATGTATAAACATTTGATAATAAAAGGCACCAACTTCATACTTATGACTCAAAAAACTGCCGTTGACGCCCAAGTTTACATATGTGCAAAATTACCGCAGAAATATTATTTGTTTTACGTGTTTCCGTGTTTTTTTTATTCCAAACCTGTAATTTTTCGATATTTCAATCTTTTGTATCAATATTTTTCAATTTGAATGAATTTTACTACATTTAACCAACAAATCTGCCACTTGCGTACTCAAATAGAAGGATTGATAATCCTTGATGATTATCAATCCTTCTATTTGAGTACGCAATGAGTCATGATAAATGTGTTATAGAAACGCATTTGCGGTAAAAAATTATATTTATTTTCAAAATCATTTTAATATGTATAAAAACATTTGATAGTAAAAGGCAGCAACTTGATACTTTTTACTCGAAAAACTGCCATTGACGCCCAAGTTTAAGAATATATGTACAAAGTTACCACAGAAATATTATTTGTTGTACGTGTTTCCGTGTATTTTATTCCAAACCTGTAATTTTGCGGTATTTCAATCTTTGGCATCAATATTTTTCAGTTTGAATGAATTTTACTACATTTAACCTACATATCTGCCACTTTCGTACTAAAATAGAAGGATTATCAATAAATCATGACAAATTTGTGATAGAAAAGCACTGACGGTAAAAATGATATAAAACTTCAAAACCATTGTAATATGCATAAACATTTGATAATAAAAGGCAGCAACTTCATACTTTTCACTCAAAAAACTGCCATTGACGCCCAAGTTTACGAATATTTGTACAAAATTACCACAGAAATATTATTTGGTGTACGTAATTCCGTGTTTTTTATTCCAAATCTGTAATTTTGCTATATTTTAATCTGAGGCATCAAATAAATCTAAATTTTTAATGAATTTTACTACATTTAACCAACAAATCTGCCACTTGCATACTCAAATAGAAGGATTATTAAATGAGTCATGACAAATGTGTTATAGAAACGCATTTGCGGTAAAAAATTATATGAATTTTCAAAATCATTTTAATATGTATAAAAACATTTGATAGTAAAAGACAGCAACTTTATACTTTTTACTCGAAAAACTGCCATTGACGCTCAAGTTTAAGAATATATGTGCAAAATTACCACAGAAATATTATTTTACCTACGTGTTTTCGTGTTTTTTATTCCAAACCTGTAATTTTGTGATATTTCAATCTTTTACATCAATATTTTTCAGATTAAATGAATTTTACTACATTGAACCAACAAATCTGACTCTTTCGTACTTAAATAGAAAGATTTTCAATGAATCATGACAACTGTGTTATAGAAACGCATTTGCGTTAAAAAATAATATAACACTTCAAAACCATTTTATTATGTATAAATATTTGATAATTTAAGGCAGCAACTTCATACTTTTCAATCAAAAAAGTGCCATTGACGCCTAATTTTACGAATATATGTACAAAATTACCACAGAAATATTATTTCTTTTACCTGTTTTCGTGTTTTTTAATTCCAAACGTGTACTTTTGCGATATTTCAATCTTTTACATCAATATTTTTCAGTTTTAATGATTTTTACTACTTTTTATATACAAATCTTCCCCTTTCATACTAAAGTAGAAGGATTATGAATGAATCATGACAAATTTGTGATAGAAAAGCATTTGTGGTAAAAATTTTATCTAATGTCAAAACCATTTTAATATGTATAAACATTTGATAATAAAAGGCACCAACTTCATACTTATGACTCAAAAAACTACCATTGACGCCCAAGTTTACATATGTGCAAAATTACCGCAGAAATATTATTTGTTGTACGTGTTTCCGTGTATTTTATTCCAAACCTGTAATTTTGCGGTATTTCAATCTTTGGCATCAATATTTTTCAGTTTGAATGAATTTTACTACATTTAACCTACATATCTGCCACTTTCGTACTAAAATAGAAGGATTATCAATAAATCATGACAAATTTGTGATAGAAAAGCACTGACGGTAAAATTGATATAAAACTTCAAAACCATTGTAATATGCATAAACATTTGATAATAAAAGGCAGCAACTTCATACTTTTCACTCAAAAAACTGCCATTGACGCCCAAGTTTAAGAATATATGTACAAAATTACCACAGAAATATTATTTGTTGTACGTGTTTCTCTGTGTTTTATTCCAAACCTGTAATTTTGCAGTATTTCAACTTTTGGCATCAATATTTTTCAGTTTGAATGAATTTTACTACATTTAACCTACATATCTGCCACTTTCGTACTAAAATAGAAGGAGTATCAATAAATCATGACAAATTTGTGATAGAAAAGCATTGACGGTAAAAATGATATAAAACTTCAAAACCATTTTAATATGTATAAACATTTGATAATAAAAGGCAGCAACTTCATACTTTTCACTCAAAAAACTGCCATTGACGCCCAAGTTTACGAATATTTGTACAAAATTACCACAGAAAAATTATTTGTTCTACGTAAATCCGTGTTTTTTATTCCAAATCTGTAATTTTGCTATATTTCAATCTTAGGCATCAAGTAAATCTAAAGTTTATATGAATTTTACTACATTTAACCAACAAATCTGCCACTTTTGTACTAAACATGAAGGATTATCAATGAGTCATAACAAATGTGCTATAGAAACGCATTTGCGGTTAAAAAATGATATGAAATTTCGAAACCATTTTGATATGTAGAAACATTTGATAATAAAAGGCAGAAACCTCATACTTTGCACTAAAAAAACTGCCATTGAAGAAGATATACAGAAAGAGACACATTAATATTATTTGTTCTACATGTTTCCGTGTTTTTTATTCCAAACCGGTAATTTTGCGATATTTCAATCTTTTGCATCAATATTTTTCAGTTTGAATGAGTTTTACTACATTTAACCAACAAATCGTCCACCTTCGTACTAAAATAGAAGGATTTTCAATAAATTATAACAACTGTGTTATAGAAATGCATTTGCGTTAAAAAATAATATAAAACTTCAAAACCATTTTAAAATGTTAAAATATTTGATAATAAAAGGCAGCCACTTCATACTTTTCACTCCAAAAAGTGCCATAGACGCCTAATTTTACGAATATATGTACAAAATTACCACAGAAATATTATTTGTTGTACCTGTTTTCGTGTTTAAGCATTTGATAGTAAAAGGCAGCAACTTCATTCTTTTTACTCAAAAAACTGCCATTGACGCCCAAGTTTAAGAATATATGTAAAAAATTACCACAGAAATATTATTTGTTCTACGTGTTTCCGTGTTTTTTATTCCAAACCTGTAATTTTGTGATATTTCAATCTTTTGCCTCAATATTTTTGAGTTTGAATGAATTTTACTACATTTAACCAACAAATCTGCCACTTTCGTATTAAAATAGAAGGATTATCAATGAATCATGACAAATTTGTGATGAAAAGCATTTGCGGTAAAAATTATATAAAACTTCAAAACCATTTTAATATGTATTAACATTTGATAATAAAAGCCAGCAGCTTCATACTTTTTACTCAAAAAACTTCCATAGACGCCCAGGTCTACGAATATATGTGCAAAATTACCACAGAAATATTATTTGTTCTACGTTTTTTATTCCAAACCTGTAATTTGGCGATATTTCAATCTTTTGCATCAATATTTTTCAGTTTTAATGAATTTCACTATTTTTTACCAAAAAATCTGCCATTTTCGTACAAAAATATAAGGATTATAAATAAATCATTACAAACGTGTAATAGAAAAGCATTTCCGTTAATTTTTATATAAGACGACCAAAACTTCAAAATATGTAAGAACATTTGTTAATAAAAGACGGAAACTTGACAAATGTGTTATAGAAACGCATTTGCGTTAACAAATAATATAAAACTTCAAAACCATTTTAATATGTGTAAATATTTGATAATAAAAGGCAGCAACTTCATACTTTTCACTCGAAAAACTTCCGTTGACGCCCAAGTTTACGAATATACGAGTATGTACAAAATTACGACAGAAATATTATTTATTCTACGTGTTTTTCATTCCAAAAATTTATTGTTAATAATGAAAGAGAATACATTATTGACTAATTTGTTGTAATTTTTTTTGTTGTGTCCTCTTGTTCTCTTTATTTGGAAAAAAAATGGACACAACTATGTTAACACCCATATTGATTAGACACAATTACAGGAACTACATTTTGATTTATATGCAAAAAAATATGCAATCATAATAGTTTTATTAAAAGTATTTTTCCGAGCTTTTTGAGCGTTACACAATATGTTTGCTCTCTTCGCTCGATAAAGTTTCTCTAAAGTCATTACAATTGTAACCAAAAATTTGTTTGATCATTAATTCAGCTTCTGCGATTTTTTATAATAATCTTTTACTCTCCTTTCTCCAGTCTGCATTTATTAAACTAAATATTGTTTCGCAAATTGCATGCAAATATGGAATTGAGAGTATGTGGGCAACAATTTTATACAAATTATTGTAAGCGGATCATTATCTTTAAAAAACATATAAGATCATTATCTTTAAAAAAATATTATCCATTTCTCATCTAATTTTGGTTTTCTACTGCTCCATAGATGTCACTTTCAAAACTTTTTGACTAACCTATTATTGTTTTTTTCTCGTTTGCGTCAGTCATATTCAGTAAAAAATTGTTTATAAAACCGACATTTTTGTATTCTTCGTATTGCAAGTAATATTAAATAATTTTGTTAATTCACGAAAATTCGATTTTTTACATTCGGTTTTAAGGACAAGACTTTAATGGATTGAATTTGTTACTTTTGAAAACGAACCATTTCTGTAGGTATTGTATTGCTCTTTCAAAAAAATATTTGCGTTGTTTTTTAAACGGGTTACTTTGGTGTCGTCAGTGCATTGCAGTTACATTGTTCTAGCTACGTTTCCATAAAATGCGTCATCTTTTTATTGAATTAACGATTGCAATATGCCGTTTATGAACTCAAAAACAGTTACAAATTTTGTTAAGTCGGGGTTTTCAGAGACAATGCGGGACTCGGGATTTGTCTGTTGAACTCGGGACAGTGCCGCTCATATAGGGACGGACGTCTGGAAATCCTGATGTTACCGGATAAACTATTTTACTATTCTGGGATTCTATTTTATTCTTTTAGTAGCATCAGGAATCCAATCAGAAACCCATGGGTATAAGACAAGTGTTTCGCCAACAACTGACTCAAGTGTCGTGAACGGATTTTTTTTTCTTTTACATGGGTATTCCTCGAATATCCCCCTGTACCCTCGAACACTTGGCGGAAAAAGTGCCTGTGCCGTTCGAGGGGAGTAGAACAGCGCGGGGTTCGAACCGACGACCTTCCGCACGGAAGTCTAGCTCGTTACTGCACGGCCATGCACCTCTTTTTGATGGATTGATTTCAAACATTGTCTCTTTGTTTTTAAATCTATTAATGCAATGTCTCCATTATATCTTTTGAATCTGTGTCAGAGATATGCTCATTCAGAGAGGAGTAAAACTTTAAGGTAGATCTTTTGACTTTTCTGGTCCTGTGACGTGGAATGGTCTACTTCTTAGTATTAGAGATAAAGGTGATGTATACAGCTTTAGGAAGCACTTGAAGATAACCCTTTTTGAGAGGTTTTATCAAAATTTATGATGGTATACGAACACTTCACACATAGACTTCAGAAGATCTATAACGGTTTCTTTGTAGTTCGTCTTCCCTTGGTAACTATTTGTCCAAAATATTTTTCTGAACATACACAGATGCGTTACTTAAGTAAGTTGGTTGCAGCTACTATTATATCTTCCTATACTTACACTCAACTAATATGTATTTATTTTATAATATTTTTAATGTCAATAATGGTAAGTTGGAGTTCCGAGTAAGAAGGCCCTTGAGGAGATTTTGCTCTCTAGATGAATGGCTGTTTTTTTTAATTATTAGTGAGTTACAATATATTTGGTTTTTATTGCTGCTATCGCCGAAAAACCAGCGTAGCAGAGGTAAATTGCTGTAAATGGAACCAGGAGTCACTGTGCTTTATAGTTAAGGATATTTGTTCTTTGCTGATATAGAATACTCGATCAATTTTGTTTTAATGAACTAAGATTTTCTGTAATTATTTAAATTTTCGAATATCCCACGATGAGATTAAATCGCTGTGCCCCAGGGCAGGGGACCGTGCGCACTTTGAAAACCTCAACGGTAGACACTGGTGAAAGGATTTCTCTCACAATCTGCAAGTATAAATAATTTTGACATTTAGGAAACAAAGTGAATGTTTTTTAAGTTGAATTTATTAGACAAAAAAGACGAGTTGGATTTAAAAAAATAATAAGTAGCGGAAACACTTACTTCCTCATTGGCTTGTTTCAGACAGTGACATAAAAAAACATCATGTTTTCTTTCAATTAATTAGCCAGCTCTTCCGTACTCCCCACTTTTTTTTTTTTTCCCTGTCCCGTCGGTTCCTGATTCAGTGGTGATATTTTAATAATGCTTTGTAACATTTTCTTTTCATGTATTTCAGTCACTTTTATATTATTTTAAAACATTTTGTTTTGGCTGATCTAACCAGTAATTTGCACAACTTGTGAGAATAAATGACCTTTAATCACCTACTGTACCTTTGTGCAATAAAATAGTTAATAAAAAAAATGCTAACAGCCATTTCGGAATTATTAATATAACTTCTGAAACCGCTTATATGATACAATAATTAAAATTTAACTTATCAAATATTTTCACCACGTCTTGACTCTACAAATAAACTTGCCCAAACGAATTGTTTTTATGATATTCAAAATGAAAATAAGACACTGTTTCATAGGAAACACCTTTATAAAATCGTTATCAAGGAGAGTCCTACAAGTATGTACGTGTAGGATGGGAGAGGAAACCATTGACCTTGTTTTGGGTTTTGAATGTAATTTTTATTTAGGTAAATGTATCTTCCACCCATTCCACATGCAGCACCTTCTCGCACCTAATTATATAATAATTTAAAGTCACATATCTGAACTTATTATTCAAACCATGTTGAATAATGATTATCTAATAGTTTCATGTGCAATGTTACACTTCCTTTTGTCCTTTAGATTCTCATTGGCACAAATTATACTCGTTTTTAGGGTAAAATACCTTATTAATCAATAATAATACCTTATGGTATCTCAGCCTCTTTTTACACCAATGAATAAATATTTAATTCTGAAATTTCCCTTAAAACTTACGAGAAATAGCTTTAAATATATTAAAATAGAAACTTACCATCATCAAAGCTATAAAGTTTTGACTTAAAAGGTGTAATAACAATATTTTTCAATTTAAATCTAAATTCTAAATAGATTTATGTTGAAAATTGAAGTTATTGAATAAATTAACTAAACTTCCTTTCTTCAATTGTCTTTTTTGCTATATAAATCTAAGTCTTGTCCACTCGTAGACCCTGGAAATTAATTTAATTCAATAACATTTATAGCCGTAGTGTTTCATCTTGAGCAAAGTTAGTGTTGTTCTTTGTAAGTCCCATCAGGCGTGGCTCGCCCAAGACTGTGGTGATTATGCTGAGAGCAGTTAGTAGTTAACTCTTGCCAAGTTGGATTTATGTATGAGACTGTTATCTTAAGATATTTAGGCGGGATTCGGGCGTAGCTTCGAAATAACGATTATTCTGTATCAAATTTGTTGAGTTGTGTTAATAAGAATAACGTGTCAACTTGATCATGACAATAACATAGTATGCGTATTAATTAGTTTTAAATGTGTTTTGGAATTGTCACCGTGTTGAGTTGGATCAAAAAATGGTTGACGTTTCGATGTCATTGTAGCCTTCATCCTCAGGGTGATGTCAAATAATGATTGAATATAATTTTTGACACTGCGCTTGTGGATGAACGCTGCTAGTAATTATTTAAACGAACTCAACACGGCAGTAACTCAGAAAAACATTTAAAACAAATGAAAAACAGTCATGAAAATCTTTGAACATATTTAACTGTGAGTATATAAGTATTTTTAATTAAATATGAACCGTCCATAAGGCCTCCCCAGGGCTCGGGGTTGTAGGGTCGATCCCCGAACGCCCTTAAAATAAAGAATTACAAGTCATAGATCACACAGCCATAGAGCTGGTTGGGTCATGGATTAGAAAGACTTGAAGTGCCAAGCTGTAGATCGACCTGGATGGAGGCGTTTTATGGCACCCCTGTGTGCATCCTTATGACACTTAGAGGGTGATAGTGATTTTTTTTAATGAAGCAGGGATCTAGGTGCTAAATTTTCTCTGTAAATAAAAATGTATGATATTTGTTTTTAAGAAATGAAAACTGTTAAAAATTAATTTTATTTTTTTTTAAATTAGTAAATACTTGAGGTCAGTTCGATTGGCATTTAGGGCAAATGATTATTAGTTCCAAATCCGTAAATACGTATTCGCTTCATTTTTTGTGGAAAGTTTGTGATGCACTTGTTAAATAAAAATAGCCCTTAACATTTTAAACCTTTTATGTATAAATTACGTAAGTGACATTTTTTACTATCCACAACAGCATCCCATCCCATACCATACAAGGCATTTTTACTATCCACAACAGCATCCCATCCCATACAAGGCATTTTTACTATCCTCAACAGCATCCCATACCATCCCATACAAGGCATTTTTATTGACTACAAATACAATCTGTAACCAAATTTCGTTTTCATGGAGGGGAGGGGGTTATTATTTAATTCTATCTTTAATTATAGAAAAAATAGCCGTTTGTGGGTGGGGAGCCTCATTTCACTAGGCAAGCCAGTTTTAGAAGTGGTCTTTAATTACATAGTTAAACATTTACCTTCAGCATTTTGAGTCGAAACATTTATCTGTGTTAGCAACATAACCACATTCGCACACGTCTAGTATTATTACCAAACGACGCCTTAAACCTTTTTTTTTTGGTACCGGTAGTGAATTTTCCCGAATTTAGCGGTGGGTACCGAATTTTTCCAAATTCAACACTGGTAAAATAATTATTTTAGTGTAGATCATTTAAAAATCAATAAAAGGCTAAATTTCTATTAGGCTATCCCATAAGTCTTAGCTTGTTTTGCCTGCAAATGTATAGGGTTAAAATAATAAAATACAATAATTTGAATTCATTGCAAATTGACTAATATTTTCAATAACCATTCCATCTATCTATCACTTTTTTGATTCCAGATTTGATGAACTTACTGTCTTTTTAAGAAATAAATGTTTCTATGTCATTTTTACTGACTTATTTTGTTAAATATTGTTTAAAAAGCGCTACAGAAATCTAAAAATGTGAATGTTTCTTAGCGCAATGTCTGAAAAATATGGTGGATAAGGCAAGGGTTCTAAATAAATTTTCCAAATTTTCTTAATGGTTTTTCTTGAATTATGTAGGCGAGCATTATCCTGGTGTAAAATGCAGTTTTCTCGATTTGTAAAGGTAGGTTTTTTAATGGCCATGGCCTTTTTAAGTATTTGCAGCTGTTCACAATATATAGTACATCCTTTGTATAGGTAATCGTATCAGAAACGATCGAGTGAAAGTATCTTACCAAGTAGGCTACATATATCGCCTTTGTCTTTAAAAATGTCGTATAATAACGGAGGAAACTATCTGCATTAAAATATATTCACGACTAATTTTAATCAAAAATATTGAATATGTTACAAAGCAAAATAAATAAGACATTTTGATAAATACTCCCATAACTATCCACCAATGACTTAAGTCGATTTATCAGGAAAGTAGGATGAATAATAAGCGTCATTAGAATTAGTGTCGCGGGACAGACTCCAGCATCCAGAATCCAGGGCCGGCGGGCGTGACTTACGACACAGGGCCCGTTTATTTACGCCAATGGCCCGACTGAGTGGCTGGTCCCCGTGAGGCAGGTCGTAATTCACCATCACTTTGGCTGATTTATGTATAACCGTTCTACTGAATTTGTATCCAATCATAGAAAAAAATACCTACTTTGTTCGGAATTCTTTTCGGTTAAATTGCAAACGACTATACAATAATTAAAATACTTGTACATTAACGTTATATCAGTTTTTTTAAGTATTCCCCTACACATGTTTTTCTTTTTAAACAAAAATCAATTCTTAGTAATTTAAAATTTAAAAAAAGATACCAGTTTTATTAAAGAGTTTGTATTAAAATAATATTCACACGTGTCAGACGTGTACGAGTGTGGTTGCCTGTTCACGTGCGATAATATTATAGTTACTTTTCTACTTCAGTGGTTCAATTCCCGAGGCTCATTGAGCGCTGGAACCAATGAGTTTAATAATTATGAATTTATTATGTCTACCAGTTTCATATTGATGACTCAATTGGCACCGCGGCTTATGAGACCAAGAAGTTGACCGAGGAAAAGAACGGTATATGGAGGAATGTGGGATATTTGGAGTTTGAAACTAGAGAATACTAGCACAAGACAGAGAGATCAATGGAGAGCATCAAGTCAAACCTCACGATGTGTTATACCTTTACCTCTGTAAAACTCACAAGAATTTCTGTAAAATCTCTATAAAAACTGACAAGAATCTCTGTATCTCTGTAAAACTCACAAGAAATAATTTAATTAGTATTTTATCGTATGTATAGAGTATATCAATTCACTTGGCATTTTATCGTATCTGTAGCGACTATCCGTGCGGTCACTGAACCCATCGAGGCGACCCTTGGACTGCCCGGTCATTGAACTCGCATTCCTTACAATGCGAGACAAACACTGGGCAAGGGTCGCCCGGCCGGTCATTGAACTCACTATCAGCGGAGACCGCATTTCACGAGAAACGAGACAGCAACATATCTTCCGCGCTGTCAGTCAAAACTATGAATACCCTACGTGATGACAATAAATATATTGTGAGGCGTGAGACGAGACATCAACATATCTCCGTCTCACACACATTCCAAAATATTATAAATACCGACGTTTATCAATAAAATACCTCTTTGCATATTCCGATTTCAAACGAGTTTTATTAAACCAAACGATCATCCTCATCTCTTCGTTAAGGAACAACCCGTTCCTAAATATCTATCTTATCGTTTGTACATATAGTTTACGTATGTACACAGATTTACTTTGCATTTTATCATATGTATGCCAATTGCCTTTGTATTTTATCGTATGTGTCTTATTGTACCAAACTTATCGTTTGTATCTTATCGTATGTATACAAATTTATTTTGTATGTGAGATTGTATTATTACATACATCAAATAATTAGTGTATTATCGTATGTAGGTATACCAATTTAATTCACATTTCATCGTATGAACACGTATCTTATCGTATCTATGAGTATTCTTTTTATATTTTGTCGCAAAAATCTTATCGTATGTATGTATACCAATTCATTACGTTTTTTCTTATGTATATAAATTTAGCAAAAAAATATTAATTTCATAACACTTCGATGCGAGTTAAAATATCTAAAATAAGCTGGGTACATAATATAGTTTGATAAAGTTTAATGATATGTACATTTTATGTATTCGCCTTTTATAACAAATTATAATTATTTTGATGCTCAGTATGTTAGCGGTCGTGGTCTAACGGTTACCATTCACGCTAAGCAAGCGGGCGCCCCAGGTTTGAATCTTGGCTGATTCATTTCCGGACTGGTTTTATTCTTAGATCATTTAACATCTGAATTTATGTTTTTCTTAAGCATATATGCTGCTTATCATAAATTCTCAAAGTACTATTTAGCAGCTCCGCCTACTGAAAAGCTATAGCAGATTAAAACTGCCGATGGTCTTGGAAGTTTAATTTCTATTTATTTATATGTCAAAATGCAACAGCTTGCACACAATAAATTAATACACGCACCGACGTCTACTATACACAAGATAGCTAACAATCATACACGATTACGAGGAAATCCTATTGTATCCTTTTGAATATTAATTTTGGATTCTCTCGATGGAAATAATGTTAAAAACGAATAAGTTCGTTATTAAAGATTCTTATTTTGGTCAAATAATTTTGTTGATTAATCATCCATTTATTATATCGAAAATATAAACCAGTTTTAAAACAAGGTAGATAGGCGATGTAGCAGAATAAAACACTTTTTTATCAGATATATTAATAATATTAAAAACATGTTTCAAGAAATGAAATTTAAATGTAACAATATTATTATCATGTAATATCAACATTGATTACATTCAATTTACTTCATAATTCCACAAAATTAGTCCCAACTCCAATTTCTGTCGTTAATTGATTCGAATGAAATCAGTAATTATTTTTCATTGCCACGCGAAATATTCTCTACCAATAAATAATTTGGTTCGATAAATATAACTGGAATTGATTTGTTTGCTCCTTTGTGCTGTAACAAATCTAATTGAAACATTCATAATTAATGAGCAATCTGTTAATGGTTAAAATGTAAAGTTTTCCATTTTGTTAACTCTAATGGCAGTTGATTATACCATAGTTAATTAGCGGTGGTTAGGATATTGATTTGATGATAAATGTAACTCTAAAACGGTGTGCTTATTGATTATATGGACATGAAAAAAAGACATAAGTCACAAAACATTTTTATTGGTTTTGTGGCGGTCGTCGCACACTCAGTCGCACACTCGGTCAATGATCGGCGATGCGACCTTCGCACTCCTTAACAATTCAAAACAAACAAGTCCAAAGTTCACACGCCGGTCATTCAACCCGTAGCCGGGAGCGGACCGCATTCCATGCCGGAGCGAGAACGCACCACGTCTGTCGCGCCAGTTTCGTAAATAAATTATCACCTACATACGACATTAATCGTTTTGCTAATGCAAAAACGAGACGAAGGATATCTTGCTCGCATTCCCGCACACACGTGGAAATAGTATAAATACCTACGTTTACTAATAAAAACTCTTCTTCCGCATTGCGATCCAAAAACGTGTTTTATTTATCAACAAATCATCATCATCTCTTCCCTCCAAGATACATATCCCTAAAGTTTATTATAAACATCAAAAAAGGATAGATCAATAATGTTTATGCAAAAATATTTAAAAAATCATGTTTTTCTTTTTTCCCGTACAAAGACCATTTGTTATTGGCGTCTGTCCATCTCGCAACTCGATAGATAAGCTGTTACTTATAAAATACACATACAATAAATATTTTTTAAAGGGATTCTTGGTGCTTGCGGCTTCTTCTCTTATGACTGTGGACACTATTTCTTGATCAGTAGATACGGCTACATCAACAACGCCACATTGATCCCTCGTCCTGAAGACTTCACACTTCATCTTCTCTCCCGTCAATTTGAGGTCCTCACACTAATTTTCATCACACCTCCTTGCTTCAATAAAACACTTGTCACCACAGAATTCTGTCATTGGCTTTATCTTCCAGTAATTCGAAATTTACGTTACGAGTCATCATGTTTCTTTTAAATATATTCTTAAATCATAGGTGATGTTCGCCGTGGGATCATTTGTCAGCGCATATTTCACCATAAAGTATGTCTTCTGATAACTTACTATTAACCATTCAATGTAACTGTCCAAGCCAGTACAGTATCTTATCTTTGAGAAGCTTTACAGCTGATACAAAAAAAAATCTTTATTCGTTCGCTTATCTTGCAAAGGTATGTTAGCCAGATTTCACCGATATAGAGGAGAGCTCTAAAAACAAAAGCTTGGTACACTTTATTTTGGTTTTCAGAAGTATATTATTATTATGTCATACTAGAGAGGGTAGAACCTTCAGTGTGCCAAAAGTTGTCGTCGATTTGCTAATGCGTGAATTTATTTCCTGGTTTAATGATAACTCACTTAATAAAGTCGATCCAAAATGACGGAATTTAGAACACAAAATTAAAGTTCTACCAGCGATGATTATATTGGTGATATATCATATATTATACATATATTTTGTCCCAGGACAACAATTTTATTTTAGGACAACAGATTTTGTTCGGATTATGCAATAAACGTTGCATTATCGGTGAACAATATATCCGGGGTTGAAAAAAATCTTTCTTTCACTTTGTCTTTAAGCCAGGTGATATAGAAAAGTTTCCCGTCGGGCCTCGTGTGCAGGTATATTAGAGCTATTGTCCCAAAAGTTGTATTTAGCAGAACAAAGAAGAAAAAAACCATATAAAGCAGCTGAATTTTTTTTCGATTATTTTATAACAGGTAAAAATATATTTGGGTCGTTTTTGCATAAGTCCGGACTTTGAGTAATTTGACATATGCAAAGAGTGGTGTTACATGTGGGAGATATTTATATATTGTTTTGGGCTCTTTGCAGACAAGTGTTTGAGAATCATGATCTTACACTGAAAACCAAAATGATAGACGGTAAAGTTGTAATCACACTATTTCTTATATATTAATGAAAATCATGGGTTCCTACAGATGAAACAATAAAACTATCAGTAACGGCACCTTAAAAATATCAAGTATCCTGATCCTCTACTTTCTATTGCGCCTTATATTGTATATTACCCGTCACAGATAATGGGCATTCAAATTCATTGTATTGTCATCTCTTTTGGCTCCGACGTCATGTATCCTGATCCCTCATTTTATAATGCGGCTTTTAATAAACGGGTATTAGGCATTCATTTGTATTTTATAGAAAATATAAAGTAATAATTTTTTTACTATTAATATGAGTTGATTATACGAGTACCATTGCTTATTAGTGATAAACATCAATATATCGATTATTATTACCCTGATACTGAGTGCTTACTAAAATGGTAAAAAAAAACAAACTTTTTTTTATTTTGTTCACTCTCATCGCAGTTGATGGTACCATTGTAAATAAGGGGTGTTAAAGATATCGATTTTATGATAATTCTGAAAGCAGGCGTTGCCAATAAGATGACGTATCGGGCAATAAAAGTGAAATAAAAACTTTGGAAGAATAAACTTAGTCTTGTTTAATCTAAAGGTAGTTGATAATACGAGGCATATCCAGAAAGTAAGTGTACTGAATTTTTGTAGGTTACAATTTTTTTTATTTAAACAAAAAAATTACGCGGTTACCGTAGTACATATGTAAGCTATTTTTCGACATAGTCGCCATTCCTCTCAATGCAGGTGGTGAAGCGGGGTATCAACTTTTTGATGCCTTCCTCGAAGTAGTTTCCCGCCAACCCCTCCGTCCACTTCTACACCTCCTCCTTTACCTCCTCGTCGGTTGAAAACCTTTTTCCACCCATGTGCAGTTTCAGGGAGGTAAAGAGATAGTAATCTGAAGGTGCTAGGTCAGGGGAATGCGCGGGATGGTTCAGGACATCCCATTTAAACGAGGCGAGTAGTTCCTTCGTAGCGTTGGCCGTGTGTGATCTGGCATTGTCGTGTAGCAGGCAGACTCCCTTTGTCAGCATGCCTCTCCTCTTGTTCTGAATCGCCCTCCGCGATTTTTTTAGGGTCTCACAGTATCTTGCAGAGTTGATGGTCTCCCCTTGAGGCATATATTCAATTAAAATTATGCCTTGACAGTCCCAAAACACGGATGCCATGATTTCCTTGGCTGAAATTGTGGTTTTGAACTTTTTGGCGGAGGGTGAAGAGGGGTGACGTGACCGTTTTTAAACTCGCGACACCACTTGTACACACTCGTACGATTCATAGCTTTATCAATCACCATATGCAGTTTTCACCTCATTATAAACCTCAACCGGAGGTTTTCCCTTCCAAACGAGATAACGGATGACGCCGCGTATATCGCACTTAGCGGGAGAATGGATTGACATTTTTCACGAAACGTGTTGTCGCGTCGACACTTCTCAACGTACTGACTTCGAACCGGTCTCGTTGCGGAGGGGAAGGGTCAGGCTACACGGAAGTGTAGCCAACATGTCGAAAATAAAATCCATCCGGTCGTGAGAGCCTCAGTACACTTACTTTCTGGATACGCATAGTACTATTATAATTTAGAAGTTTAAAGTAACAATACTGTTTAGCTCTATACAAACCATTACACCATGCCTCACTTTTGGCAGGCAGATATGGCAGATATGGCAGATATGGCAGATATGGCAGATATGGAAGATCTCCGCACTTGCTCTTTTCTAGTCCACACATATTTTTCATACTTTTCCATTTTACTTTTTAGTCAAATCTTTTCAACTATCTCTTTATTATAAATATTACCCCATTTTATTTAAAATTTAATATTAGTTAACAAATATGTTCATGCAAATTATTGACATACTATTTCTTCGTTATTTTTCAATTTATGCACAACACTAAGATTTATTTCATACTGTACACTTGTTTCTCTATTCAATATTGCTGAAAATAAATAACAAAAATGCGGTAAGGTAGGGTACGAGGGTGTTCCCGGAAGTACCCGACCTGACGTATAGATGGTGGTTGTTGCTTTAAAAAATTACTATGGTAGAAATAACTAAACTTATAAAGCTTAAGTTTCAAGTTTCAAGCCGCTACGTTGTTTAGTATTTGTTTGGCAGCCATCAATAGTGAACGCTCTCGGTGAATTTGTAAACATGGAAAAAATTGGTCATCGTTATGTGATACAATAAATTTCATTTGAAAGGTCTAAGTCAAACCAATATCAAAAGAGCTAGATTCTACTCTTGGGGAGTCTGCTCCTTCGTTTACAACAGTAAAATATTGGGTGGCAGAGTTTAAACGAGGCTGTACGAGCTGCTAAGACGAACATCGCAGTGGTCGACCAAATGAGGTGACCACGCCAGAAATGGTAAAGAAAATCCACAAAATGGTATTGGATGACCGTCGATTGAAAGTGCGCGAGCTAGCAGACATAGTAGGCATTTCAAAAAGTGCTGTACATCGCATATTGACTGAAAATTTGGACATGAGAAAGCTGTGCGCAAGATGGGTGCTGCGTTTGCTCACAATGGCACAAAAACAACGTCTTGAGGATGTTTCAATCGAGTGTTTGGCGACGTTTCACAGCAATAAAGCCGAGTTTTTGCGTCGATTCAGAACCATGAATAAAACTTGGGTCCATAACTTCACACCTGAGACGAAGGAACAGTCAAAACAATGGACTGAAAAGGGAGAATCGGCTCCAAAAACGGCGAAGACAGTTTTATCTGCAGGCAAGGTCATGACGTCAATTTTTTTGGGATGCGCTTGGGATAATTTTCATTGATTATCTTCAAAAAGGAAAAACAATTAACGACGAGTATTATGCGAACTTATTGCAACGTTTGAGTGATGAAATCAAGAAAAAACGTCCGCATTTGGCGTAAAAGAAAGTGTTGTTTCATAAAGACAATGCACCAGTTCACACATCCGTTATCGCGGTGGCCAAAATCAATAAATTAAAGTTCGAATTGCTTCCTCACGCCCCCTATTCGCCAGATTTAGCCCCCTCGGATTATTTTCTTTTTCCAAACTTGAAAAAATGGCTCGGTGGTAAAATATGAAGAGGTGGAATTTGCGCTTGATGGCTATTTTGAGGCGCTCAACGGTTCTCCCTATAAACAGGGTATCGAAGCTATTGAACATCGCTGGGAAAAGTGTGTCGAGCTGAAAGGAGACTATGTTGAGAAATAAAAATACTTTTTCCCAAATTTTTTGTGTTTTCTTTGTTAGGTCGGGTACTTTTGGGACTACCCTCGTAAGGTAAGGTAAGGGCTTTATATACTTTCATCAAACAATCATTTTATTTTATTTCAACTTTGTATTTTATATTGTATACTTGAAGATTTCAAGATGATATTTTCATTCACAAATTGTCGATCAATATTTTTTTCAAAGTTTTATTGCTTCGAATACAAAACACAGTTTTCAAGTAAATAGCGACTTGAAATATATATTTTTTTAATTTGACACCCACTATTCTTCCAAGTGAAATAACCAAAAATTCTATTGAGTCACACCAAAACTTACCGCATATTTCTTTCAACTTCGAACCCTTCGGTGTTTTTCTTGGGAAGTGCGTGCAATAGATCCAATTGATGCGTGATTCTGGGCGCCATCCCGCCTATAAATCTCCCTGCCACCATCCTGTGGTTTGACTGTACGAGTAGGTAGACGTAGGTGTCGCATAAGTGTCAAAGCAATAAGCCTAGGCCACCCTACACAGTGAACCATATACACGTCCTCAAACTGGATTGGGTCGGTGCAACCAAACCTGCGTGACTGGAAAGCTAACGAGTGCCTCAATATTATAATAATACTTCATAAAACATATAAAAAAGTTGAATGTTTCTTAACCGATAATTTTTAATCAAATTTATTTGAAATATCGAAAAAACATACAGTGAGTATGTCAAAAAATCTTCATGATTCAATTAAGCCTTCAATAATGTTTTTCAATACAAGCCCATACAAAGAGGTGAGATGTTTCTTCAATTATCTCAAAACGTGTAATCTACGAGTCCTTTATTCTTGGTGGAACGATGTACTTGCTAGTATGCAAGTTTAATTCTTAGTGGAACACCACATCACACAAAGATAATCAACATGTTAATAAGTATTATTTTTACCCCTTTATCGGTTGAGTTCAACAAAACATCTTCAGAATATTTTTGTTATTAATATTTTACAAATGCCTTTGAAGATGCTCATTGATCATAACCGGTAAATGAGCAAAAAGTTAATGAATAATATTACTTTTTTTTATTTTCTGCATACTGTGGACTTCAACGAGCGCCATGAGGTCGTAAAATATCACTAAACGGCACCAAATATCAAATAATCATCATCATCGAGAATTAACTGTCAAGTGGCTACAAATATATAATAAAAGTAATCAAACGTGCAAATATAAAAAATGCTAATGCAAATTCATTTTTTAAGACAAGCATTTTACAAAAGTGTGACCATTGTTTTCATTTGAAATATCGATAATTAAAATACACTTTTTTCAAATCGTTCGAAGGGATCTGAATATATTTTTTTTGTATACTGGTTATAGAAAAAAAATAACAAAATATGTTGTAACTTTTTTGGATGTTCCTAAAAAATAAAAATATATTTGAAATAAAGGTTTGCAAAAAGTGCTAAAATCGCTAATGCTCTATTTTTATTTTGTAGACTTGAGCTTTTACATCTTTAGTATCAGACATTGACATCTTTTGATTAAGCAATTGTTTTAAATAATTTTTAACTTTGTAAGTTATGTGGGTAGATTAATTTGTATAGGTAGTTCACATTGCATTTTTTACCCCTTTTGTATATGTTATATACCCGCGGGGTTTCAATGTTGAAGAATGTAATCTATATTTTTTTCACGTAGTCTTTTTCGGTAGTATATAAGAGTACACATTTGGTAATAAGACTGCTAGATGAGTCGTCCTTAGGGTTTCCTTCAGGTTTCTAGGCCATTGGGTTAATTTCCAAATGCCTTTAAGATAAACGATTAAAATAGCCTATTTATGCCTCGGAACTGGTTCAGCCAAGTATTCGAAGGGCATGAAGTACCAGAATGTGAACAGTCCTGGATGGTGGCTTTTTAAGACATTTCTGTATTCTTTATTGAACATAGGGTGAATATGAAAAAAAATACTATTAGAAAATGTGATAACTGTGTTTGGTTGTGATTGATTGGAAGAAAAAAATAAGCACACTTTATTTTACGTAGAAAGTGAATAAGAAAATTTAAATAATATAATGTAAATTTCTATAATTTGAGACGGAAAAAGACAAAACTAAGACGTGAAAAAGAAGAACGAAAATATTAAAAGAAGAACGAAAATATTAAAAAAACTAAAAGAAGAACGAAAATATTATTTGTTCTCAAGTAATTGAAGATATGATTCATTGGAAAGAAGGGTTATGATTTATTGGAAAGGAGAAAAAAAATAAATGATTTGTTTGGAAATGTTTTTTTATTTCAATATTGGGTTTAATGGGGATTTTTTTTCTCTATTCTTGTTAATGGGGTTTAATATGAGGTGCATGACCGCGCGGTAACGTACTGGACTTCCGTGCGGAAGGTCGCCAGTTCAAACCCCGCGCAATGACACAGGCATTTTTTCTGTCTAGTATTCGAGGGTATAAGAAGACTTCGGTCATATATAATTTGCCAGATTTATTGCCATGTCTTCCAACTTTCTAGGAACATGTCTGATGCCTTAAATGAATATCGGACTGGAATTCTTTTTTAAAATAAAATGAGTTTCAATGGAAATCGAACTTTCAATATCCGGATTGCAATACCACCGTTTTGCCATCTAGGTTACGGATTTCGTCAATAAGCAAACAATTTTTGTTAATCATTGTAACACATTTAGTTATTATTATTTATATATGCTTGATATTTCATAATGAAATCATTTCGTGTAGTATTAAATAATTTGAAATTTGGAACAATAATTAAATATCATCTGGTCAGTTATTAAATTATTTGAAATGCATGCACTATAGCTTAATATGAATTTTTTTTAAACTCTTATCATTCATGGATATTAAAGATGCTAATTTCACGAATAAAATGTGCATTTTGGTAGTATGCATACTACTGGTAGTATGCATACTACACACAGTATGCATACTAAAGATGCTAATTTCATGAATAAAATGTGCATTTTTGTAGAGTTGATGCTAATATGTATTAATTTATTTCACCAATGGTTGATTATGACCTCAACACAATCAACTTATAGAACTGAAGGGTCCATCATGTAAATTGTATGGAATTTAAATTATATCTAGTGGGCTTAAAAAAGCAAAATCATGATCCTTAGGCACATGAATCAATTCATTTTTAAATATTTTATTATTAACTATAAAAATGAATCCTTTTGGGTTTATAAAACTAAGTAAGCGAAATATTTAATTTTTAATAATCAAAATTGTTGTTTGTTTATTATTATTATAATTTTATATAAACCATGGTTTATTAAAAACACACACTCTTGAAATATCAAAAACATTGGGTGGTCACTGATAAATTGGTGTGGACTTTGAATGACGGATTGCCGAAGTAAATGTTTTTTGCAGAGCTGTAAAGAAGGTGTCCTTAGGGTTAATTTACTTGTGAAAAGCAGATGGAGAAACTGTCTAAGGTTAAGCAGCACCTTCAATTAAGTACAATTAATCTAGTGAGTAAATTTTGGTGAGTATCCGATTTCAATAACATCCTATCGGGGTTTCCCTTTTTGATTGGAAAATATTGCCACATGCAAATGTGCTCACAAAGTTGTGTCCACATACTTTTTATTTTTGTAAATTTTATTACGTATTATTTGAAAAGTTTTATTTCAAGAGTACGAGTATTATCCACATTTTTATTGTTAGATTAAGTAGAGGTTGCTGATCGTATGGTCAAATTTAGCACGAGTTATAACAAAATAGCAAGAGTCATGAAAATTGATACAGAGGCATATACAAAAATATAATTGAAATAGAGAGCTGCCAACTAGGAATTGAAATAAACAACAATAAAACAATAGTCTTAATCGTGGTCAGATTCAAGAATTTGTCAAGGGGTTACGAAAAAAAATATGCTTTTATCTAACTAGGTGTTATCATTTCGAAGAACGATGAATGTGAAGTAGAGATCAGAGAACATGGATCGGAATGGCAATTCAGCCATGAAAAGTCTGACAAAGATATGGATTAACATTGATGTACTCGGAATAACCAAAATCCTATTTAAATCTATAGTACTCTCCATATCACTATGGAGGGAAAACATGGGTGATATGAAACAAATAATTTTAGGTCCCTGAAAGTCTGATCTTAAAATGACGCTATATAAATTCCAGATGTAGTGTTGGAAGCAAATGCTTCGTATCACATGAAGCGCAAGGCCCATAAAGGTTTTAATGATCTAAGAATTACAAATTACCTATGCCAGACACTTCGGTATGCCATCGGATGCTTACATCGTTGTTACCGGTAAATTCATAGGTGTGCAATGGTTCATTCACTTAAAAAAGAGAAAATATAAAAGAAAAAGAAAACTCCATGGCACAACTTTGCTTTCCAACTGATTACACGCTGGAATGGCGAGATGATCCTTAACTAAGAGGCTCAGCAACAACGATGACGACGGATTACCGAAAGATTTTCGGTAATCCGTCGTCAACAACGTGCAAGAAGAGAATCCATTCTCTGAACATTTCGCCAGAAACCGTGAGGAAAGTCAGGGTAATTGAGGGAAAATGAGCAAGAGAAAGTATTTTACAAGTTAATAAGATCCGTTTTAAACGTTCCGTTGCTTCTGGTGAACACGGGGGCAGTTGAGAAAAAAGGACCAAGAAAAAGTTCTCATATATGTTAAAATAAAATCAAGGTGTTAACAGGATCCTCTTTAAACGTTAAATTCGGCATGGGCCTGGAACGGAAAGGATATATACATATTGCGCATCCAGCTCCAGAAATGGCTTAGATTCAGCATTAAGTACGCAATAAAGAAAAATAATGTGCCGA
The DNA here is from genome assembly GCA_949825065.1 of Odontocerum albicorne. Lineage (NCBI taxonomy): Eukaryota > Metazoa > Arthropoda > Insecta > Trichoptera > Odontoceridae > Odontocerum > Odontocerum albicorne. The sequence goes on along the minus strand of OX463839.1, from coordinate 37,771,499 downwards.
TAAGAAATAACAAACATGTCAATGCGTTTTCTATATTGGCAAAGGTGCATGTTCTTGACATAAAACTCCGTTAATTTAAGTCTATCATATATAACTCCATAAAGAGCGGTTAAATTTTGAGCAGGATTAAAATCCTGTGGAGATCACCGCAACACGTGTGCTCGCTGCAGCGCCATGTGTGACACTTTTTATAACGGTCGTTTTTCACGTTTTATGAAGCGTTCACCGTTTGTTTTATTTTTTAAAATGTTAACCAATTTAATGCACGGAAAATTTACATGCACTGTTATAGCACTTGTTTCAAGCATAACTTTATCCCCGAAATGAAAATAGTGTTGAAAAATAGTTCCTCAAATTAGATTTGTAATTTGAGCTTGAAAATTTGTGTTTTATTGCATTTTCGTTGTATTCATTACAACCTGGTGACATTATTGATTTATCGCAATGTTTTACAACTAACCAGCAATATTTTTCCAGATACCTTATCATATTTTTTCCAGATACCTTATATATATTTGAAAACATACAAATTCATCACAATTTAACCTTACTTTCCTTTATCTTTTGAGTCAAACGCATACTGTAATATCCAAGATTTTGCAAAAAACATCACCTAATGGTGTGTCGTGCAAAAAATCTGTTCCCGCCTCGCTAAAAAGGTGATAAACCGCCGGAATTATAGCTTTGCATACTGAATTGGGTCGATATCGGCGAGTCGATTTATCGAACCATTTATTTCTCGCGGTTTCTCGGACGTATATTACATTCCGTCTACACCAAGAACACACCCCTAGACACACACGAGGGAGGCAAATTTAAACAGGCAGTCTTTAAACATTTGCTTTTCAACTTCGTATCTGAATGTGGTTTTAGGGAAGAAAAATCGAAAAAGCTTTTTGCATCGTTTAATTTTATGGAATCTGAGAATAGAGGTTACATTGTATACTTGGTGAGGAGTGAAAATACATCTTGTTAAAATACTGATGTTTTTATTATTCATGTATGCCTAAGAAACTTGCACTGTAAAGATCAGAAAAGTATGAGATTTATAAACTACATTAACTAAAGATTTTTTAACGCAATCCATCGACAGTCAGATGATTTATTATGTAAAAGATAACTATTTGAGTTATTTTGATGAATTAATGTGATTAAGATAAAAAAAATCTAGCCAAGTTTAAAGAACTACCGTTCTGTACCCACCGTAACATTATCATCCAGAAAAGAAACAAAAAAAAATTGGAAGAAAATCTATCCACAATAGGATATGTGACATTCTTTGAAAGAAAATTAAATGAGTGGTTTTTTATGGATTCAATCTTTGAACTAAGTCAGTTTCAAAAGTTCAATATCAGTCAGTAAAAAGGTACATGACTATAAGGAGGCTAACACGATTCATAAAACGGCGAACCGCAACATTATTCATTAAATCATACGATCCCTTAAGATGCAGTAGGAGAAACCATTATCGATAATTTTATCATCAATGACACACTCAAACTGGATTTAAAACAATGCTCAAACTGTATAGTCAATTATCTAATACGAGTACGTAAATGACAAAATTTTCATATTTCTCTTTTGTTTAATCTAACATGATTAAATCATCAACCAACCTCTGTTGCCTAGTTTATAGTACGTTTGTCTTTCAGTCTGGGTGTTGTGGTTTCGCTTCCTGTTGATCTCCAAATAAAAAAAAGTTCCAGTGTGGTTTTCACTAATGCCTTATTCACATTTGTCTTTCTTGTCGTTTGGAAGAAATTACCATATACAGGTTTATTGTAAACACCGAAAGTGTAAATAAACTACTACATAACAAAATTTGAATGCAATGTACGTATTATAGGATATTTTTGTATTTAAAATCTTTACTGATTGAATAACATGAAGCTGACATACTAAAATATATATTTACGAAATTTGAGACCAGTTTCAGAATTTATTCTAATGCCAAATATGATTTGTAGGAAAATTTAAGGTAAAACAGAATTTACTGGAAATTATTGCTAATAGAAATTCACTTCTAATTTTGAACGGAGCAATAGTGGCCTAGGTTAATAAACCATTGTTTACCAGCCATGATTGACATGTCTTATTGTAAATTATGCAAATGAAGCATAAACAGCCGCCAGTGAGATAGCCGCGAGCAGGAATGTCCCAACGCGCCTCGCCGCCACTTACACCGTGGATCGGAAATGAAGTTTCTATAAAAAAAATCGAAAACATTTAATACATACATACTCGTACATACCATCAAGCCGCCTCTTTGTCAGGGTAGGCAGATAGAAAACAGCACCAGATTTTCCTATCGCGACACATATCTCTCACCATTTCTACATCCACACACCTTCTCGTGCAGTCCCTATGATTTCTTTGACTATTAACATTTACTTCTTTCAAAATGTTATACACTCGATCCCTCCATACTTTCGTGATATTCCTCTATCACGCCTATTACTCAAATTTGGGTTGTTTTGTTAGTCTTTTGTTACGCAATTTATTTCACGTGCCTAAACAGAGTATTCATGCCTTTTGGAGTCCAATGTCAGATCGCTCTTCTTCACCATACTCAAAACTTTAGCCTTAAGTTCACATTCTTGCTTGATCACTTCGTTTTGCCCGTGGATGAGTGTGTTGTCTTTCTTTTCAAAATTTGAAGACACATCTGCATATTTGGTGTATTAAATTTACTAAACAATAATACTTTTCTTGATGCAGAAATACATTATTGCTTATTTTTCTATCTCCGTAGTTAAGTTGGTAAGAGCAACTTCCTTTGCTTCAGCCCGGGGGCTGTAGGTTCAATTCTCGCTGGAACCATTTTTTTTTAAGAAAATGCAGTCTGGTTTTTACTTAAGGTCTATTACACATACATTTCTAGTTGGTTGGAAGAGATTGCCACATGACAACAAACTTTTAAGTGTATATATGAAAGTGTAATTATATAATAATCAATAATGAAATATAATGTTTGGTCGGTAATTTTTAATGTAAATCTAAGAATATTTAATGTGTTTTTACAATAACTAAAGTATATTTAATTTCTAAACTTTGGAGAACTGAATACGAAAATTACTGTCGAAATGTTCAATTTACTCCGGTTTATTAGACACATTGAACATTTCTGATTTACATACCATACATTATTTTGTCTTAATACTAGGAAGAAAAGGCAACGAGCGTACTTTCTCTATAAGTGTGGTCTCTTCACCTGCCGCTTGCAGGAAACATCTGGAAAATTATAACAGAAATCTAATAATACTAAAGCATTCCACTCATCTTTGTATCACTGTTTCATAGCAGAAAAGTCACTATAAAGATTGGCTACTTGTATTATGTAAAAACACATTATTCAGCAGTGTCATTGTTTTTTCAGCAAATGTAATCCTTGAGCCCATGATTAGTTTACGTAAATTGTGTATTTCGAAAAATTCTACAAAAAAGTCTGGGGCTATACAATTTGGGTGATGTAGCTGGCCAATGAACGTCATCTTAACATGAGATTAAAAAATGATTTAAATAAAAATAATCACTAATTTCTTCACGTTCTTGTGATGTGATACATTTTAAATGGATTATTTTTATGTCAGTAAGAATTTCCTTATTGACTAGTGTTATTTGATTAATAAGCACGAGACATGCACATATGTTTTACAGAAAAATATTTATTTCACAGTCTATAAGAGGTTTGTACAGAAAAATATTTATCCAATGTGCGCCTCTTGCCGTGCCACGGTGCGCTGTAGCATTAAGGTGTGGGGTTCGCGCGCGCCTCCCGATTCCTGTTTATGCCGCATTTGCATTTGACAACACCATATTGTGACCATCTCCCTGCCTGCCGTATAGAAACTCTATACTTCGACGTAAACGATTTACCGTGAAAAGGGGAATACCCATCGACGCTACAGTTTTACACATAATTGTGTATGTTTAAGTATACACACGTATTCTTGTTCCGTTGAATTACAAAAAAACTATGTATCGTGCTATTTTATTTTGCATCAAAACCATGTATCCGAACTTATTAAAAAAATGCATTAATTAAGAGGCAAAATACTGATAGATACAACAGAAATGTGTCTTTCACTATTTTACCTCAATGTTATTTCTTCTCTGTTTTCATTCTTGTCCATCGGGTTGGGCACAATATGACGCGTTTCGTAGCTTCTAGTGATCTGTATTCTCCGATAGAACCAAACGATTTTTTTTTATTTTCTGAATAAAATTTCAGTCAGGCATAGTGTAAATTAAGTTTTAAAGGTCTGAAATTAAGTTTTGAAGGTTATTACAATATGTAGAGACTGTAAGATTGAAACTCAATTTTTATTAAATGCTTTATTTTAGAACTACGAATCAATATAAAAAAAATTGATTCATACAATATTACTCGTTATTCATGATGCTGGTTTTACTCTGGATCATTTAGACGACTTTATAAAAATATCCTTGAAACCCTACTTAAAGCAAATTATTTAAATTTTTAATAATTTAATAACAATAAAAAATAAAATTGTATTGCATTGTACTATGCTTGACGGGTTAATTGCCATATGGAAATTACTTCCATCCAGCCAGAAAAAAGGTTAAAAAGAAATTAAATATGTTATTCGGATATCAAAGAGGAACAGCAGGACAGATTATTGTATTGTATTGTATAACACTTTCGTTGTATACAGAACAACATGGCGAGCTTATTGACATCTGTTAATTTCTTCCAACCAACCCTAACGGGTTTCTTGCTATGTGATAATCTCTTTCAACCAAATTTCAGCGTTCTCAAAATGTTTGTCTGAGATTTATTTTTAATCTGATAAAGTACGATCACTTCATTTCATGCCAGGAGGTGAACAGATTGAACGTGAAAAATATTGCTAATTTATATGCTATCACTATTGTATAATATCCACTGTTCCGCCGCCCCCTATTATTTCGCCGAGAATATTCAGCGTCCACCGCTCTTCTTTATTTACGTCATCCTTTACTCTCCATGTAGTGAGACTCTGGAACTAGTTATAAAACTAATGTTAGACTCGCTCCTTCAATGGTATGGTTTAAAAAGTATCCGGAAAAACTCTTCATTTCACGTCAGTAATATAATGTGTTTCATTCCTCTCCACAATCCCTTCTTTATCTCTTATAAATGTAATAAGTGAAAACCAAACACGAATATTTTCCTTTTAAATATGGGCCCTCACGGGAACTGAACCCACAACTTCCTAGTTGGAAGACAGGCGTCTTACAAACTAGGTCATCGGGTCATCATCCATCGCGTCGGACGTACAATAATGTAGATATTTTCTTCCAGTAACATAAGCTGTTTTTTTCGCTAGAACCAAAATTTTGAAACCAAAATTACACATCAATCAGACATACTCATGTGTATAGTATAGTATTATGGTGTGTTATCAAGTTTTGAAAGATATTGAAGATATTATATACCTACAAATAAATACATAACACTACACACTTGTTCACCCATGTCTGACTGTAGTTGTGTTTCCTTGGAAAGGGTTGATAGTATAAAGTACCTTGGAGTTTATGTTGACCAGTTCCTTCGTTGGGAGGTCCATATTAACACTTTGAGCGCAAAAATCAGAAAACTAGGATACATATTCCGTATGATTCGAAATGTGCTCAGTGAAAATATTCTTAAAAGTATATACTTCGCCTTATGTCAGTCAGCACTTTCTTACGGTATATCAGTTTGGGGGGGATGCACCTTAACCCAGAAACACATATTACAGGTTTCCCAAAAATTGATTGTGAAAATAATCAATAAACATCCTGCTCGGTATCCCACGGCGGAGCTTTTCAGAGAGTATCAGGTCCTGAACATAGCCAATTTACATCTCAAATCCATTCTCTGGCACTACCATCGAGAGGAGGGGAAGATGCAAACTCAGCAGACACACATGACACGCATGGCAACTAATGAAATGTTCACCATCCCTAGAGTTAAAACCTCTTTTGCCCAAAGGCAATATGCTTATTTGGCTCCCATTACATACAATGGCGTGCCGACTTCAATAAAAGTAAAGGTAGGAAAACCATTTAGACAGTCGATCGGAGCGTGGTTGTTATTGCGACAGGATTTTGAGTACTTGGGCTTTCAGGATGAATGACGAGTGGAAAGGATTTATGTGAGCTCGTGAGTGTGGGTCTCTTATTATTGTTTTAATTTTGGTTGTTATTGTGTTTGTGTTTCTGTGTGTTTTTCTTTTTTTTGTTTTGAATTTGTTTTGATTTTTATTCTTATGATTGTGTGCAGTATATTGTGGGATGAATATTTTTGGTCTTTCTGGAGCGATAATGTGTGAGGAGTTGAGTTTCGCAGGGTGTTTCCAGTTGTAGTTGAGTGTCACTGTTTGTCAGGTTGATGAGAGCGTGCAACGGGGTTTTTTGTGTTATCAAAAATCGGAAAGAAGTATCGATTTATTTTTTCATGCTAAATATCCTCAGTGAGATACAGGCAAAAGCCTAGTTTACTGGGGATACGACAAATGAAAGGCAACAAACCCAGATCCATTAAAATTATATGTCCAAATCAAATTACCTGTTGTTTTTTCTCAAATTGTGTATATTTCTTGTCATGTGTAATAATAATAATAATAATAATTGTTATTTGTTTAGTGAAACACTGTTTATTCCACTTGAGTGGAATAACGAATGTTTGACTTAACAAATTACAACGTCTTTAAACTTCCAGAGGTAACGTCTTAACTATAAATAATGTTTTGTAAAATATTATGTAGTTTTGTATAATACTTACATTATAACTTTAACTTGAGATGAAAAAAATGGTACATTCAGGAAATATATCTTGCTGTTGACGATGCTGATTTTTATCTTCGGTTACGTTACCTTGACTATTTCACAAAAATATCCTTCAAAGCCTCGTTAAACCTTTCTTTTTTATCAAAGCTTCAACTTTTTTGAACTTCCAGTTGGGATATTCAGAAATAATAAGGTAAATTAATATTAACAACTTTAAAAATAAAAAGCTGTTTAATTTTCATAAGTTTATTTCCAATAAGAATGTTACGTAGAAAGTTCAAAAGTGTACGACCCACGGATATGAAAAAAGGGATAGAATGAAACAAAAAAAGGGGGTTTCAATATAGTCACCATGTACTCGTAGTTCAATATATTTTTTGAACAATGAATCAATTTTTTAATACCACTGAAAAAACATTATTTTAATTATTTTTCAAAATGAGGTATCCGGAATATAATGTGCAATCATATAATCAATTTTTTTCCTAGCAAATCGAGTTTAAATTTTGAAAATTAAAAAAATCGCTAGGAAGTCGGAAACGGGATGAGGTGGGTGATTCAATTCTTTAAAACCAGTGTTATATGTAGCAGCCTTTGCAGCAACGAATATGTACACTGGCACATTTTCGTGCTAACACCTCGTGGTAACATTTCTCAGTGATTTATTTTTATGGTATGCTATAATTAATATATTAATGATGCATAATACGGGCTTGTAGCCGTAGTGTTTCTCTTTTTGAAATCAATTATTAAAACTCACAGATAATCCCAAAAAAATACGCTCTAAAATTGTTTTGGGCTTGTACCACTTTGACTTTTTTGAGCTGTGGCGATCCCAGACGGTGCCACTCCATCGAGTTTTTTTTTCGACAGAAGATGATATTGCAAAACCATTGTTTCATTTCTATTTACCATTAATTCAATTATACATATTTTTTTCTATAGCAGATCATTAAAAATTAATTGCAAGATGGAACATATTGTTTTTGGACAGCACTCAAGTGTTTTGGCATCTTGCTCTCACCGTATTCACACCACGATGATTTTGCATAATTCCAAGCACTGTCGTTTTGGAAAGCCTTGTTGCTTTTTCTTTTAATTTTAGTCTGCTACCTCGCAAAACACTTGCTCTTGTATTAAGGCAACTGTTTCTGGATCAAGTGCTTTTGCTAGTCTCTCTTAACGAGGGTTACCTTCATTCGATTTTCTGCCTTAATTAAACTGTTAAACCCAATCTTCACTGTGGAATGTGACAGAGAAGATTCTATACAGACAGCATCGAAAAATCGTTAAATTTTTGCCATGATTTTATCTTATTTTAAATAATTAAATAATTGAACATTTCAGAATATAACGAAACGGCACGTCGTCTATCGGCTTTAGTTGCCATATTACTGAGGGTAGAAAATATCAATTTTGTAATATCGCCTGACTTGAAACTGTTATGTTATTTCGCCTGCTCATGCAGTGGCATGGGTAATATCTTCCCATACACGCATTAACTGGTTCAAGCTGGAAACTTTTTGACCTAAGTTGTATACTCATACCACAAAACAGGCGAAAGACTATTATATTTGAAGATAATTAAATTGTTATATGTCGTATTGCGTCTTCGTTGTCTAAAGTACAACGTGATGGGTTTATTGCCATTTAGCATTTTCTTACAATCATCCAAAAAAATGTTATAGGGGCTGTAAGAAAAAAACAGACAAACTATTTTTTTAATAATCGGCTACCAGCGGAAATTGAACCCATAATCCTTAGATCGAATGAAAGGGGTCTCATCAAGTAGACCACAAAGGTCGCAGAAACCTAGACATAACATTGTATGATCCGAGTATATCAAACTAATTAATTTTAATGTTTTGTTTTAATTTAAAAAATCATCCTTAAGTTCCTCCAATGGCACTCAACTCAAATAAAATGCAAAATTGGCAGTCGTCTCATCCTCATACTGTTCGGAATTGTCCGTATGGCATCGCCACTTCGAGCAGCATACCTTTGGAGTATAAATAAAGCTTATGATACTTACGCGCGACCGTTGTGCAAAGCCCCACAATAGATAAAACAGCGATAGAACATGCGCCGGCCCTGAATTATTCATTAGCTCCACTTGGTGCGCTGTTGATATCGGCGGATTTCGCGCAAAAAACGAACGATTGAAAAATGCATGCGGCACTTGTTTGGATACAGACCGGAATCGGAAAGAAAACGTTTTTAATGTTTTAACGTATTTTTGAAATGTGATAAAATCTATTTATTCATTCGTTTGATTTTTTCTCAAATATATATCGTATATGATTTTTCATATTTGTTCATAAATAAAACTAGAAATTAATACTTTGAATCAACAGCATAAACATCTGCTAAGATGATAGTACTTTACATTATTTCTGTATCATATTTGATGCATGGAAGTGAAGCGTGGACGTAGAAAAATACTGAAAGCCGAGTAAATGTAGAAATGCGTGAACTGAAAAAATATTGTGGGTGACATTGTATGACTAGGGTTGAATATGAACTTATGGCTGTGATGTATTGAGTCAAAAACCAGCAATCCTAGATGGTTTGGCCATAAGGAAAGACTGAATGAGATTAGACTAACAACATAAATAAAGGGTGTTGCAAAAAATGTATACACAGTTTTACACCATGTCGTTTACTTGAACTTGCTGCATGAATTTGCCATACAACGCATTCGTGAGGAGTTAAAATATGAAAAGAACTTTTATATCAAGCAAGATTATTTTCTTTTCACTACTATCATTTTCAATACTATCAAGATGAGATGGCTTATCTTGATGAAAATTTACCGAATACATGGTTTGGATGTAGAGGTAACATCCCTCGCACTCCATATATTTCACACCAATGATTTTTTTTATGAAGACTCTTCAAAGATCAAGTTTTTGGTATAAAAAAAGCTACATTTAATGAATTGAGAGCAGCTATTGAAAGATAATGCGCCCAAATACAAAAAAAATGTGATGTTTGCAATTCCACGTTATCTGCAGTGCATAGATCAGAAAGGTGATCAATTTGAGTACTTAGCATAACCACAGAGTTTGTACGCCTGCCTTCTTTAATTTGGAATTTTAGTCTAACATACACTTGAATATATACTGAATTTATAATCATTCAAAGTATGCTATTTTTTTAGACATTCTGTGTTATTAATGTGGGTGGAAGGCGTTAAAGAAAACCCAACGAAAGTATGGTTGGATCAAATGATTGATAATTTGTAAGATGGAAATTTAAAATATCAGAGAAATTGTGGAGGCTGTATGAAGTGTTTGGAGTAGGGGAAATTTGTATTTCGCGATATAAGAGAAGAGCGCTCTGTCCTCCCTGTCTACCCGATCGTGGTGGTATGTATTTATTATATATTAGTAAATATCACCAGCTTGTTAAAGTTGTTAAGGTTTAAATCAGGAACGTCTTGGTAATTTTCTTCATAGAAATTAGTCAGTGGGAGTAGGTGAACGTACTTAACATCACATCGCTGAAAAAACCTGTGACACACTATTGAAGGGTGGTTTTGCCATTATACTCGTACATAACGGACAAATAGGAGTTAATTAATACACAGATATTTTGATGTCATTCCTGGTAATTCTTATACTCAGAAATGTTTTGAAAATAATATTACGTTTTTTTAAGGTAAGCCGTTTTCAAAATACCTTTTTATACAAAGTAATGTTTACAATACTGTGACCTACCACTTACGTTCAAAAGTTTCCGGCTTGAGCAAGTAAGACTTCAGTCACGTTCACTTACATCTACGATATAACCGTCAAAAATTGATACCTGTGCGCTCAGTATTTTGTAAATTAAACACAACAGAAGACGTGTTGTTACATTATATTCTGAAATACTTAAAAACTAATCTCGCGTGGTTATCAAATTTCTTTCAAATCGTAATATTCAAACCACTCGTCCCAATATTTCACTATGGAATTTGACGGAGAAGATAATATCGAAACATTTTTTTCTCTTAATGGCCTCTAGTTGACAGTACTGTGGGTAAAGGTATTAAATTTTAATTGTAACATCGCATGACCAATACAATGGGCGTAGCCGGTGGCCTGCCGTGGACTGTGATATCTGCTCATACACGCACTTACTTGTTCAGAGCAGAGTTTTAGAAATTAATTGTAGTTGGTAAGATGCTGGACCCGGAGGATTTAGGTTCAAATCTCAATGATGCCCGAAAAAAAACATCCCTTGGGGCCGATGATCTCAGTTTTGAAATTCAGAAATCATTAATAAAAGTTTTAGATGCAAATGATCGTACTATTAGATAGAAAAAAACATTTTTATCCAACAAAAGTAGTTAAAAAATGTGAGATTGAACAAAACAGAAGTATCAACATTGTCTCGTTTACGTATTGGATAATTTACGTCCCTACATTTTGGATATAGTTGTAGATCCAGATTGTGAGTGTAATTTTGACGATGAAACTATCGACCATGTTTTTATCCGCTATCCCTTGCAGTATCATTATGACTTGATGAATAACATTGCAGTTTCTTGTCCAAGGAACTTTCTTTACAATTAGTAATATATCTATTTACAGAATGAAAGTGACGTGTTTGGAACGTGATTAGCAGGAACGAAGATTAGTTGTAGAATGAAATATTATACTATCCCATTTTATGTTAACAAATTCTAGTTTCATGCTAACTCATGCTGATCGAAGTTTAAATGTATTTATTAATCCACTCATTACATACAGAAGGAGTCTTGGATATGCTGAAAAGGTCCTCAATAACGTTACCCCCTATAAAGGTCATAACTATTAAAATCTTTTTTGCCATATTCGCGTGCTACAGTAACTTGAAAAGCGTTTTTTTATAATTGTTTTTGTAATATAAATTTATCGTGGAAATCTTTAGATTTCCAATTTTAATTTTAATTGGATTCAATACACATCAAATGTGAAAGGCGAAAAGAACAAATACTACACATATGTTGAATCAAAACGATTTAATATATTTTTCCTTGTATTTCAAATTTATGTTCTGTTTTTATTAGAATTTGTTTTAAATGTGTTTATTATATTAAAATAAATTATTTGTAATAAAAAATAATAAGATAATTTACAAAGCGCCGTTTAGAGAACAGCCTCTATCAAGGTTGCGAGAAATATTTTTCCTACACCTATTATTCAACACCAACATATGTTTTATTTGTAAGTATAATTTTGCCCAAAAATATTATAATTAACATCTCATTGTTTTTATTTGATTTTACCACTCAACAATGATGTTGAATCTGGCATTATATATTATTTTCAATATACGTTTGGACGTAGAAACCGAAACTTATCTATTACGTAGGTATTTGTTAATAAAGAAACAAAGATTTTGTAAATATCAAGCCAGGGTATATGAAGTATTCATGCGCTTCAATACGTTATATTGACTCGTGTGTTAACGAGATGAAGAGTAAAATGAAAGGTGTAAAAATATTAGTTTTTTTTGTGAATAGTTGTTGCATGCACACGATAAAGAAGGAGGGTTGTGGAAAATAATAATAATTTGGCTATTTTAGTCGAAATAATTTTTGCAGGGTAGAAAGGTAGTAATATACTCGTATTTGAGAATTAATGCTAATAAGTCGATAGTCATTGTTATCGAAAAAAGTAATTTTATGAGTGAACAAATAAAAACTACTACAAGTTGAGTGATTTCTCTATTTGAGGAACATCATTATACAAGAATATATAATATTAAAAAGATTGTTGTGTTTTTTTTGAGCGTCTAAGACTAGCCTGAAAGCAATTTTACTCCATAGTGAAAACAAACTATCTTCTCCACTTTGGATTGTGCAGACGATATAAAGAGAACTTACGAGAGTATCAAAGTCCTTCTTGAAGGAATCAATTAATTTGAATGACCGTGAACTAGCTGTGTAGACTTCTTTCAAAACTGTGGTTTATGGGTTTTTGTCAAACAGAAGAGAGAAAAACTTTGTCTCCATGGTTAATGGAGATCTGCTGAGAGACAATCTGCTGGAGAACACACTTTCATCTGGGGTTTCTCTCCCATAATGTGGGGTATCTAAGTAACTAATGGGGTGAACGCTTACACCAAGGCATAGTAAATATAGAGCATCGCTACCAAGGCATACGATCCTATAATGATAGGTGACTTCTAATGGTCTTCGTACAGATATACTACAGGAATTATTTGTGAACGAAAAGCTTCAAATTTTTTTCACCGAATGAAAGCTCATGCTTAAGTAAATAAATTATGTGTTTTATTTTTTTTACTAATTTTCAAACAACAAAAACGATTAAAACCTTTTCTTTTAAATATTTCTTTATATCTAGTTCGATAATATTATTAGCATTTTTCATAAAATTTATAAATTTTGACTTTATATCTAATGTGATAAACGTGACGTTGTAGAAAACAATGATGTTTATGAGCAAGACAAGATTGAGCCCCCTTAAATAAGGTATGGTATACTCACCTATTTTCGTTTCAAATACAGAAACAAATTTAAATTTTGTATAATTATTCCATAACAGTAATCAAATAAACTTAAACTGTAATTTGGTCTATTATTTCGGCAAAGGGTTACCTAATTTTCCGTAAGAAGGGTTGCGGTCGGGAGTCCGGCCCCAGAAACCGCAATGCCGACGCCGAGCCGGTCAAACACAACCAGCGGTCTGACCGGAGTAAACCCCGCTCCGGCCGGCGGCTGCCCACCAAAGCGTTATGGTCGCTTTGTTAAGTGCCTTTTAATTATTTCGACGTATTAACCAACACTTTTATGAAGATGGCCGATCCTTGACTCCCTGGTGTTTTCTAGACATTATTCATTTTTATATATCTGTGACCATAACGCTTTGCCAGCAGCAAACACTCGTACTTTACTTTTTACTTAATTGAGTTGTGCTATGATTTTTTTTTCTACTTCTTCAAAAGGTTGTCTCATAAGGTTGGGTGCTTACATAAGAGAAATAATAGTATTTTACGTATTTTAACAATTCATTGTATTGTATTGTATGACACTTTCGTTGTATACTGTACAACATTGCGGATTTATAACCGTGTGACAATGTCTTCTTATCAACCATAATGCTATTAAATAAACCTGAAGTGAAAACCAGATTGGAAAACGTTTTAAAAAATCTGAGTACAACGGAAATTGAACTCGTAACTTATAAATATAATTCAATTATTTAAACTCCATGAATTGAGGATTTGTAAGAAAAATATTTTATTCAAATCACCTCTCAAAGCAATTTAATATATAAGTTTAAAAAGAAATAACTAAAATGCAACTAAATATACTGTGACGTGAAATGAAAACAAAACAATGCGTAACATACGAGTATATGCAGAAGCTACTGCTTAAAGTAAATATTCCAATTTTGAAACGCATGCCATCGAAGTAAAACAAGTCGGCTATTGCAATTCAAGTACTTATTCTTGAATAATGACCGTGAACTCCTATATAGTATAAAGTGGTATAGTCAGGTACTTGCAATACAAATTAGATCGTTTATTATTGAAACTTAACATTTGATTTGTACTTATCAAGGCAATTTTTTTTTAATGATATATGTATGACCCTTATCAATGCAATTTAATAGTTGAATTTAACCCAGTGTACACAAGAAATGTCGTGTAAAAAGAAATATTTTCAAAATTATATCCTGTACTTAATTTAAAAGTCTTACTTTAAATAAATAGAGGTAATGGAATAAGAGCACTCATGTAACAAAATTATATTCATATTGCAGTTGAAATACGATTGTTGAGATGGGCGTGTGGGAAAAGATTGATGGATGAAATTAGAAATGTCGCAATGAGTAAATAATGCGGATGTGAGAGAGATTAGTGGGGATAGAATGACCAAGAACATATGACAAATGCTGAACGAAGAGGAGCAAATAAAAAAGGACGTTCAAGAGTTGCATTGAAGGAGCATGTAAGTCAACTATTGAAAGCGGATGAGGGGAAAAGTATGAAGAATAGAAGCAGTTGTATGATTCGAACTATGGATGTGATAGAAGCGATGGATGTCTGTATGGATCGGAATATGTGGCGCTCGATTATCTCTGTCTACCCTGTAAGATACATAGCGTGATAAGATAGACTAAGAAATTTACAATTAACAAGCATTTCATAGTTGTTTTCTCACGTTCTTTGATAGGCTTTTTAACTTGTCATTCTATACAACCCACGAAGTGTTATTTTTGCAAAACTTTTCCTTCTTTTAAATTACACTCACAATGAAAATCACCGTCTCGGCCTTACGTGTAAATATGTGTGCGTCTGCCTGCAGACCTACCTCGATGAAAGTTTTTTGGCATTCCTGTGTTTTCCCGTCACAACCAAAAGGGTGCTAGATTGCACCGTTGAACTTCCTTTTAACTTCGTAAGCACATTAAATAAATAATTCATGACGAGGTGTCCTGGATTGAAGACGAAGAAATAATGTTTAGGAAAAAACAAGAAAACTTTTCCGATCTTCGATACTATTTATATGCATTATTTTTGTACACCTTTCAGCATTCATATTTACTATCTCCATGCTCATTTTTTCATGTAAAGCATTGTATCTCCTTTCAATCTGCATTTTTTCTAATGTCCTGTTCTTAGTTTATATAAATATTGACTCCGATGTATGTCTAGTTGGAGTGTCATGCATAAAAATAATTCAGAAAAAATTTTTGCTTGTGCGGCTAAAACGAAAAGAAAATCTAATGGTTTCTGATTTAATTAGATTTTAATTTCGCACATTGCAGTGAGACAATCGGAGCGCATCCGCATGTTTTTTTTCTTTTTATTTTTCTTTGAAATAATAGATATGACCGAAGTCAAAGGTTACCTTATACCCCCGAACACTAGTCGAAACAAATGCCTCTGTAATTCGAGGGGAGTAGCACAGCGTGGGGTCCGAAACGGCGACCTTCCGCACGGAAGTCCAGTCCGTTATCGCGCAGCTACGCACCATGCCGAACCCATACAACAAAAGCCATTATATATACGGGTATATTATAAAGTTTGGCTCTAAGGGCATTTGTGGCATTCTTTCACAAAAAATAAAAGAACTGTATATGGTAAGTGTAGCATTTTTCGATTTTTATGATTTAAAATAGATAAGCGAAAACACAAAAAAAGGTAAATAACTTGTAGAATATAATTTCCCCCTTCTTTGATACATGTGTAATATAAAAATCAACAAAATTAAACAAGAATTACTTATTTATTTAAAAACGTTTATTTTTATCAAATAACTTATAAAATCACAAATGAGTAAAATGTGTCACTATTGTCCTATATTCTTAAGAGGGTAGACAAAGAAAATTTATTTATACTTCTTTCTTTCACGAGAAAAATCATTCGTTTTTGTCATGTTCATGCATAGTTTTATGCTCTCATATTTTTGAGCCTTTCCATTGATCTCTGTCTAAAAATTTGACTCATTAGGTCGTGACACATTTCCTAGGTATTTCATTTTTTTTATATCCACTACTCCGATGGAGTTGTTAGCTGGGATGGTGCGTATTGATCAATTATGGGTCCTTTGTAATTGCTCTAAAAGGATTGATTAAAATTATGCTGAAAAATTCATTTCGTAGTAAACAAAAAATTCAATATGACACTGTCATTGCCTTTTTATTGATTCATGCTATCATAGTGTTGATGCTTCTCTAGTTTCACTTGCTTGTTGTGATTGACGCGGTGGTCTACTCCTTTTAGCATCTGCAGTTCTTTTTACACCCTTCTTATCCTTTTGATTCACTATGATAAGTCTACAAAAGTCTTAAAAAATTGTCTTGCAGAAACAATCAAAAGCATACGTTGATGAAACAATTTATATTAAAACATACATTTTAACAAAATGATGGGTTCAATCCGTTTCCGAAACGAAACACGAAATCTTTAATAATATAAAATTTGAACGAAACCAAAATTAGAAGACTACATATCTTATTTACAAAAAACGTTTCTTTAAACAATTATTTACCAATTAATTGATTTACATGGCAAAAGTATAAAACGTGAATCTTATAATAATATGAATGATATTGAGTGTTTATACTAGAAAAAAAATATATTTTTAGTAGTCTCATGTAAAATAATATTTTTTCTATGACATCAATTAAATAATAACTATCAACATTTAACAATTACAATACTAAATTGTTACACACGGAAGTAAGTACAACCGAGTTTATTAATAGTTTTCCGATAAATATATTAGAGCAAAGTCATAAAACAAGTGACGACACACTGAATTTGGTTCCCACCCCACGCGTTCATACTCGTACATCATTTGGGAGAAGGAATATTCAGTTCATTGCGCCAAGAATTTACAACACATTCCTGAGGGAAAGTGGTGATTTTTATAATGTCGCACCTTTAAATTAAAAAAATGTTACAAGGTAGATATTTGACAAATGAAAAGCGAGAACTGAGGCGCTTCTAAAAGTCTTTGGAAAGGCATGTGAGTGAATTATGCTAAAGTAGAGTTGGTTAAAATTGTGTATTTAATAGCTTGGGGCTAAAGTGTGTGGAAGGTTGGGAATGTAAAGTGGGAATATTTTCACTGAGTGTATTAAGTATTAAGGACAAATAAATGGAATAAATATACGGTTAAGAAAATTGAGACCACTTCGTCACAGGTCGTGCCCAACGAAGCTGTTCTATATATTAACAAAATGAGGAGTTTTTAGCATTGTTATAAACTCAACGGTTTGCCTTTACATTTTTGTTTTAACATACATACCATCACACTATTTCACTATCAGGATAGGCAGAGAGGACAGAATGCCACACTTTTCTAACTCAACACACATATTTGGCCTATTCTACGTTCATACACCTTCACATACAACTTTGATAATTTCTCTGACTTTCTATTTTTCCTTTTTTCAAATTATCGTTCACTTGATCCAACCATACTTTCCTTGGTCTTCTTTTCACACGCTTTCCAATCACATTTGCACTATATATCTTTTTTGTTAGTCTTTCTTCATTCACTAGTTCCACATGCCCAAACCATCTCAGCGTGCTCTTCTACAATGCTTAATACATCAGACTTCACACACATCCTTAATCACTTTCATCCATATTGTATCATGCATTGTTACAACATGTGTTCTTTTTAATGCACGCATTTCTACAGCGTTTATTCGGCTCTTTTCAGTGTTTTTCCACGTCTACGTTTCACTCCCATACATTAAAGTAATATTGTAGACAACCATTTTTTGGAGAGTAAAAATAACAAAATATCGAAATTGCTTTCGTTCCTACTGTCCTCATTTTGTATTATGTGATACATTGTTTTATCACACATTTTACAAGACGTTCACATTTATCTTGCTTTCATCACTCTGTAAAAATGTTGAATAAAGCATACTCCTCAAAAGCCATTAAAAACAAATGTCTCATTTTAAATTTTGAACAAACGAAACGATAACGATAATCCTGAATTTAAATTACGAACACCGAGTTCAATTAAAATTTTGTAATTTTGCTTTAAATCGTTTTCGCCTTTGGATTGAAGACATGGCGGATCCAAAGGATTCAAGTTTAATGTCCCCCTCCGCTTTCTCAAGCAGTTGACCGCGCACCCCCGAAACTTTGACGATTTAAATTTGTCGGTCAAATTAGGAGCGCTTCGACTTAATTGAGTTTTACTTCTGTCGTTATTTGAGTATACGTGTTTTATGCTGGATAAATTTGTTCAATACGTGTCACCCGGCTTCTGATTGAAGCGGGAAATATATGGTCTTCATTAAAACAATCTCTTTTCTTAGTATCGATGCGGACGAGATATAGATCAATTTATTTCTTTAACTCTTTTTTGTCATGCTCCTTATTGCTGAGGGTCTAACTGTTCCCATTCATCTCTCTCGACATACTGAAGACCATATCACCTCGACCATTGTTGAATAAGCTGTGGTCTTTACTTGGTTAATCCATCTTGTAGTAGATTCCCATCTTCCTCTACCCTGTCCACATTTTTTTATAATAACCAACGTTTTCAAGCTGTACTGGTCTCACCTAGCAATGTGTCCGAA
This sequence comes from Odontocerum albicorne, assembly GCA_949825065.1. Taxonomy (NCBI): domain Eukaryota; kingdom Metazoa; phylum Arthropoda; class Insecta; order Trichoptera; family Odontoceridae; genus Odontocerum; species Odontocerum albicorne. Next base: position 37,752,675 of record OX463839.1, on the reverse strand, counting down.
GAACTGGAGGCACGGCCGGTCTTGATATTGTGTGGCTGGGTGCAAAGTTTTGAGCGCGGAGCCTTCTTCTTTATTTATATTTATATTTAGCAAGGATACTTAACAGGCCAAGTATTGCCCAAATATTTTCACCCATTTAAAATGTTTTTATTTGTTTAACCAAAACATTCTTAGGAACGAGTGTATGCAATAGATTGGTCATAAATATTTTTGATAAATGAGGTCCGTCGTTCCGAGTGCATCACAAATCACAGTTTTAATTGCGCCCAAAAGGCAACAAAATTATTAAAAAATATACAAATAAGAAAAATTAGAGGCCTTCTATTCGAAATAAACTGGAACCGAATAAATAAGCTTTCTATTTATATGTCATGAGAGCGGGGCTAGGTGCGGCTATACCCTCGGCACTTGCTTCAGGTCAGTCCTGAATAGACGGTACTTTTAAGTAAATATACGAGAGCCTGTCATTCATTTTCATGTTTAATATGGTTGACGATTTGATTCTCGGTACTGTCCAAGGAATCCAAAGAATTTGCCTCCTGCAATACATTTCAAAAGCTTAAATTTTCTGTTTCTCTCGGGCTCTAAAATAAAGCTTCTCTGGTTTTTTTAAATATCGCTAAGGACGTAGCATATTTTATTGAGCCAGGAAAATTGTTCCAAAGCGTATTTGAAATTGTGTTAATCTCAATATCATTGATTGACAATCCCATCGGTTTTTTAACATTGTTGGAGACCAAAGTTATACTATGGCGTTTTTTTTTTCAAGTCTGTGAGCTGTTGATTGCCAGCGAACTCATTGGCCACATGGCTGTATTGAATCCCAGAGCACATCTGGGTGAGATGATCAGAGAACAGCGGCATATTGGACGCAATGAATATTTTTGTGTGGATTGGGATATGACATCCCAAATAAGAAATTTATATGTCTCCGAAGGGGCTGATTATCATAATCTTAATATGCACATGTTTAAAGGGAATATGGAAACTAGTCTGTATTGAGGAGAAGTAAAGAAGGGAAGGAGTTGCTCCTCCTTTATGTGGGCTTTGGACCAACACCATCATTCAATTAATGGCGTGCATCCAGGTATAGAGGCGGATCTACATATGGGTCAAAGATTTTGGTTTTAACTTTTAAAAACATTTTATCACCGCAACACGTGTTTTTTATTTAAATTCCGAGGCTTTCTTTAAACGAATTGCTCTCGGGTTGTCACAAGAAAAATCAACGTCAATTTGATGCACGTTTCATCAAATGTGTAAATAATCTACTCTCCCAAAATATATAGTTCCATGAAAGATGTAACGACCTCCATTGCCTAGTTAGTAAGATGTTTATCTTCCAACTCGGGAGTTTCGAATCGATCCTTGTTTTGTACATACTTACCAGTTTTTTTTTTCAGTTTAGGTTTTTCACATAATTTTTTAACAATTTTTTTGTCTGGTTTTCATTCAAGACTTATTTTTATTAAATACTAAATAAATCTGCCATTTACAACGAAATAAATATAATTTTTTTTATGCATGCGTTATTTGTAACATATTTTAATAGATTATGTATCTCTTATGTTTTCATATTCATTATTTTATATAAGTGGAAGGCGTGGTAGAGTAAGACCAAGGAAAGTATGGTTGAATCAAGTGAATGATATTTTGAAAAAGAAATGTAAGAAGTCCGAGAAATCGTAAGAGTTGTGTGTCAAGGCAGAGAAATCTGGCACTCTATTCTTTCTGCCTTCTCTAATAGGTAAATAGTGTGATGGTATGTATGTATTAAACGAGTATGGTTTGCGAATTACAAAGGTTACTCTTGGACATGTTCTCGTGTTAATTAACTTTTAACTTTACTTTATATATCTTGACCTTCTCTCTTCTGATCGGGGCTGAACATCGCTACGACCACCTTACTCTAATGCCGCATACCTTACGTCACCTCAAATTCCAGTGGTTGTTGGTACTGATTATCCACTAGTTTATTCCATATTTTATTTTTAATTCTCCACTGAAAAAATTGGAGCAGATTGACGAGTTTCGTTATGTTGGCAGCACGTAGACGGATAAGTTAAAATTGAAATTGAAAGAAAGATAGTGACAGGAAACAAGGCGAACGGAGCACTTTATGTTGGTGTCCATCTTGACGTATGGAAGTGAAACTTGGACTTAGCAGAAAAAGGATAAGATTAAGATAAATGCTGTGGAGATGTGTGTAGAATGCGAAATATGGCGAAATTAAGACATTAGAAAAGAATGCATGGATTAATGTTTTAGGATGTGTGCGTGGAAGATGTAGACTGAGGAAAATGTTGCTGGATCAAATTGACCAAATTTTGATGGAAGGTAAAGTGAAAAGAATGAATAATAGAAGATCGTACGTACTGTACTTTTTCTACTCTGTTTTAACTCGACAATCTTCTATGAGATTGATAATGAATTATATAAAACGACAATTTATGTAGCGCCGTTTAGAAGACAAATTCTCCCCAAAGGTGATTTAACTTAGTTAGTAAGGCTTGTGAGTTAAACACTGGATCCTATCAGAAATCTTAACTTGAAACCTGAGAATTTTGCTCCCTACTCATCAAAGTTATCTCCGCTGCTCCCACTTTTAATCTTATCTGTTCTGTAAAAATCAAATTGTATGACCATATGACAATATATACATGTTATTTGGATTGATCTATGATAAATATGCGTATTTTTATCATTTACCTGCGCAAAGATGTAAAAATTACTTTTAAAATTACTAAAATACATATTTTTTCAAATTTAATTAAAGTGTTTAAGTTCTTAAAATATTTCAGTTAAGATGTTTATAGATTATTTACAAATATCCATTAATTAAACTATTTCATAAAACACTTATTTTCATCTGATTCTTAAATACTTCACTTTAGAACTTTCCATATCTTAACAAAATTACAAAACATTGTTCATTTATGCTTCCAAATAACAATATTGTTTCAAGAAGACATTTATTTCGCTTATCGGAAAATTGACAATTTCCAATTTTATCTGCAAGCTTTGCTTTGAAAATACTTATTTAACAAACACCGCAGTTAATTTTCTTTCAAAACTTCTGTTTCAAGGAGTTTTATGATAACAAAGAAAGGTTAAATATCATTGGGAAATTTTAAATGATCCAATATTGGTAAGAGCAAGTTGATTCTTATCTATGTTGACTTAAGTCAAAAGATAATACTTTCGTAAAACAGCGCCTTTCATATTGTTTGCTATAAAATCAAACGCGCTATAAAATCAGGAATGGGAGGAATTTGTGTATCCCAAACCGCCACTTCGTGTGAGTTACACGAAGGGTCGACCTTATTTTAAGACATTCTTGAGAAATATTTAAAAAAATTAAACTGAGGCTTTTTCTAGATCATATTATTTTGTTTAAATAATACTATGAAAATATTACCCATTAAATAAAGCATTCAGAATTATCGGAAAAAATATTTTATATATTTTTCTGACGATATTTAGTGGAAAAAAAACACTTCAATGGCACCAACGTTTCAATGTGCTTTTTTGAAGAATGCGTTTTAACGATATTTTTAAAATAAAACAAATTGGACGAAAATCCTAAGGAGTAAATATATCATAGTTCATGTTTTCAAAGTATCAGTTTCGAGTTTCAAATTTTCTTCGCATCTTTAATCGGTACGATAGTGTATCGGTTGTACGTTATGATAGTGTCACTAGTCATTTCTTTCAGTTAATGCTGAATAAAATAAATATCATATTTGAGAGTTGTAAAGATAAAGAAAGATATTGAAAAACATGTTGCTGATGTTAACACTCAGTACTCTTTTTGCCAGTAAATCAATCATATAATCTTCAAAAATGATTGTGCACAATTATGAGCCAGTGCTAGATTGAAAGGTAACGATAAGAGTAGAATAAATAGGTATGGTAGAAATGTGCGTCTGGCATAGAATATCTGAAATTACAATATTTGATCAAGTAAGAAATTATTGGGTAAAATATATCTGTCTGTTAGAGATGGATTTTATAAGACAATTCGAGAACGGAACTTGAGATAATAAGTTACAAAAACATCCAAATAAAATACAAGCCTGGAATGCATGGAGAGTGAGGAAGAAGTTAATCGAGAAAAGAGTGGAAGAAGATAGGGAGTTTGTAACTGGTGGAAGATAAGAAGTTTGAGAAACAGGAGAGCAAGTATGACGAGATGAGAACTGTGTGTACGGATAGAGATATGTGGTATTCACGTTCTTCCTGCCTGCTGTAAAGGGACGTGAGGTGCATGGTCGCGCGGTAACGCACTGAACTTCCGTGTGGAAGGTCGCCGCTTGGAACCCCGCGCTGTACGACTCCCCTCGAATGACACAGGCATTTATCCATTTAGTATTCGGAGGTAAAAGGATATTTATGACTTTGGTCATTTATATTCTTTCAAAAAGAGGAAGAATAAACATGCTGGTGTATTACAATCGTCTCATTTCAGGTGTGACATGGGATTTAGTACAGCGGTGTGGCAAGTGGATTTGCTGGTGTGCAACGGCTCACTCACTGAAAGAGGAGAAAAAGAAAAAAAAGAAAAAATATACTCCACGGCGCAGCTCCCCTTTCCAATGGAATTTATGTTGGAATGGGCAGGGGACCTTCGACTGCGAGGCCCAGCAACGACGAAAGGAACATGGCTTGATGATATATGGTATACTATATGCAACAAAAATACATATTAATTCTTGAAAATTCTAATTTGCAGTTTCATGCAAACGCACGAATCTGTACTCTGATGCAATTTATAAAGTTTACTGACTACGAATTACCGTAACAATGATTATATAATCATATATTATTATTGGTTTATGTTATATACAATATTATGTAAACAAATAAAAATTGTTTTTTTGCATGCCTACGTTGCATTCATGTGCATATCTCGAACAAGCTGAGTTATAATTAAAAGCCAGCTAAAATTTCGAAGTGGCATTATAAATTTTAACTTTCCAAAGTGTGGTTTAATAACCTCTTCGTTAAAGAAACTGCTTAACTTTTGTTATATTTGCGGTATATTTGACGATACAACCTCCCTCAAAGGTTACCCCATGCCTGTAGCACGTACAAGCGGACGAGCGGTCTCGTGGTTCAAATTAAGGCAACATGTTGCAATAGGAGGTATCTATAACCAGCCCCCCTTGGCATATTCCCCCTTGGCAGCCCGCCTCTCCTCGCCTCGTGCCCCGGGCTGCCTAGACTCGAGCGCCGAGGTAGCGAGACGTGTTAGTAATATAATTTGATAAATTCCCTGCACATGTCGCTGCGCTCCTGATATCGTCCTAATGAAAAATGTCGTTTACATACATAAGACGTTCCCTCCATACATCGGAAATCACTAATCGTGAAGAGAAAACTAATGACACTTTATTTATGAGGGAGATTTTCCTTGAATAAATTAAGTATATGAAAAACTTTACATAGTAAGGTTTAAAGAATACATTTTAAAGAATATTGAGTTGAGTAAATACGCGAAAAAGTATCGCTAAAACGCAAACACGATTTAACATCATTAAGTACTAAAACAAATAAGGACTCCTCTTGAAAATAATAATATTAAATACATAGATAGATGACTTATATACCGCAGTTTTAAAGTAAAATTTTACCCCCTTAAAACCCTGAGCTATAAGGTGAAATAAGTGTACTACGAGTACACTTTTGTTATATACAGTACAACCTGTCAAATTTCTTCTAACCAATTAGAAGTATGTCAACAACATACTGGAACCCTTTTAGAAAAATGGTTACCAAGAGAAATGGAACCATCAACCCCTGGACTGGAAGACAGCTGTCTTAACAACTAGACAATATAAGTCATCTATAAGACCCTTAAAGTAAAAAATAAAAATTAGCGGTCAATAATCCATGGCAAGCCTATTTATATGACAATTTATAGAAGTAAAAACGTCTTTGCTGTTTGGACAGATGTCAAGATCTTGACGTTTATTTGAGTGAAAGTTTGTCAACGGTGCGCTGTCAAAAATGACAATCCACTCATAGTTTTATACTTTTACATACATTTATTTGCGATAAACTGATACTATTGCCTAAGCAAATGTTCCTAAAATGATTATTCGAGAGCACAAGAACATTTATGTAAATAAGTCATCATTTCTTTTTCTACGAAGATCTTTGGCAGAGTTTTAACTTCCAGATGGTTAAGTTTCCGTTAGTCAATCAAAGTTATTTGGTTATTTCGTTAATCTATCAAATAAATTTGTTTGTTTCATTAATCGATCGGGGTAATTTGACTGCTATCGAAGTAAGGCGCGGCACTCCTACAGTTCTTAATAAAAAAACATTAAATTATGAACATTTTCTTGAGGTGTCGTGACAGTGATTCTTACAAGGAACGACAATGACTTAGAGTTTTCATTCATTTTCCTGGGTAATGAGAATTTATGGAACCAAATTCTAGCTTTTCATCGGTATATTATAGTCATATTTTAAATCGCAACCACACTCCGCTAAGCACAAGACGAGAATCCTTGGTATGTCTTGCTAGAAACGAGCTTTATTTATTTATTTATTCATTTTCTCAATACAGGCTTAGCCCAATTACATTAAAAATAAAAAAAATGTTAACATTTAAAATTTAAAAAAATTATATATATGATACACACAGACATACACATACACACATACATACACTTATATATTCAAAGTCACTTAAATACAAGGGTCACCCAGAAAGTAAGGTTACAACATTTATGTAGGATTGAAAAATGCTTGTATTTAATTGAAATTCACAGGATACTTCACAAAAATAATAAACTATTTTTCAACGTAATTGCCGTCGAGATCGAGATATTTCTGTAGTCAGGGCACCAGCTTTTGTATGCCAGTGTCATAGGCCTCCCCCGCCAGCCACTTCTTCACAGCTTCCTCAACCTTCTCATCGTTGGAATCGTCTCATCCCCCGTCACGATAGAGTCCAGAAAAGCTTCTCCCTCCTGTGCAAAACGATCCAAAAATTCCCGTGCGGCGGTCACGCGATTTTGACGTTGCTCCGGTGTGAGCATTCTGGGCACCCATCTCGCACACAATTTCTTGTAACCAAATTTTTCCGACACAATATCACCAAGGAGACTTCGAGAAAATTCTTCGTGAAGGTCGTCAAGCATCACACGGCGGCCATTTTGCACTTGTTCTTCAATTTTTTGCTCAAGTTCGTCAGAAATCACTGCCTTGCCTCGTCGTGAGTATCAGTACGGCCTTCTTTGAACAACCTAACCCACTTCGTGACATGTTGTCGACTCATCACATCTCTACCACAAACTTCCACGAGCTTCCGATAGATATTTATGGCGGTATTGTTCTGCAAAGTCAAAAAACGGATGTCTGCGCGGATCTTGCACGGACGTTTTGTGGCGGGACTCAGACGACCTCTCCATCGGAAGAATATACTGTGACTGAACAAAATGGCCGACAAACACGCGGGACCAAACAAACTGACCGTTAGGATCCCCTTTACACTCAGGTGCGCCAATTTCGAAACAAAAAAAATCCACCGGCCTCAGGATCCCTTGTAATCTTACTTTCTAGATGACCCTCGTACGTTGAGGAGTGCTTTCTAACGCCCCCAATCTTAGAAGAAAATTTTATTTTGCTTTTGGTAATGTAATATGAAATATGTCAATATCTGAAGCAGTCCCTTTCAAAAGAGTTAAGACCCTTCCAACAAGCATAGACTGCAGAAGCACTTGTGTATGTTCTTGTGTATGTGATTGAGGACAGTTCTTGCCGGCGCAGTCTAACGTAATAGTTAGGAACATTGGACGCTAATTTTTGTAATAATACTGGACAGTTCACAACTCACTGAATGAGTCTAACAATGTATACCAGGAGACGCAGATCTCTTCTTACGTTCAATGAGTTATACTCAAGAATGCCCAACATAAACTGAGTAGGATAAAGCCATGGATAGACACCAAATTCACTCATATAGAGATATCATAGATATTTTTTTGCCCCTTTTCCACCATGAGTGAGTTGTCTGCCACTAGCGGGCTCCAAATGCAAGCATTGCTTTCTAGTTTGCTACGGATTATTTAATTAAACAGTGTTTTGAGCAACATTTGGTTTTCAAACGACTTCGAGATTCTTATCACAAATTCTAGAGTTTTATAAGTTGAATTGCACATAAGTTCTATGCGAGGACCAAATGCAAGATTGCTGTAGAATAAGACAACCAGATATTTAGTAATGTTTGTGCGGGGTATAGTTATAAGTTTTAAAGTATATCTATAAAAAATCAGGACACAGTTTGCACTTTGATGACATATTTTTGCACTAGGATGCATTTAAATATAATTTATTATTGTGACTCCACTCACAAACGTTCTTCAGATCAGACTATAGTCTAAGCAGTCACCATAGGAACGATTTTGAGGCCACCAGCAAAGAGAAAAAACATGGAATTTTTTATAACTTTACCTATACCATTAATAAAAATAAGAAATAAAGTTGGTCCAAGATAATACCCCTGGGAAGCAACTGGGTGGGGAGTTAAATAATCGAAGTTGTATATTCCATGTGAAACAAATTGCTTTCTTTCAGTAAGATACTCTGACAGCAGCCTTAGCAAGTTGCCTGGGATCAAAGTTCGCTCATTTGATCTAATATTTTTTTGTGATTGACGCGATCAAAAGCTTTTGCAAAGTCATGGTACGAACAATCAATCTGATTGCCACTATCTACAACCCTTGAGACATAGTTGGTGGAGACCATCATATTGGATTCCGTAGATCTGCCACTGCCATGGTCCACAAACGACGTCAGTGTGCGATCCATAAACATTTATAGGAGCTTAGCCATTGAAGAGAATATGGCGATAGGTCTGTAGTTGGTTATATCATCCCTTGAACCAGTTTTTAATATGGAAATAACTCGATTTTTTTCCATTCACTTGGAAAAGTATAGACTCAGAAAATAGGATTAAATGTGTAAGAGGTGCTGAAAGCAATTCACTACAGCCCTTAAGAAATAATGTAGGTACTCCGTCCGGCCCAACTGCTTTGGTGTTTTTCATCAACTGTATTTGTTGGAGTACGAGTATATTAAATGTAGTGATGCTAAGGTTAAATTCCGAAGAAGTGTGGTGTTAATTAAAAACACGTGTCTCGGAGACCCTACAATAAACTTTGAAAAATTATTTGCGAATGCAGAAGATATGGTTCGTAAGACTTTTTCGAAATTTCGATAAAATATCGAAATTTAATATTTGCAAACTGTGAAACATATCATTCCCTACTGATATATTTTAATAATGTATGATTATCTACCGTGTGGATATTATACTGCAGATGCCATACGCGCCTTCTGAATATCAAGGTTTAAGAATTTCAAAGAGTTCACCGGCCAAGACTGAGAAGGAAAATAACATCTTCAGAAACATATGATTGGTTACTCCAAATGAGAAAATGGTGACGAGCTGTCTATGACCGTGATCAGTGGAGGCGAATTTTGAATAAGGTTAAGATTTTAATACCGAAGATGAATAAACGAACAAGGCAGAGAGGGCAAAGTGCCAGATTTTCCTATCTCAACCCACATACTTAACTTCCTCCACATTCATATTCTTTCTCAAAGCCAGAAAATCATAGTCCAAATATGCTTCTTGCATTCTCCACTGTCATTTGTTCGTCTATCATCAAACTTGCCTAATACCGATTCAAATCCATCTCTTTAGACATCAACCCATGAATCTTAGCAACCTGCTAATATGATCTTGTCATACTTCTTCCTTTTTCTTAACGTTTATTTTACTGTTCTAAAAATATTTCTTAATTTCATCAGTTTAATTTTTGACCGGAGCATAACTTATTACAAGCAAAATACGCGTCAAAGTACTTTAAATCTGAATAAATCACTTTAGGGCTTACAAACTTATAATGTTTCATACATTCCCTCAATCTCTTGAATATTGAAGCTCCCACATCCTGCTAAGCTCTTTAATTATATTTTACACCATGCCTAACGTTACTCGTACCTCTTCAGACCCACACCCTTTCATCTTCGTCTTCCTCAAGCACAATGTATCTTAACTTTTATCTTTCATTATAATACATAGTACATTCATATTTCCATTCATTTTTTTTTGTTTTAAAACAATAGATATGACCGAAGTCATAGGTATCCTTATACCCTCGAACACTTGGCGGAAAAAAATGTCTGTGTCGTTCGAGGGGAGTAGCATAGCGCGGGGTTCGAACCTACGACCTTTCGCACGGAGGTCCAGTGCGTTACCGCGTGGCTATGCACCTCAGATTCTTCCCCAAATATTCCATACACTTAACTCCGTCTTCTTCTGACCGCCACCACCAAAGACATGGCGAACCTCCTTGGTGCCATACAGTGTATCTCTGTTGCTCCTACATATTGTCATACGCTAAACATTTCATCCTTATTATATATAAAACATTAACCCTTGAAAACTAATTCTTATTTACTTACATACTAAATACTGCTTATGTTTAATATGTCTGTACATAAACAGTAAGTCACGTGTACGCCATATATGCATACACTATGTTATGTGATGTTCAAGTACTTTAATGTTGTTATTTGACTTATTCAAGTTGAATTGAGGTGCATGACCGCGCGGTAACGCGCTGGACTTCTGTTTGGAAGGTCGTCGGTTCGAATCCCGCGCTGTGCTACTCCCCTCGAACGACACAGCCACTTTTTCCACCTAGTGTTCGAGGATATTAATAAGGATACCTATGACTTCGGCCATATCTATTCTTTGAAAAAAAAATCTTCTTCTTTCTTATAGTACCCTTCAACATAACTGAATCGATAATTCGAACATATTAAAGAGCGTGGCTGGGAGACAATATGGTCGTCGGCCCCAGTAATCGAGTGGTTTGGAACTACTGAAGTAGGCACGGAGCTCGCGGTTCGTCGCTAAACGTGCTAGTAACACTTACATGTGAAACAGCAAAAAAAATCCCTCATCTGCTTGGTGTATGCGTGCGTGTATTGTTACCAGATGAACTATTTTACTAGACTGGGACCTTTTTTTTATTGTTAAAAACATCGGGAATCGAACCCAATTCCCCGAATAAAAGTCGCTCAACTTATAGTACATACTAGGCCACTGAGGTCTTCAGAGAGGTAAGTTGAATGTTTTTACTGAATATAAAGAGGGGTCAAAATGTCACTTAAGATTATTTGATAAATGTTACTCAAATAATTTTCACATTTCACTTGTAAATTTACACTATCAATAAATTGGTTACATTTTTTTGTATCACTGCAGAACGCCAATTACCGCAAACCGGTGTTTTAATTTTGTTCCTATCCACGTTTCCCGGAAGCATTACGCCTTGTCCCCCCGCGATCCCCTTCTTCCAGCGGGATAAGTCTCTTCGCCACCCCTCCATGACCACAGTCCGCCACACAGCTCACCAGTATTGCCTTTTGAAAGCCCCCTGGATAAGCGTTAAGAAGTTATGGAATCATTTAGCCTTGCTATGTGGGTTAGCGAGGAATTGTGGGCGGAACTAAATCTATTCTGGAGAAACTGTTATATGCTATTGAAAATATTAAATGATTTATGTAATCAAATAATCCAAAGAAGATTATGTATTAAGTACTTTTTTTAAGAATACATACATTTCATTACTCAAATACTATAAAAGTAGAAAGAATAAGTATAACTACTTTTAATGTATAATGATTTCAGAGATGTGTTTACAATAATGCAGAAAATAGTACGTCAAATGCTTTACCCCAAAAAAATGATGAAACAAAACCATATTTTTTTAAATGGGCTTATGACCATTTATTCAAATAGTTTACCATTTATGACCATTTTTTCAAATAGTTTACCATTTATGACCATTTATTCAAATAGTTTACCCCATGCCCTTATTTATTTAACATTTCATTGTTATAATAATAAAACGACAATTTATACAGCGTCATTTAGAGAGCAGGCGCACCTCAAGGGCATTCAACTAAACTAATTATAATATCTTGAAATTTACACAGTGTTAATGCCTTAACTACAAACTAAATATAAGTTGAGTATAAGGATAGGAAGGTGGTGGCTGTGGTCATTATATCCTGTAGTTTTTCGTATCTGCATATATTTAGAAAAACAAATTGAATAAGAAAACTTACCAAAGAAAGATGAACTATGAAGAAACCTTTTTTTCGAAATATGATAGTTATACGTTCAACTTTAGTTGTTGTGTATTTGTGTAATGTTCATCTAACATCATGAATTTTTATTAGACCCCCAAAACGAGTATTTTTCAAGTGCTTCTTAAAAATTGTAAAACAATCTCTTCCAACCGTTGGTCTGATAGACAAAGTAAACAAGAAAATTTTATGGTCGCAAAAAATATTCAAATTATTATAAATCTGTACGACATTCATAAACAATGCTAATAATGATAAAAGTGAGCTATCATCAATTCAAGGTAAAAGGAAGGGGTGCTGAAGAGGAAAAGAAAATCAGGAATGAAACATATTACATTCCTGACTTGACATTCTTATGTTCAAGAAACTGCTCTTACCTCTAAGCAATTGCATACGGTATATAAGTGATGGCATGCAATAATAAAAAAGACAATACTGTATTGCTTAGAAATTTTGGTGGCGTAGTAATTGTCTTGAATAGCTCAGACAGTACAACGCAGAAGGATTCGGAGCCTATTTGCATAATTACGGTTTTATTTTGTCGACTTTTCAAGTTGAGGTATTTACTGGGCGCATTGTTTTATCCACTTTAGGAAAAATAATAAATAACAATTATTATTCTTAATTCATAAAATTCGTTGAATACTGTTCATGATCTTCGTTAATTTTCATGTGTTTTGAATGAGCGGAACAATTTTTTTATATTTACTTTAAACGTTTTCAAGTAAAATACAAAAAAAATGCAAACAAGTCTTATGTTAAAAATAATAAATCAAGCTTTTTCAGGTACAGCTTGAGATTAACATATGATTTCTCTAAAATAATCTAAAAAGCTGTTAAAAGAGCTTATTCGAACGATCATTATAGTACTCGGCGGTAAGTAATACACATCGGCCTTAAGAAAGACACTGTCGCTTTGTAGAGCGCCGTCTCTGTCGCACGCACTGTTAGCGCATCGTGCGACAAAGACGACGCTCTACAAAATGACAGTCTCTTTCTTAAGCCCGATGTGTATTATTTACCGCCGGGTACTATACATGTATATCTTTTGAACATCAGAAATGAAGGTCTTGCGATATATGATTGGAAAAATACTGAGACAGAATAAGAAAAACAGAAATACTCATAAAAAGAATGTGTGAAATCGAAGACATCGTAATATGGAGAAGGCATAGAAGACGTGATTAGCGTAATCACTTTTAAATAATTGATGAGACTCTAAATTTTCCATGTAGTTTCTCACGGCTACCCCATAGGAAGTTGACAGTCCTCCAAAGAGATGGAGGGATAACTAGCAGTCTACGTCTCAGGAATTATACAGAAAAAAAAACAGTTACATATTTAAACAATTAAGTAAATACGAGTACATACCTTTGACATCACAGGTTTTCGGTCAACTCCATTGCAGATAACCTAAATTAAAAACTACAAAACTTAAATTATTATAATCTAGTAACTTGCGAATTTGAATTAGTAAACCATTAATGTTTTTTATTTATTTCTAAACATGGGATGAAAATATGTATTGGGTTACTTCGTAATCTATTATTTGAAATACTCGTACATATTTTCTCCATTGGGGTGTTTGATTTCTGATGAAATTATAAAAAATCAAAGTTTGTTTTTTTACCATTTCCGTTAAATTTTTTTTTTGGTTGGATAAAAGAAATCGTACCGTGGAACGCTTGATTCTACTGTTTACTGCATAATTGTATTTATATATGTATATGCAATATTATTTTATATGAACTACTTTTTCAACAAGCTTCAAACTTTGTCTTTCACAAAAAAAATCAATAGGATCTATATGTTTTTATGAATTTATTTTCAATGGAACGGGGATGACTAATTTTTTACGTTAATGTAACAAAAATTTTATATTCGTTTTATTCTTCCATCGTAAACAAAATACACCTGTCCTTAATCGAGGATTTCTCAGCTAAACTCTTGCGAAGGATAAAAATTATAAATTTAATAAAACTTTGATGAGGGGTGAAATCTTAAGTGGTCGGAAGGTTTAAAGAAAAGTTTCGAAACGATAGCGGCTTGAGCGGTTAAATAATGTTTTCTTCAGGCATATTGTTTCAGGAAAAGTTTCAGATCTTTTCAAAGAATGACCTTAGCTTTTTATCACATAAAAGCAGTTTTTTTTTCTTAAGAAGTGTTTTGAAAGATTTAAAAGATTTTTATTTTCAATCAAAACTTTTTTAAATGACTTTTGGTTTTATACTCTTCAAGGACATTTAGTTAAAAGAAAAATATTTTAAACATGATATCATATTTTTAAATATACGAGTGAAGTTTAGCTTTTAACGAAAATTATTTTTTGATTATATTGATTTGTTCGATATTAGATTAATAAAATCTACTTTTAAGAATATTTTTTTGATAAAAACAGCTTATTGAATTTCGTAAAACATTTAACGTCTCCATTGCGTTGTATTACATTTTTTTGGTTTTAAATAAAATAACAAGTTTGATAACTTATGATGGTATATTTTAAAGCAATTCTTCATTATGTACACACATACTTAAGCAAATCTCTCAATAATGCTAGATAATAAACTTAACTTAAAATTTATTTATAAAAAGTGCATTGAGTTAAAAACAAATTGTTTTGTGAAATACAAGTTTATCTAAATAAAAATGCTGATTTATTGAACTCTTTATTTTCAAGTCGTAAATAAAAAAAACACCATTTTTATGTATGAAATAAAATAGTTCGTTGAATAAGCATCTTTTTCATAAGATTTTCTTAATAAATGAAAAGATGTTTGAAAGGTTCTTAAATATTTCTATGATAAACATTCCTCAATTCTAACATTCATATATTTTTTACGTTCGTTTCATTGGAATAAAATATTTTTTTTATATATAATCATTGAATAAATACCACCAGCGTAAATTAACACTATATATAACACATATATAGTTAATAATTGTTTTTGCAGTACGTATAATGTTTACTTAATATCTATATCATTAGCTATTTACAATATTAAAAAATAGGAATAACATAAAATAAAACCTGATTTTTTTGAAAAAAAATTTAATAAATGAATTTTTGTTTATTCGGATTTGAAATATCATAACAGATTTTTTTGATTAACATAACTCTGTCCTTTTGTTTTTGAAATTCTTGAATACATTAATAATTATATAAAAATTATAGTTTTGTATGTAGTTATGTATATTAATTTTATCCAATCCATTTTTTTTAATGTAAGATTTTTTGGTTTTTAGTTTGTAACTCTAAAAAATATAAATAAGAAAGTTGATAACAATTTAAGTTAATGGTATCAAATCTAAGAATAAATTTTAGTGGATAGTCTTCATTAAATTTGTATTGGGTGTTAACATAAGTCGCGTCCGTTTTTTTCCAATTTAAAACTGAACACCAAAAGTAAAACAAAATGGTAAATGTTATACGTCATTCCAAAGATAATTTTCTGCTCTACAAGATATTGTGTTTGCTTTTACGTTAAATATATTATTTTATTTGATTACAAGCCTTCCAAATGGAATGCCAAGTAGACGAAAGTGAGCATTTTCGACACCTACCTTAAGCCATATTATTCATGAAGATCCCCTTCAAACCACCATAGAATTGGCTGAGCAGATGAACTGTAGTCACATGACTGTATACCGTCATCTTAAATCAGTAGGAAAAGTCCAGAAGTTCGGCGCTTGGGTTCCACATGTTTTGAGTGAAAACAACAAAAATCAACGTTCGACAATTTCTGCTGGTTTTCAAATTATTTTCAAATAATAATTAATTGCAAAATCGTACCGCAAATATTGAAGGTGGGATTGGATGGCCACTGATGCAAATTCTTCAAGAGAGAGAGAGGAAGACGTTAAATTAAACAACTGTTTGGACATCCGACCATTTGTGATAGCTAGGTTTCGTTTATATTTATTTGATACAATTATTTTGCAGCCTTTGACTACAAGCGTATAGAACTATAAATAAGATAAATAAGGGAATCAAATTTATTACCACACTTCGAACTTAAAGAATATACTTAAATATGAACAACCTGGAATATGAAGACATTATAATTACAAAATAATGAAATTATCTCAAAGAGGACAAAAAAACGTGTAAATTTAAGCTATTCTCAAAATGGAATTAAACATTGTCACCATCAAACATATACAGTAAAAACAGTTTCGCCTATGCGGCCCCATACAAAGATCAGATTCAATTATAGAAACATAAGGGTAAAAAGGAAAATATTTATGGTAGCGCTCATTCTATAGCGTTTATCAACGTTTACATTGAAATATAATCTGGTCATCCCCTGCATTTTCATTTGAGCGTAGTTTTAACGGGACTCGAATGTACTATAGTTTATCGACACTCCTACTTCAATAAATGTAATCACTATACTGCAACACAGAAACTTTCCTAATCAAGAATAGCTTTTTATAAACATCATTTTATATTATAATGAATGCGGCTGTTTTAATCAATATTTTTTTCTAAGAATAATGCTACACTTTTTGAAATACCTATATATTACAATTTTGATAGGATTATAGTATTTTCCTAATTGTGTTCTTTACATATCACGATAAGAACAATATGAAATGTTAAGTGTTTTCATTTACAACCATTTAATCAATTACTTACGCGTGCAGTAGTGCATCTTACTAAAATAAAGCAGATCAAAAAAATCTAAGTTTTTAAGAAAATTAAACCAAATAAAAATTGAAACGAAAATAATCTTTAATTCACCCTGTGTGACTTATACAGTTAATATTAATATTACTTTATAAATATTCGTACAATTTTAAAACGTAGATGATTTCATCTTATCTATAACATTTTTTATACAAAATAATTTTAATAAATAATTGGTAATCATGAGCAGGTTATACTAAAAGCCATGTTCATATTTATTTATTTATGTGAGTGTGTTTTTTTTTATATTTTTTTTGGAGGAACAACATTTTGAAAATAAATGAAATCTGATATTTGTTTTTTTTCTTTCAAAATTGTTGATAATTACATTTAAATAAATTTAAACTTGAAGTTATGAATGTATTAATCTTAAGGTGGCGAGAATTGAAATTATTAAGTGAATATTTCCTATTTCCACTAAGCCCGAACCTGAAACAAAAGAAATGCTTGCGTTGATAATCATTTTAAACAAGATATGGTCGGGTTTCTGCCACAAACATACATGTACAAAATTTTCAAAATATGTTAAGTAATATTTATCAAATTGTGAATGTGCATGTCTGGTTAAAATTTTGGGTAGATATTTTAATAAGAATTACTTTTTTACACAATCAAAAAATATGTTAATACCTATGGTATAATCATAACATGTATTGAAAAGAGTCTCAACTTTTAAATTGAAATATATCAGAAACAGTAAAACGTTAGTTATTTATTAATAAGTAAAATACATTGTAGGTTAAAAAGAACTTTCTCGTTATTGCGATTGTGAGCACAAAATGAAGCTGGTAATTTTGATCATAAAACAATTGCACTTTCTTAAATTTTTCATTTCAAGTAAATGAAAAATTTATTGCATATGTGATAAGTTGAGAATAAAGTGAAATATTCAATAACTTATTTATATTCACAGCACCTTATGGAATAGCAGCAAGTATATATACAATAAGAACAAATATTTTAATATTCTACAATAAGTTTATTTGAGATTAAATTAGAGAAATCACTATGGTTTAGGAAAAGAACTTCAAAAGTTGGGAGAAGGGAAGCATGGTAGAAAAATACAGTTCACCGAAGACTTGTCAGGAGAGGAACATTAAAGTTGAATTCAATTTATGATATCACATCAGATAAGGCTTTATTATATTAAAAAAAGACTTATGTCCAAGTAATAATAAGCTGAATTGAATTTCCCTTTTGTTGTGTACATCACCATCTGGTAGATTTATTGCTATAACTAAATATCTTGTAACTAACTAGAAATATGTTTTAGATACCCTCTATAAAAACCAGATTAGAACCCATCTAAAATAAATCGGTTTCTAATTTGAATCGAACCCGTAATTCTTGGGTAAATATAGGTGTCTTACCAACGCGGCCACAGAGTTCGTCAAGTTCTATGCGATTGGAACATAAAACGTCGAGGACGTTTCCATCCAATATTTGTAGGTTGTGTTGATGTTAGAAGTTTTTCTAACATCTCTTAGAAGTTTTTAAATCAAAGATTTATTTTAACAGAGGCGGCGATTTTTAAAAACTGTTTTTTTTTATATCCAGCCCCATTATACGAGTAACATATATATATTATCTTATGTAGTGACAATCTAAACTAACATATGTCCAAATATCAGACTCTGCATTTCCAATTCCAATATTATGGTGATTAGTAGGCTTGTTATTCATTATTGGCATTTCGGTTATAGCTAACTTTCAGATTTATTTCCATCCAAAATTTTTCAATCTGAACTGCCTTTCATAAATAAAAAAAAACAAAGAAATTATGTTACAAAACATCAATATATGTCATATTTTTTGTTGACAACACATTGTCTCCATCAATTGAATGCGTCTTTGAATGAAGGCTTAGGATACATAGAATGAGAACTCTAAAATACTAGAAAAGAAAATATTCTTACCACTCATATTTCTGGTTCCGGTTCCCCAATCAGTTTTCCCTCCACCTTTTGTGCCATCATTTGATTTTTGTTCTGATTTCCCGATTTCATTTAAGTTGGATAGATACTTCGAACCTGTAAAATGATCAAACAATCTAGTTATTTTTCTTTTTAATAAATGAATAATTCATACGTAACATATTATTTCATAATTAATAAGAATGACTAAGTGAGTATAAAAGTCAGAAGTGCAAGGAAGAGGTTGACGTTGCTGGACCAAATGTGTCACATTGTGAACGAAGGTAAATTGAGAAATGCAATAATAGAAGATTGTGCATGACGAGATGTATGAATGTGAAGGAGGGTAAAGTTTGGAGATCTGTTCTCACTGCTTACTACGCAATGGACACTCCAAGTGTTGATATTTAGACTTTGTTTTACATGAGGTGAAGTTTGTTGTATACGAGTATGTTAATACAAAATACCGTATAATTGAGATAAAAAAAATTGCGCTGAAATGCATTTTGTATAATGACATGAGAGTATCATTGGTTTGCTTCGAGTAGTGAAAAGTCAATATGCACATTTTTATAAAAAATGCTTTTATCATATATTATGTAACTTAATCAATAATATAAATGAAAAAAACATTTTTAACATTGGTTTGTTAAAAGTATTTGAAAGAATGCTGTCGTTCGTAGGTTTTAGATCTATAACATTTTCATGAACAAAACTGTTCTGTATAATGAATGACATACAGAAATCTCTTCAAAACTTTGTTAAATTTTTAAATACATAAACTCTACATCAACTCGGTAAAAAACTTTGCTATAGATGATTGAGAAAGTGTGAAGCGAAAAATGAGAAAGCAATCTGCATTTCAAATAAAAATATATATTCGTTGTTTTTATAAATACGATATTCGATAGATATTCTGAAATGTTATTTTATATGCTAGAAACACTTAAATATAAACATAACATCTTTTATGATTTTCAAACATTGAAAAATATATTTCATTTCGCCATTTAATTTGAAAATGCGGCATTTTCTAATTTAACTAATAAAAAAGTAGAATGCTTGAGTATTAGCAAATGCAACGTCAAAAGAAATTCATAATAAATCATAAAATTGTAAATTTGTCTCTTAATTTTTTTTTCATTTAACACCATTAAATGTAAACCACGATTGATTATAAAAACTAGTATCACATACGTCGAAAGTTCAATAAGTCAATTTAACCTCGGCATGACCAGAAAAGTTTTTACATAAAAAAATCTCACAGAACAACAAAATGTAACAATTCATGCGAATAAGCACGAGTCACGGAGGGAGTCGCAAGATTGCAAGTGGGAGAGGTTGAACAGGGAATTGGGACTTGAGGGATGGGAAAACAGCAGGGCCTGATTGATTCCTGAACGTGGTGCTGCAAACTTTTTTATTGTTGTAAACTGCTTCAGGAAGACAAAGTTTGAAAAACAAAACAAAGATAAGGGAACAAATAATATCGAGTTATATTAACGAAATCTTAGGGCTAGTTGAAAGAACGATGAAAAAGAATCAAATTTTTGTAATTCAATTAATTAAAATTCAACATACTCTAGCACCTATTCCCTTTTAGGGTAGGGAGATATTAAAGAGTGCCATTTGTTTATCACAAACTATTGCATACAGTTCCTCCTGTTTCGCGTACACCTTTACTTCTTTCAAAATTTCATTCACTTGGTCCAACTATATTTTCAGCCGGCATATATCATGACTCCCACTAATGCTTGTATTGAATATTTGTTAAGTTGGCCTTTCGTCAAGCTTCCGTTCAACATGTCCAAACAACGTCAATGTGCCTTTTTCACACTATTCAACATTCGTTTTCAGCTCACATTTATTCTTAATAACAGTATTTTATTTTGTCTTGTATAGACACACAACAAAATCTTCTTAGTGCTCGCATTCCAAGAATATGGAAATAAAATTGATAAAAAATATGTAAATAAAATTTCAATACTTAATTCTTAACTAATAAAGATCGAATCACTAAAATGAAAATAAATTTTAATCACTAAAATGAAAAAAAAATATTTAAAGGTGAAACCTAACATCAGGAAAATATATCCAATAGAAGAGTGATGCACTTTAGAAACGTCGTCCAAATGTCAGAACATATATTACTAAACAGTCAATTCGAGTTTCAAAAGACTTATATGAAGGTCTAGAAGAAACGAATTAAAAAAGTGGAGATCTAGATTTAACTTGGATGCACATTGTTGAGTTGGACTGGCGTGGAAGATGGGCCAAACATAATTCAATTGAAATTGGATATCTAGATTTAACTTGGATGCATATTGTTGAGTTGGACTGGCTAGCGTGGAAGATGGGCCAAACATAATTCAATTGAAATTGGATATCTAGATTTAACTTGGATGCATATTGTTGAGTTGGACTGGCTAGCGTGGAAGATGGGCCAAACATAATTCAATTGAAATTGGAGATCTAGATTTAACTTGGATGCATATTGTTGAGTTGGACTGGCTGGCGTGGAAGATGGGCCAAACATAACTCAATTGAAATTGGAGATCTAAATTTAACTTGGATGCATATTGTTGAGTTGGACTGGCTGGCGTGGAAGATGGGCCAAACATAATTCAATTGAAATTGGAGATCTAGATTTAACTTGGATGCATATTGTTGAGTTGGACTGGCTAGCGTGGAAGATGGGCCAAACATAACTCAATTGAAATTGGAGATCTAAATTTAACTTGGATGCATATTGTTGAGTTGGACTGGCTAGCGTGGAAGATGGGCCAAACATAATTCAATTGAAATTGGAGATCTAGATTTAACTTGGATGCATATTGTTGAGTTGGACTGGCTAGCGTGGAAGATGGGCCAAACATAACTCAATTGAAATTGGAGATCTAAATTTAACTTGGATGCATATTGTTGAGTTGGACTGGCTAGCGTGGAAGATGGGCCAAACATAACTCAATTGAAATTGGAGATCTAAATTTAACTTGGATGCATATTGTTGAGTTGGACTGGCTAGAGTGGAAGATGGGCCAAACATAATTCAATTGAAATTGGAGATCTAGATTTAACTTGGATGCATATTGTTGAGTTGGACTGGCTGGCGTGGAAGATGGGCCAAACATAATTCAATTGAAATTGGAGATCGAGATTTAACTTGGATGCATATTGTTGAGTTAGACTGGCTAGCGTGGAAGATGGGCCAAACATAATTCAATTGAAATTGAGATATAAGTTTTAACTTTCTCTCTAGATAGCAATACTTGCGTATCAAAAATAATGATGTTGGCAATTAAAACACATTACATTACAGAAAAAAAAACAGATAAAATATATTGTTTTTATATTCAATCAGTTTTAATTTCTTTCTTTTCAATTCTACTTCAAAAAATTTACAAAAGGAGGTTGAAAATAACATTTTATTAATTCTTTTTTTCAAATCATCACAAATATTTTATTTTTTCACTAAGAAATTTTCATATAAAGGTGAAAAATAACGTGGAAACTGTTTATTGTCAATAATCCTTAAGAAATTTCCAAAGCAAGGTTAAAATAATCTATTAACTGTAGAGGAGGAGAGAATAGCTTTGAATAATTTATTTTCTATTTAATATTTCAAGATTTGACAAGATGTTATTTGAATTAACATATAATTTTGTAGAAAAATATGAACTGGCCAGCGATAACCTTATTATATTAGTATTGTTTTTTTTAATATTTAGTTGCTTATTTTTTATTTTGGTTTTAGGAATAGTTTTTTTACATTTAAACTGTGAATCCTCCTTCTTTCTAAAACAATTGTCTGATTGGTTGGAAGAGATGGCATTTTCGTAATTAATCCACTTTATGTAATATATAATGAAATTTTAAATACGTAAATATATTTTTTTATATCTTAGAAAAGATTGAGTGTGCAATAAGTTATGGTGTGGTTAATATTGGATATCTGATAACGTGGGATTCGTAAGTATGTATACAGAATATGAACGTTTAACTGAGTGGCTTAGAAATGAACGACGAGAAATTAAATTTATTGAAATAAACTTTACCGTGTTTCTCTTTTATCCACAAAATGTTGTTTTTATAGTATCCTCGCTCCTTGGTTAGGTACCTTATATTTAATATACTTCTTCCGAAGTGTCTTAAGGTCAAAAAACAAAATATTTAAGAAAGTTCTAATGTGGCCAGTTTTAAAGAGCTATGAACTTAAAAAATAGCTTTAGGTGACGATTTCTGAAACTCAATGCCCCTATAGAAAAAAAAATCGCGATTTAATTTATTATTAGAATTTAGTTTGAAAAAAAAAACGCTGTTTAAAAATGAATTTACTTTTTGAAATTTAAAATTCTTTAACCCTTAATGGATCATTTACTTCTATAAACACAATTACAGTAAATTCATTTAAGACCATATATGAGTATACGGACACCCATTCCTGGCTATATTTAAAACATATTTTTTTCATAATTTCTTAATAATTTTCATATATCTTAACTACTTGGCATGGTTTTTGTCAAAATATTCGACACATATCACATTTAAGCACTTACTAGACAGTTACTGAGCGACAGCATAAGTCAATCGGAAAACGTCATGATACACATTATTCTTAATAAAGCACACAAAATGCAATCGCGGCATGACGACGATTTCGTATAGTTTGTGTATACTCGTCTAGTTGATCGCCGCACAAATCTAATCCTCAGATAATGGAAACAACGTATTAACGTAACAAATTGATGCAAATATTTTGAATGGGAATCAATTTTCTGCCCGAAGGAGTAAGTTCATTTCAACGCACGATTTGATAACAGCAGAGTGGAGCGGCGCGGCGTTCCGGGGCTTATTCCTTGCCAGTACATTCCGATCCCATCAGGCCCCGTATTATTTTATAATGGATCACTGTAAAACATTTTTGCATCATGGGATTTACGAACAGCACTTTGGAAAAAAAAGCTTTCTATGATTTTGAAGAACATACACCAAATAAAATAGTTAAATGATAGATTTACAATATATGATTGCAAACAGTTCAAGGAGCAGTGGGAAAATGTTGCATGTTTGCCATCCCAGGAGATACAAATCCATTGTTTTGAAAACTGTGTTTGGGAAGAATATTTAAAAATTTTGGAATTATTTAAAGATTATTCGACTTATTTTTCATGTCATGTACAAAATATTATAAAATTAATACAATGTCTGAACTACTGAATGCAGGCCAACCAAAATTACATTTGAGACTAAGCAGTATGGAAACATAATAATACTCATATGTAGAAATACCAAGATAGCGACAAGAAAACATTATCTCCCGGGATATTAGAAGGTAACAACTCTGCAAATACCAGCAACGTATATCTGACTGATCTAATCTCTCTGCAGGCATTCTCTAAGGTGGAATTCTCTCATCAACCCCCTTTTCTATATTCATCAACTCAATCCCATCACCTCTTTAGTATTTTTATCGTTTGTATGCGGATGACCTGTAGATATGTATTCAATTCGATCTCATTTGTTTTAACACGGCGTTAAACGATCTAAATGCGGACCCTTAATGAACATCCGAATGACTTAAGAAGCATGGCTTCTCATCAATTCTATAAGGTCTCAATTGATCTTTATTAGCAGTCCTCAGCTTCTCAGTAAATTCAACACTGACTTACTTCCTCAAATATTACTCGATGACTATCATATCATTTCATAAAACATTTAAAACTTAGAGGTGTTCATAGATAACACTCCCTCATGACGAGATCAAATAAATGAGTGCAGCCGAAGGATCTTCTTCACCCCTCATTGCAGAGATTCATGCCTACTAAAACCAACATTTAGCTCGCGTAATCTTTATTCTTTCCAATTGTGGACTATAACATACAAAGGTTTGTGATTTGAATATTACGGAGGAATAGCTAGCAGCTAGCAACTAGCAGTGTCTTCAATATGTTAGTCTGAGGTTTATTTTTCACCTGAGAAAATACGATCCCACCATTTCACACCATAAGAAGCTGAACTGACTGAACGTGAGAGATAGACGCCAAATTTACATATTATCTTATGTATAATATCCTTAACTATCCCGCTACCCCCTCTTATCTCGCCGAGAAAATTCAACGATCATGGATTTGCACTACGCTCAAATAGAGATTGTTTATTGGCTTTTCCAGTTCACCACTCTTCTTTTTTACGTCGAACTTTACTTTCCATGTAGTGAAACTTTGAAACCAGTTACAATTTTAATGTTAGACTCGCTCTGTTTCAAAAAGTGATCGGACAGTCCGTGATTGTCCCGTACATGTTGACATACTCGTATATCAAATGAAGAATTTAATAATTAAAAATTAAACATTGGATTTAAACTCGACCACGGAATAAAACCAAGTCTGAGATTTCTTTGGTTATACCGGTCAATCCTTATATATATGCACATTGAGTTTTTACCGAAAGGATACGGTCAATAAAACAAAATACCCAATGAGGTACATATATTCGTGGAGTCAGGGAATTTGTGTTAAGTGACGAACGCCGATACGCAAATATACGACAGAACAAGTTTTTAGCCCCTATCTCTATAGATTGAAAATTCAGATTGACTTTGCTGGGATATGTTTTGAAAAGGTGACGCCCAGAAAAAAATCTAGTTGGAAGATCAAGAAGGGCATGGAATTGGTAATTGAAGAGACAGTGCAAGGACATAATTCAGCCGGTTGCGTTACCGTTCCCAAAGGGACCCAGAACCAACTCGCCTGGAGGAATACCTTGATGGCACTGCAGTACATATGGTTAGGGGTAAATGAAGCTAAATGTATAATATTTTTCAGTACTGAAAGTACATGGGAAATTGAGAGAAAACTGGAGGGGTTGGACCTTTTGCAGGTAATACTTCCGCTGCTAAGTTCGAGAAGATAATTTAATAATTCTTCTTAACTTGACACTTTTTGAGAGATTTTACAGTGAAATTTATGCGTTTTTGGAATGATTTCGGTCTCTTAATGAAGCTGTACAGTTATGTTTCAACGTCACTTAAAAATCGTTTTTCAGAAGTTCATTTGCGAACTTTAAATCTATTTACAGAAACTCGAATATTGCGAGTGATCAAAAATATCAAATTTATCACAAAAATAAGCTGAAAAATGGTGATTCAAACTGGTTATGAAGAATATTTATTATTTATTTTTTGTGACGAATGAAGCACTCACAACTTTTTATTTTTTATAAGGTACACGGTACCTTTGATAAATAAATAAATAATAAATAAAGGGTCTGCAGGATATTAAATAAATAATAAATTAAGTCAGTATTATCTTTGTTCAAAAAAATATCCCGAATAAAAGTCGTAGGGGTGGGACTTCCCTTTCTTCAGATTATTAGTTATTAAGTTGTTTTGTTTTCATATAATACATAATACATAAAAACATTGCCATCGGTGTTATTTTTATTACTTACTAATAAGTTCATTTACATGGGGGGAGGGAGTTAACTCTACGAGCGTAGAATACCAATATACACAGATGTTATAGTTTAGTTTTATAAACTTCCCGATAGTTGAAATTAGTCATTTGATATTCTGTTTCAATATATATTTTTGTTATAGTTCACCTCTTTAAACAATTTTATCAAGTACCATTCACCCATATCATTCGCTTAAATATCACTTCCAAATCTAGATCTAATGATAATTGTTATAATAGCTACGTTACTCACGTAAACATTCTTTACAAAATAGAATACTCGTACATACAAACGCAACATCACAGCGTTTCCCTGATGAGAGTAGGCAATGAAGAGAGAGTACCAGACTTTACGATCACGACGTATATCTATCGTCTCCTTCACATCCATATAAGTTCTCATTTATCTCCAACCCAACTGTCCTTTGTCTACCTCTACCGTGCCTTTTTATTGAATTATTCATTTAAAAAACGTCTTTATAATATTAACAGGTACACGTATGATATATAACAACACTTATCTAAACATACATTTACAAAAACACACTATGACATATTGCCCCCATTGTTTGTTTCAATTATTCATATTTTTTTAAAGTAATATCTTACAAAATATAATAATAAGAAAGATAAAAATTACATAAAATAAACAAAAAAGGGAATTAAAATTGTAAAAGCAAGAATGGTTGGACTTAAAACCCATACTAAAAACTGTACTGGAACTTCAAATTCTAAAAAGGAACAAAAGTCTTTCACTCAGATTAGTACTCTTTATTCCATTTGTCAATCTTTCTACATTCATTATTTCTATATTTTTATGACAACCTTCGTGGCCTAGTTCGTAAGACACTTAACTGTCATCCTGTGGTTTCGGGTATGATTCTCGATGACACTTAAAACTAATTTAAAAAAAGGGCCCCAGCCTGGTTAAAGAGTTCGTCAGGTAACAAAACTAACACGTGCCGGATACATGAGCAAGTGTTGTTTCTTCGCGTGCGGTAGTGTTTCAAACATGTGTTATGACGAACCACTGCTTTCCCGCCCTACTTCAACGGATTTAAACCTAAAGGTTCAATTTTTGCGTTCGAAAACCATATTGTCTCCCAGCCACGGTTTTTAATATGTTTGAATCATTTTATCAGATAAGTTGAAGGGAACCACACGAAATACGAAAAAAACTTCATCCCTTTAAATTTTTCCTCCTACTTAACACAAAAGAAAATATGATAAAAAATAAAATATGTTTTTATGTGTTTTCTTTTTTCTATGTCCATTTTATTTATTGTCCGTTTGCCTATACATGTACAAGAGATATTTGCTTTCATTGAAAACTCGGTCGCTAGAGTGTTCAGTGACAGCACGGACACCAATATGTCCGATCTTCCCCAAGTTTCCCAATAAAAAGCAATATAATGTTAAATGTACGATCGAAAAATGGCGCAAGCAAGTTACGGTATGGCGAGACTGCGTGAAATACGATTTTGTGATATAGAAAATAATGCCTAGCACAAAATCGGTTTATTTTCTCGTTGTTTTCCTTCAAAGAATAAATATTTGCACCTGATCGTGAAATTTTTGTTAAAAACGTTTCCATTAAGTATGTTCGAAGATTTTCATGACTGTTTTCCACTAGCTAAAAATGTTTTTCGGAGATGCTACCATGTTGAATTGGCTTAAATGGTCAACGTTTTGAAGGCATTGCAATCTTCATCCTGAGAGCGATGTAAAAACATATTAACGAAGATCGACATTTGCATTCACAAAAAATATATTTTAAACTGCAAAAGAAAATATTAAGCATTCATTAAACAAAAAGTGTCGGATTTCAATAAAGAAATAACTCAGATTCTGTATAAACAGTCAAATGTTGTGACTGTACAATACCTGAAAAGATTGAGCAGGGCTGGACACGTAGCTTGAGTGGAAATGTCAGAGGTATTAAATCGACTCTGGAAGGAGTTAGCAAATTGTAATCCTGGATTACAATAGTCTGATAGCGTTGAAAACGATACGCACAGCGTTAATGTTGCCAAATGGAGAAATACAACTGAGGACTGGGCTTGCTGGAGGACGATTGTCAAGTCGGATTATGACTAACATGATACGAGTTTGTTATGGCACGGAGTAAACATAAGTTATTCCTGATTATTTTGATGTTTTGAAATCTAATTTCGTTCTACTTCTGCGTTTGGCCCTCATGCACAGTTTCTTCTCCAACCAGATCACAGCGTCCGGTGTTAGGTTGTGTAGTTCCTGCATGTCTCCATAGAACGCATGCAGCGAGCAGCTATGTACGATGTGGACATGGTTTGGATTTCTCTTCACTCATAGAAAGGTGACTCTGCTAGGCCCCACTTGTGCATATCACATGCAATGCTTTCTGAGCTAGGGAAAACCCAGGCAACTCCACTGTCGAATACATACTCACAAGAGGCCTGTTTTTACCTCACACTCTATTCAACGGGACCACCATTTATCGCCGATCGGCCTGTTTTCTATTTGCTCTATATTCTTCCAGATTGAACGGCGGGAGGTAAGCCTGAGTGTCGGTGGTTCTCTTATTACCGTTATGACAAGCAATTGATCAATTTCCGGCTATAATGACTGTTATTGTTTAAATTCAGAGGTTTTCTCAAAATTTCATTAATTTTAATTTGTTTGAAGCAAAATGTAACAGCTGTTTAAATTATTCGAATACAAAGCTGTATTTGTTATAAAATTATAATACCTATTTTTTAAATAATTCAATCTAGTACTAATAGTTTATTTACAGTAACAATTCAAAAAAGGTCAATCAAAAACGTGCGTTTTTACGAACATATATTTCCGCGTCTTGTTTTATTTTTAACCCTTTCAATCTTCACCCTTTACAAACCTCCTGAGAAAGAGATAGTACGGGAAAACTTATTTCCGTTAGAATAAAAAAAATCCCGACATTAAAATCTCTACCCAAGTATATGTAGGAAGGGTGAAAGGACGCGCTAGAGAAATTTATTAATCGAAAAATTGACCCCATTCTACTGGCTGACAGACGTGATGTTATTTTATTTTATCGACCTTAAAGGGTTATATTAGAAATAAAAACCCTGCCCTTCCAACGCTTTCGTTTAATCGACTATCTATTAAACGAGAGAATTTATTTGTTCTCTTTGTATTTAAAGCTTTTAAAATACCTAATTCGAAGCTCTTTCTTTTGGAAAAAATGTGTTCAAGATAAATCTATATTTTTTGTCAACACTTTTGATTTTTTGTAAAGGCATTAATTTTTTGCGAAGATTGCGACCGTTAAAACTTGATAAATAAATAAATTTAAAAGCTTGGTTTAGAAACCTATTTTTGTTACCTTTAAACTATATGAAAACATATTTTTATTGCGCTAAATATCAACCAGTGTCTTTTGTGGCCTTGTTGGTAAGATGCTCGTCCACCCCGGGGTTGCGAGTTCGATTCTGTTCGAAACTCATATTTTTCAAAAAAAAATTTCAGTCTCGTTTTCACTTAAGACCTCTGTAATATATTTCTGTTAATTGGCAGAGATTGCCACAAGTCAATAAATCTACCGAATTGAAATGTTTGAAATAAAAATTTTATTCAACCAATTTAAATCATCCTTTAACAGAAAACACACGTTTAAAACAACATGGGTTATAAAATGATTTCAAAAAACTAAAGTTCTGAAATTATCTTATTAAATAAACGTGACTCGAAGAACGTCCGTCGAATTTTTATTAAGCTTTGAATTATTAATAACTTAAATGACATTATTTGGATTATAATCATAATACATTCAAAGAGCCTTAAATAATATAGCAGCTGTAACACTTTGAATTACATAGCACCTTTCATACAATTATTTAGAAGCGAAGAGCCACCGGGAAAAGAACCAAAAATTGGGAACATAAAGTAAGCAAGTAAACCATTTGACCAAAGACGCCCACAAATGAATTGTAAAATAAGAAGTATTTTATGCCAATGTATTTGATAACATTTGATACCTAGTTTGTAATAATCCTGATTCACAACCTAGGGGTGGCGAATTCGATTCCGTTTGGTGTCAATTTAAATAAACCCTTTAGTCTGGTTTTCACTTAAAACCTTGTAATGAATAGCCTTTTTTTTATTCTTAGAGTTGACCACATAGTAATAAACCCTCCCAGTTGTACTGTACACAATGAAAGTGTAATAATATAATACATGTTTTTGATTGAAGGGTACTAAAAAGCTTTACAGAAATTAAAAATAAAAGCCTGAAACAACTATTATTTTATTTATCTTAGCTTTTTCAACTCGGAAGAGACAACAATTAAGGCATTTTCTAAATTAAATAATTTAATCTTCTTTTGTAAAAACAGCACAGTTAGTGACATAAATACAAGCAAATGAAAAATGCGCCACAAAAGAAGTTAGAAAAGTTCTCTTTCACCGGAAGAATGCATTGTAAAATTATATTACTTTGTGCTCAAGATAGATCTTAGATGGATGCACAAAGCGTCTACATTTTGTTTTTTCTTTACTTTTACCATTTTTGTCTTAAGTTTTCCCTTACAAATGGAAATTTCCTAACAAATCAACATCTCGTGTACAAAAATATATTTATTTATTATGTGGTTTTTGTTTCAAATTTTAAAAAATAGTGGAGACTTCTTTTATTGGTTTTATTCATTTCTGATATACTCGTATGTTGGTATGTATATAAAGACATTCCACATTTTACGTTATTAAATGGCACTAAAAATCGCGTAATTTGAAAAATGCGTAAGGTGAATTGGTTATAAACTAAGTGAGACACAAATTTAGTTAAAATGAAAAAGCAACCGAAAGATCTTTTTATCTTCATTTATAATAACTACATAACTTATTCCTTTTAATGGAATAATGAATTATCCGAGTCTGACGAATCTGTCTCATCATCTTGTTGTTTTGAAGGTTTTGGATCTGTAGGTAGCAGATTATCAGTTTTTTTTTTCAAAATAATTGTCAATAAGACTACTGATACTTAATAACATACGTTGCGCTCAAATAAAAAATGTAGCTCGTCGCTCTGAGAGGGATTGCGAAATTCAAATTGGCTTATATTTTTTTCTTAATTTTATGTATATCGCGTTATAGTGAAATCGCATAAAACGAGATAGCGAGTATAACTGTACATGGTTTTTAAATATTATAGAAGAATTGAAAAGCTTTTAAAAATCAACCACAAACTTGTAGCAAGGCACCAACAGTGGTTTTTCTCTCAACAAGACAATCTACATTGTATTAAAATTAATAGAATTTTTTCCAGCATCTATCTTTTTTAAAATAAGTAAGTAACCAATTTTCTTTTTAAGATAGGGCTCACACATTACCATAAACTATTCAATTGCAGTCACCAAACAACTAACTTTCCTAAAAACTGTAAAATAATTAGACTGTCTTTGTTGGAAAATGAATATGAACTTTTTATAATCTCTTTTAAAATCCTGTATAACACATAAAAATCAGCTTTAAAGAATATTTTATTGACGGCAATGTGACTGCAAATGTGCTGCAAGGATTATAACAATCCTGTTTTTTCAGTTTAGTAATAATCTTACGAACATTTATTTGAACTAAAAATGATTATAAAATAACCATATTTTATACATTCAGACTCATAAAGACGTTTTTGGTTGGTTATACACAATCACCACTTTTATAATAAGTCCATATCAGTATATTGAATTGAATTAATTGAAAAAAGAAACATGTAAAAAAATATTGTAAATAGACTTCTAGTAGTATCTTCAACAAAACGGTATTTATAAAATAAATTGCACATAAATACTTTGTTATTTATTTTATTATTAATAAAATTTCCTCATAATTGTAATGCAATCTACTTTAGAAACACATTTCTCAACTTTTCTTTACGATTGTCAAAATATTGCAGAACAAGTTTGAAAGTAGTATACAAGTAAGTTAGTTTTGAGAAAGAGCATGTTTTGATTTAAGAGTAGGAAATGATGGTTGGTGGAGGTGATTCTAAATCTTTCTAATTGAGCGACTCTTTTGAGATTAATACTTGATGAATTTGTGCGCCGCAACCTTATTTCTCGATAATGTTGTGAATTATTATTTGGATCTTTTTTCAAAACGGAATGCGAGGTAATAATGAGCGCATTATCAGGAAAAAAATCGGTACAATAACTGTGAAGAGTATAAGAGAAAGAACACAACACCATATACCAGGATGTCAAATATTAAGAAATATAAGAAAATTGCTCTGATTTCCTGGGAGACTGCGCAAGATATAGCAACCTGGCACATACGAACAGAAAGGATCGATCTTATATTCAAGTTCATGAGTAAAATAAAAGAGAAGAAAAATATTCATAATTGATGTGTATGTCAAGTGTGTGATGACGAGTGGTTGTTGAGATTGTAATGTGGTTGGAATTATGTGTGTGATAGGTTTGAATTTAAGTATGTGAATGCAGTGTATGAATGTTTCAGCTGAGTGTTTTAGTATTAAGAACAAACATACGTGTATGATATTTGTGATTGAAGTTTTTGCATAACTGTGCACTTGTTTTCGACGGTTCGCCTTTCCCTTATACATCATTCTACTCACATTATAATTCTTTTGAGATAATTCAAATAGCAAGCGCATTGTTTGTAACGATTATATCCAGGTTCATAAACAGGTTCATTCACGATGAAATGTTGACGTTAATGGTTGAAATAGGGCCATCACGACTAAAATTCGTCTAGTCCTTGTCTTTATTATATTTATGTACGGCGTGGAAACGTAGACTCTGACAGCAAGCAAGAGACGAAGAAAATATGCATTTTAAATGTGATGCAAAGGAGTCTTCCGATTCTTTGGACCCATTTCTCGTGACACATTTAGGTAAGAAAGTCTTGTGGTCACTGAAAGCGTAGAAGGACGACGCACAAGAGAAAGAGTCCCAATGCGTTAGACTGACCAAGTGCGAGACGTAACAGAACTACCCTTAATAATTGCTATTCCAACGACTGAGTGCAGAGATGGATGGAGAGGAGTCGTCAAGGGTTATCATGAGAGTCAGTATGTTCAGTCATGAGCTATACGACAGGATGAAGGATTATTCAATATTTAGAGATGTGTTGTTTTAGACATTGGATTATTCTTGCATTTAAACGTTAATTTATAGAAAATTTGTTTAAAACATTATAGGCACACCACGTTCTTATGAAGTATCAAATAACAAACCATTGTCGTAACTCAAAAAACACTATTGGATCTTTATTTCTTGTCTTTATATGTACTACACACAATTATCATTTATTATATGTACTACACACAAGTATCATTTACTATATGTGCTACACACAATTATCATTTACTATATGTACTACACACAAGTATCATTTACTATATGTGCTACACACAAGTATCATTTACTATATGTACTACACACAAGTATCATTTACTATATGTACTACACACAAGTATCATTTACTATATGTGCTACACACAAGTATCATTTATTATTATGACTTTCATTAATAACGCTTTTAGAACTAAAATAAGCATTGATGACTTTATTAGGAGAGAAAGGGAGCAACCTTATTAATGCATAGTGAGTCTAGGGACAGTTCAGCAGAATGTGTCTACAAACAAACTAATAACAGCGACAACGCGTGTAAGGACGAGCGGCTGTATCAGCTCGCTAAGGTGTCGAAACTACGAACCATTTTCTGACGAATTTCAGTCGGATAAAATAGCAGCACATTTAATACATAAAAAAACAATTATGCAATTAAAATCCTCGAAAAAATACAAAAAATATATTTGTTATCAGTCGGTGGGCTGAAAAACATCTGGTGTCCCCGTGGCTGGGTTCGCCCTATATTGGTGGGGTGTATTTTGGCCGAGGGGATGCTATTAGATGAGCCCAGACCTTTTGATAGCTTCTGCGTCTGATGTATTGTCTGCAATTTATGTGTTTTTAGAAATGTTATTCAGATTTGATCTTGTACATACTATGTTGCTGTCAATAAACCTAATATTTATTTTATTTTTTTTATTTTTTATTTGAGTTACTAAATTTCAATATATTTTCAATGTTATTAAAATATTTTAACCGTTTTTTTGTAACGTGTACGTCTATTTATCATAATATGATATATGTATTATTTAAAGAATATTTAAACATTTTGTTTGAAAATATTAGCCAATCAGATAAAATTGTACTTTTTATTTATTAATAAATTTTTTATTGCGATATTAATCTTCTCTTAACGTATGTAAGAATCGGCTTCTGTGGCTTAGTTGGAAAAACGCCTGTTTTCTATCTTGGGTTTGATTTCCGCTGGAACCCAGATTTATTTAACGAGTTTTTACTTAATATTGGCTGGAAAATAATTGATACATGACAATAAACCCGCCAGGTATTGTAATATAATACTTTAAACGAAAGCGTAATATAATACTTTATTAATAATATTTCAATAAAGGATGATTTATATAAGTAAGCAAGATCATTTAAATGGTTGTTATATTTATTTATGATTGATTTGTGATAATTTTTTTTGATTATGTATCCAAATAATTTATCACAAATATACGTAAAACAATTCTTACCCAAATCCTCCTAGGTAACGACTCAAAGGTTAACAAACATTGGTTTTCGGATACAATAAGTTTGCTGAAGTTACCACAGCACCGAATGATATGGGCCACTGAGCAGGCCCCAACTTGGAGAACTTTTTCCACATATGAAGATTTTTCCGCAACGATTCACGTGCGGCACGAATAAAATACACCGGGTTAAGATTTCAAACGGGATGTTGGAATAGAGAAATGAGACATATTGAAGAAGACATCCCTAATTTTATAAAAGAAATAAAGTCGAAGGGTTTTATGAGGGGCTGAAATTACAACTGGTAAATAGCATCAAGGATTTTGAGGTTTTAATTAAAGCAGTAAAATTGTGAAAATATTTTTAATAATATCCAAAAAGTTATAAAATGCAATTCAACTTCAACAGTGTCTAAAATGGAATCGAAAACTTTTTATATCGTTCAGAATTTTCGTTTGTCCTAATTTTTATACGACTCCATCCCTATTTATCTACGATCAGAATTACATTTGGGGACAAACTTTTTTATTTTTAACTAAGGCATAGATATACATACATACAGTGCCAAAAAACGAAAAATATTAAAGAAAAAAAAATATTATTTTGTATTTAGAAGACAATTTTCTTCAACGATATCCTTTAAAAAACTATTTTTAAACTAAAGTGTGGAATGTTGTTGCAGAAATATTATTTTGCAATATTTAAAATATTTTTAAACCGTGAAGTAGTAAAATATTGAAACTATTATAAAAAAATAGTTATAAAGATTATTTAACATTGTTAATAGTTAACAATTTTTTTCGCACAATGATTCCATTCAATTAGTTGTAAGGATAATTAAAAATGGTACAAACATATCACACATATATATTATCACGCTATGCCCCCCGCGGAGAAGGCCAAGAGAACCTTTCCATAAAAATACCCACTACTTTACTTTCTTCGTATTCATACATTCCATCATGCATAATGTTCTGTTACGAGTATTCATGTTCCTCACTTTACCAGCACTCAAAATCTATTCTCGGTCAAA
This sequence comes from Odontocerum albicorne, assembly GCA_949825065.1. Classification (NCBI taxonomy): domain Eukaryota; kingdom Metazoa; phylum Arthropoda; class Insecta; order Trichoptera; family Odontoceridae; genus Odontocerum; species Odontocerum albicorne. The sequence goes on along the minus strand of OX463839.1, from coordinate 37,716,829 downwards.
TATGCGCACCATGCACTTCAGACTTGTATATTCGCTTGGTCATTATTTTGGCATTCATTTCTTCATATGTCTAAACTATTTTAATGTTTCTTTCTTCATCTAACTAATGATATCTTCATTCTGCATCATTTTATATTATGAAACTTCACATATTTTCCGAAGTGCTCGCATTTCTGCAGCATAAGTCTTGCTTTAATCCTTTTTCTGTAAATTTTAAGATTCTGTCCCATACGCCAGGGGTACTTGTACTGTTTTATGCATTGCAATCTGCACCACGACTTATTGCGTATGTTTTACATAATGTAATCCATTTACTTTACACTCTTCAAACATGATATCTTTAACTCGCCCATCACACGTACACATGCTGCGCATACAACAAATCTCAAGTATCTCTTCCAGCTTCTCTGAATGAACTCATAATTCGTAAAATATTCTGAGGTTCTTTTTCTGAGACAATATTCAATCAGAAACGTTTTTTTTCTTTACTGAATGTATAAAACAGCATGCAAATATCATAACTAGTATTGTATTAATGTATTTGATCATATGGACTGCTTATTTATGGTTATTTTTTATTTTTTAAATTTACACGCACTCTGATATCCTCGGAGTCGCCCTCTATTGGTGGGCGTGTATCTCGACTAAGGGGATGGAATGAAAGAGCCTTGACCTTTTGATAGATTATCTCTTATATGTATTTTCTTCTCTATCATCTTGAAATACTCGTGTATATGAAATTTCAGGATATATGTACATACTATGTTACTATCAATAAATCTGTATATTTATATTTATTTACATTTTATATTTGCATTATTCATCATAAATTATTTGTCACTTCTATGTATTGCCCCTAACTGCTCTACTCCCTTATCTTGTTGAAAATATTTAGCGATTCACCGATCATGGTTTCGCGCCACGCTTCAGCAGATATTGTTTTTTTATTTTTCCCGTTTACTGCTCTTAATTTTTTACATCGTCGTTTACTGATTATGCTTTAGGAGTAGCTACCAGCTAATTTTAGAGGAAATAAAAAAAAATACCTCCCTTTAACAACATATTGTGTTTTTGTTGGTCTTTTCGTCATCTTTCTTTCCAATCTCTCTTTCACTCTTCTGGAAATCGATAGTTTGGTTAAATTTGTATATCGTTTTTGGTTTTAAATTTTGGTATAACTTGGTTTTTTCTCTACATTGAATAGATAAATCCTTCATCATTTGCAAAATTTTTTTGAAAATAAGTGTATGGTTGGTTAAAGAGATTTTTACCTGACAATTAGCCCTTCACATTATGCACTTTACAATTAAGTATGAAATTAATAAATAAACCTATCTTATATGTCTTTTTTTATTGATATGCTTGATCTTTTATTTCATAAGAATAAAAAAAGGACAATTTATAAAGCATCGTTAAGAGAGAAAAATCTCCTCAAAGACGCTCCGACTCTGGACTCGGACTCACTATTATTAGAAGATTAAAATATTACAAAATAAATATGCGTAAGTTGAGTGTAAGAATCGGAATAAAATACCCAGATGAGGTACTTCTTCGCATCTACATATGTTCAAAAAAACATTATTGGTAAGAAAATCCCAGAAAACATACCAAAAGGAAACGAATTTCAAAGAAACCTTTATAGATCTTCCGATGTGTGATAGTTAGACGTTTGACATTAGGTTGTATTATTCATATACAGTCATAAATATTCAGACAAGTGCTTCCTAAAACTCAAATAAAATACCTCCCAAAAAGGATTGTCTTCAAGTGCTCCTTAAAGCTGCACACGCCACCCACATATTTAACGCTAGGAGGCAAACTATTTCAGGCCACAGAAAATGCACTAAAAGCCTTAAAAGTCATAGCAAACATTTTAAAATACTATATATTTTAAAAGAAATTGATAAATATTTACTTTGAATTGAACATCGTGAGAACCGTAAAATAATAACCGTAACCGTAATATTGCTTTCTTTATTTCTTCTAAGAGGATGATATTGAATTATTGTTTTGAGTATACACATGAGTATTTCCCATTCCTGTTTACTCGAAGTTTGAGTGAAGGGTTTGAGTTTGTTGCATGTGATATGTGTATCCTGGAGCTCATAAACTGCCATTTTCACCTTGTTTGTTAAAACTTAAATAAAACTGTTTTTTTTCGATGCCTGTGTTAAACATATTAAGCCTTGGAAATAACAATTTTCTGCTCCATTTACCCCCAAAATTGTATAACAGTTTGATTGATGAGATCAATTTTTCTTTGCATGAAGTGAGTTTTACGGATTAAACCTGTATATAATTATATTAACATATCAATAACACTTATTGACGACCTCCGTGGCCTAGTTAAAAAGAATTTTGACTTTCCTATTTTCCTGGCATCCGAAAAATAAAATAAAAAAAGTGTTCCAGTCTGGGAAAATAGTTTGTCTGGTAACAAAAGTTGCAGGCGCAGGATTTATTTGTTGAAATTATTAGTTGTAAGAATTGTTATCTATAATGGTTATAAATGTTTGTAGGCGTTAACTATTCCTAATAAATAAAATTATTAAAAATAAAATGATATATAGGAAATTAAAATAAAGTGAATTCATAGTTATAATATATAAATAAGATTAGTTTATTAGATGTAAATAAGACGGACTCCGTTTCCTAGTTGGTATGACGCCTGTCTCCCAGCCCGGAGGTAGCGGGTTCAAATCTCGCAGGAATCCAGATTTTTTTAATTTAAAAAAATCTACTTAAGACATCTTTCTGGTTGGTTGAAATATATTGCCACATGACAATAAACCCACCAGGTTGTACTGTATACAACGAAAGTGTAATACAATAAATATGTATATAGGTAAAGCTTTTGGCAAATGTTTGTGTAATAAAAAAATACTTGTTTCCCGCGCTTGACTTGACACTTAGCATTTTTTTTTCTTTTTCACGTTTAGGTTGGTATTGATGCGATGACGAACCGCAATTTTCTTACCTACTACAGTGGTTTTAACCTAATCATCCTGTCATCTAGTTCAAGACTGAGATCGTGACTCCCTCGATAGCTCTGGATGACTCTTCTCCATCCATTCCTGCACTCTGTAGTTCGAAGAGTAGTTGTTAAGGGCCATCTTGTTGCGTCTCTCATTTAGTCAGCCCAGCACATTGGGATTTTCCTCTTGATCTTCCAAGTTTCCAATGAACACAAGTTTCTCCAAACTGTTTCTTTGGCCACGAGAAACGTGTTTAAAGAATCAGATGACTCGTTAAAGATATATTGTCAACAATGTGTTGGTGACTCTAATTGTTTTTTCAAAATGTAGACTGAAGGATTTGAGAAGGTTGTTAATCTAAAATATTGATTAATGATGTACTAGCCAGACAAAAAAGTTTGTCTGGTAACAATACTCGCATACGCTGCTAAAAGTATGCCCCACTGTTATTGGCATAAAATATGTTTACTTGCACATGTTGTTCTATTTCTTGGTAAATAATGTGTGAATTGAGATATATTTTTTGGTTTATTAGCAAAGAGTCTGTTTATTTGTACGTGTGCTGTTTTATTTTAGTGAAACATTTGGTGATTCCCTAAATCTTTAAAGCCATTCTGCGGTTTAAGCAAGTATTTATTCTATTTTCTCATTTCTCATCTCTGTTTGTGATATCTGACCTTCTGTCGGTGCCATCGCTTTACTTTTCACACTCCGGCGTGGTACCAGCAGAGAAGGGCTCCGTTCCGGGGACAGCTTTTTCATCAATGACTATATCTCATTATCTGACGAGTGTATGATCTTACTGTAATATGTAATAACCTTATTCATTCCAAGAAACAGTGTGTGTGTGGAGGAAGGAAATATATTCTTCTGTTTATTGGTAAAAAAATGGTTATTGGTACATATAGTCTTGTTTATTATTAAAGAAACGTGATTATTGGTATATATTCTGTTTATTGACAAAGAATCTGTTTATGTTTCATGACTTTCTGTACATTGGCCGATTATCTATTTGTTTGAAACATGTTTTGTTTATTTGTATAGAATGTATGTCTTACCACGTATCTTTTAGCTTGGTTTAATTTGGTTCATTCGAAGCATTCGGTTTGATTCCTGATAAATTGTAAAAAAATAAAACTGCTGCGTTTTGATTTGATCTCCATCGGATATTGAAATCAAGATTGTTGCAACTTTATTTAAAAAAAACAATAAATAATTTTCATTTGCCATTGTGTATCAGCCGGAGATAGAGAAGGGTTTGCCCTTGATACAGAACATAAGTTTTCTCAGTTTTCGGAGTTTCCCAAAGTTGCAGAAATCCCGTCTGTGTATATTCTGCACACGTTGCCAATGAAAAAGTCCGTTAAAGCAAATATTCGATACTTGTAGCGGTACACACACCCACTGTTCTTTAACTTTTTCTTTGGATGCTTGACTTGATACTGCATTTTGAATTTTAAGCAGACGTTATTCCGCAGATGTTGGAGTCTTGATACGTGAGACTGCAATACTCGCCTAGTTTACATTTTTTGCTTATTCATAATGCTTTGCCTTTAGATCAATATGTAGAACTCTGGCGCTATTTAGTGTTGTAAGTTGACTAAAATTGTTGAAATTGCTATGAAGCATGCTTCAAAAGTATCTTTTAGATTTTTCTGATAAAGATGTCGATAAAGAAGCTCGAAACACGAGTCTCGATAAATTGTACGGTGTTAATAGAAATTACTAAGAATATCTTATCATTCATTAAAAATAATGCACTTCTTTATTTCTTTGGTTGATTGGAAGATATTGATACCTGGCAATAAACCTGTCAGGTTATACTGTACACAACGAAAGTGTTACATAATACAATACACTCCAAAAGAAATATGTTCAATGTAATAGTAAGTGGGCGCCACGGGTTCGGTTTCGGGAGGATTTATTTAGATACTGGTTTTACTCTTAGTCTGTTTTAGATCTAAATAAATGTTTTTCTGTAGCTTATAGTGCTTTTATATAACACAAAAATAGCGCTATATTAAACTCGGCCTCATGAAAGATTGAAGCAGATTTTACTGGCCGATCGTCTTAGAAGTTTGATCTCTTTGCCATCGGAACTCTGGGTTTTATCTGTCAAGATAATATGCTTGCGAATGTGCAACAGTTTGTACACGATAAATTAATACACACATGGAAGTTTTTTATTCATGGGGTAGATAAAATTCATATTCAATCACGAGAAATTGCCTATCGTTTCGTATGAGACCTATCTTCCGATTTGTGGGTGGTGATCCCATTTTTTTAAAGTAGGTCACTCTAGTTTTCCCTCCAGGCCTCTTAGGCATCTTTCCGGTTAGTTGTAAGAAATTTGCACAACACAATAAACCTGCCCGTTTCTTCCGTATACAACGAAAACGTAAATACTTATATATATCTGAAGTGAATGCAATTCGAGGATAGGAAAATAGTGGAATGATAAATTTTATTTGCATAAATGTATGAGAATAACATATATGACAAATGATGTGTGCTTGAACATTTTTTATCTCTGCTAATCATAATAGGGACGTGACGTGGTTATTAATTTGTTTACAGTCTGATATATGATTTTTAATTCATTTATATATCTTATTGTGTTGTATAACACTTTCGTTGTATACAGTATAACCCGATGGGCTTATTGTCATGTGGCAACATCTTCTAACAAACCAAAAAGCTGTTGAAGAGGTTTTAAGTAACAAACCAGACTGGAATCCTTTTCAAAAACTCTGCGTTCCACAAACCCGCATCCTCCAGGTTGGGAGACAAGCGTCTTACCAACGAGGCCATGGAGGTCATCTTATTTTAATGTTGCTATGAGATATAATATCCCCATCAATGTTGAAATAAAGGATTTTAAAAGTCAATGCTGTTAAACGGATGTCAACCATTACATCAATTATTTTTATTCACGAAAAATTCCTCTTTTTTTCAGAACACGGACGTTATTTTCGATTGGGTGATGAAAGACTCCTTTGCATACCAACAGAGCATACCTAAATTTTTATTTGTTATCCACTCGTGCAACACACTTCTTAGAGCTATCAGATGTGCATCATAATTAATCACGTTCAATAAATAATCGAAAAAATATTACATCGTAATTTCCTTATTATTCTTGAATGAATTCATTTTCTCTAGTCTTATTATTATTGTTAAAGAGATAAGTCATATTTTTTATATATAGTGCAGGATTGTGGTATTGGATAATTTTGGGCTTACGACGTGGTATCGTGGTATTGGGTATACCGCAGGATCGTGGTATTGGATATACCGCAGGATCGTAGTATTGGATAATTTTGGGCTTACGACGTTTTTTATGTACATTCTACGTACATATCATCACGCCATTTTCCTCTCAGAGTAGGCAGAAATGAGTGTGGTAAACTTTCCTATCTTGACACACATCATTCGACTCTTCTACATCCATGCACGTTTTAACACAATTTCTAAGATTTCTCTGACTTTCAACGTTCACTTCTTACAGAATATCATTCACTTGATCCAACCATACTTTATTAGGTCTTCCTCTAGCATGCTTTTCACTCAAATACGCACAGATTATGTTTGTTTAGTTTGTCTTTCTTCATTTATTCGTTCTGCGTGCCAAAACTTTCCCAGAATGCTCTTTTTCATCTTATTCGACACATCTGCGTTAAGTTCATATTCATCCCTAATAACTCTATTCTTCTACAAGTCGGGAAATAAAATAAAATTGACTGTCATTTTTATTCTTATTGGAATATAAAAGATGATTTGTTTCAAAATATCCGAAGAATCGATACATCTACAAAGAGTTCTAAATAAAAATTTAGTCGGCGATCATACAACGATCTGACAAATCCTGGACTTGGAACGCATCGTATGCTTCAGCATACAGTCATTGGCGCCAATTTTCGAAATATCATATGACGCATAAATTTTCTCTCCTTCTCCAATCGTCTTTTATATACTATTAAAAAAGGTTACAAAAGTAATACTCAAATTAGAATTGTGAGAGAATATAAATAAAACTTGTCACAAAATGTATGAACATTTACATGAATCATTTACCAATAATATCAGAAAATAATACGCACATACATACGACCATAAAACACAAACTTGAAATAGGCCAAGGCTCAGGTAATTAAAAGACATAACAAACAAAAAAAAACAATCTAAATAAATAACAACAAACGTATATTTAATCACATCAAAACATCGACATATTTTCAGAGGTCGTGAAAGGCTTAAGGGAAACAAAATCAATGATCAAAGTCAAAGAAAGAAAACAAAATTAACGAGTCCCGCCGTGGCGTTGGATTAATGGTTTAAATAAACAAAAACGCTCTCTATGAGAACTTATGAAGGCATTAAAACTGTTTGAACCATATGAGCATTATACTCGTATATATAATATATATTGGTTTCCATAATTATTGTAAGATTCGTATTCTAAGTGTTTACGGGCATATTTAAGTCTTCTAAGAAGAGAGATAATATCCATTTTGAGTGTAACATATGTTATGGTCATGTACATTTAATAGAATAATATAAAATAAATATCAATTATACTCACCCTTATCAGTAGAGGGTATATCCCTGTGCTTTCCACCGAAGATGGTGTTGTCAAACTCTTCAGGGGCGGCTGGGGTAGGCGGCGGTGCCGTGGGCGGCCCAGGGCTCGTGGTGGGCGGGGACGACGCTGAAATACGGCAGACGTGTCACAAAACTTATCGCAAATACACAAGTGGGGCGGGCGGCGGCCTAAACACACACCCGAATTAGGTGTTACACCCAACCAGGTAATCTGCGTACGTACAATTCTCCTTGCGCCACTTACTTTCAACTTTTTTCATTTTGCGCCTTTTTGTTCTTTTTAGAATTGGGATTTTTTAGAGAATCGTTCATTGTTTGCTATAGATGAAATGAAAATCTTCTCAAAGAAAATGTTTTAATTTGTAGAATATCTGGCATTTAATAGGAACTTGTAATTGACATTGTTGCATTTACGAATCGAATTCTGAAAGAGGGTGATCAAAACGCCTTTATAAAAAGGATAGAATGCATCAGTGGCATGGCGTTTATAGATGGTGTATAAACGCTGCATCCCCTAATGTTTGCATGCTGTTTATAAAAAAAAAATATTCTACATTTTTTAGGAATTTTCTGAATATCAACAGCATCCATTAACTCAAAAGTCACACCACGCCACTGGTATACGAGTACATGAATACTCGTAGGTGGATAAACGTAGCAGCAGAGAAAGAGGTGTGCCAGGACATATAGTGCAGTGGAAGTCTGTTTTTTCTACATACCACAATTGTGATATTGCATGATGGGGAAAATGGTTATCATTTTAAGTGGTTGGAATGGTCAAATATGGCATTTTGGTTCTTTTTAAATTATTTTAGTTAAATAATAATTTGAAAACAAATTCTTTTTTTATATATTGAAGATGCGTTACTTAAAATAAAAAAAATCAAAAGATAATAAAATGACATTATATGGATGTATAGGTGCAAAATGGACCTAACTAACAAAACACATTTTCTGCTAGTTTGAAATATTGAAGAGTAGATGAATCCTATAAGTGCAAAAACATCGAGCGGTTAAAAAGATTTTTCATGGTTATATTTCGTTTCAAAAAGTGTTTAATTAAAGTCAGTAAACATATGCTAGAAATTTCCTCAATTGTCTACGAATAGCTGGGTTCATAAAACCATAAACTTAATTCTGTTAAATTTAAAGGAGACAGCGTGTATAAAAGTTTTGTAAGCGCTGCGTTTTCCATACTGTCGACGTTGTTTAGCTCAAATAATGTACGTTGTTTAAGTTTCACGTTCACGCCATATTATATACGTGCACAGCGTTCAGTGTTCCTACATTGCCCTGTATGCTTTCTCAGAAGGTGATGCGTGGAACGGACTCTAGCACGTTTACGGCTGATGGTTCTTAAACTTTCTTAATAGCTTCTCAACCCGTATCTTCAAATTAACCCCTTTTATACTTTTTTATTTATAATAAGAACACCCCCAAGCTGTTATACGGATTCCGTGAGTTTTAACTAATCGCAAATGATTTAAATCCCGTCTTTGTAATAATAGTGATAACGTGCATTAGCAATATTATTTTTATATAGTTTGTTTGCAATATTATTTTTATAAATTTATGTTTAAATATTTAACTTTGCATAAAAAATTTTGTTCGCTTTGTAGAGAGATTTTTTCGACTATTGTTATTTTTAATTATATAATTAATGTTAAATAAATCAACACTCATTTACACGTTTTTTTCTAAATCGTAGCGGCCATGATGGTTGGTTGCCGTGTTTATGAATGAATGCTACAAGTGTTGTATTGTCCCACTGTCGATAATATTTACGAGTATGTTATATGCATAAAGTGCTCAAATTGTCAAGTGTAATTTAATATTAATTTTAATCCGACCGTATATTATTGATAAACAAAAAAATAAAGAACTTTTAAAGTTTTTATTTATTATCCTTTTGCTATAAAAAGTACAACCAGGTAGGTGTATTACTAACATATGTCGCAAACTCTTACAGCCATCCAGAAAGATATTAAAGCAGTCTTTTTGATGTGAAAACACACAACTTCTGGGCTGAAAGGCAAGTGTTTAAGTAACTAGGCAACGGATGTAATCATTTATAAAGGATTCCATCTTATAAAGAAGATGACTTATACCAATGAGAAATGAAAAGAAAGGAACGCCTGTTCAACTACTAAAGTTTTCTGATGAGTGACTAAACTATTGGAAAATTATATGCGAGTAGGTTAGACATGTTAAACAGGGAGACATTTATGTTTCAGTAAAGATCATATACGACAGGCATAGGACAGTCAAAGAAAACGTGGTCAAGAGTTTCCTCTCCCATCTCATAAGCGCATGTCGGGGTTTCTTTTAGATGGATTTTATAAAGGGTTTATAAGGGCTTCTTATTAGATAATGGATTATTCTTACCCTACTACTATATTAGCATTATTGAGCTATAAATGTTTGCAGTATATTGAGTCATAAAAGTAGGATAATTGTAGAGTTGATAAAGAATTCAATTTTTACTGTACTTTTTTTCGCATTAATGAATAATTCTCGTGGTGAGGTGTGGCTAACATAGCTGACTCGAAACGGCCTCGAATCGCGTGATTAGCTTTGTATATTGTTCAATTTTTATTTATTTGTAATCGTTTTGACTTGCGTACTTGCTTACTTACGTATTATTTTAATTGTTTTATTGTGTTTATGCATCTTTTTTTTGTTTTAAGATAATTTTATAAATATTATTGCATAAATGAAGCACATTATTTTTTTGAATAATTTTAGAAGTAAAATTGTACCGTTGAAGAAAAATAAAAATAAAATGTGTATTTATTGTTGTATCTTCATTGATCTATCTTGAAGGAGATAAGAAAATCGAAATCTTTATTTATTATGTTGATGAATAAATAACTGCTCAATGGGTAATAAATACTCAGCGTGAAAATAATAGCAGCATTGGTGTGTGCAGCAGGAAGCACTTAAACACAATCCTTTTTGGGAGGTATTATCAAAATTTATGAGTGGAATCGAATTCTGAGTTAGAGCGCCCTTGAGAAGAGTTTGCTATCTAAACGGTCCTATATAAATTGACCTTTGATTATTATTATTAATCAGTATTATATTAAAATGAAAGAATTCTAAAGACAGTGTTTTCTATTCATAATTTGAAAAGTTTTTTTTATTAGAATATGACGTAAATTGCATTTTGGCTAATACTAGAATTAAGATGTGAGGTTTTTTCATTATAAAGTGTCAATTTTAAAGTTAAGTTATAAAATATACATAAAACTTTTTAGGAAAACCTCAAATAAAAGCATCATTTTAAAATTAAGACATTTAGACTTTAAAAAAGTTTATAATGTTTCTAAGGGCGTTCATGGACCAGGTGGGAAGACAATATGAGAAATTATGAGGTACATCTGAATGTTTTTGACTAGCATAAAATAAGGTTCTTGAAGGCGCATTGTGTCAACATTAAATATCTATGAAATATACCACAACGGGAGATTCTTTATACTGAGGTTCGTGATCGACTTGAAATGGTTCTTGGTCAACTTTATGAATGGCTTTTCTTAGGCCTACTTAATCTAACGTCTGTCTTCCAACTCAATGGTCATAGGTTCGATTTCCGTTAGATCCCAGACTTTTGAAAAGGATTACATTTTGATTTTCAAAAAGGCCCCTTTTACAACTTTCTGATTGGAAGATATTGTCACGTGATTGTTCTTATCTATTTCTTGTTTACTTTTGGTAGATTGCAAGTTTCGTCTTTGTATAGTGTTTATTTTATTGTTTCAACAGTTATACGAGTATTGCTGTTGTGTAGATTTAAATGATGTTCGTTTTCTCGAATAGTATTTCAATTGGATCAATCTTTGTCTGCCTCAAAGTGTTGGAAATAAAATGGCGTGTGCAGCCTTGAGAAGTACTTGAAGACAATAATTTTTGGAAAATGTATCAAAATGTTTTATTGTTTATGAACACTGCACACGCACAGTGCACTCCGCCTGGAGCTGAATGTGTTATCACCCATCGGAAAAATTTCAAAGGTTTCTTTCCAGTTCCTTGGTAATTTATTTGCGGCTTTCGTTTCAAATATGTTTTTTGAATATGTGCAGATGCGAGAAAGTTCTTTATTTAATGCCTGCTGCCACCATCTTCCTTTCCTTACACTTCGCTTGTTTTTTTTAATCTGTCAATTACAGTGGGTTCTAATACCGAGTGAGAGCGCCCTTGAGAAGTGCTTAGTGAAAACTGCGCAGTACAAAATGTCCTTTAATTTTGTAGGTGTATTATTCTGATGCACTTTATTACTACGTTTTCTCATTTATTGTTACAAGTATTTTTTATTTATCACATATTACCACGCAGCAGGTTGCAAATTTCACTCAATTCAGCATGAAACTGAAATAGTGTCAGTTGTCAGTTGGGTTGCATGATGTCGTTGTTCCGTGATCCTAAATGCTTTTATACATCCAGATGTTTCCAGTTTTACACAAAGTACGAGGATAATAACTTGTACAAGAACATTCTCAGCGTTACGTTCGGGTAAATTTTTATTCTCATACTGCCAGGGATGAATACGACTTCCAGTGGCTAAATCAGAGGAGTTCTTGCGACACTAAAATGTCTCAGTATCATTCTAGTATTGCGAGATATCCTATCCTCCTGGAATGCTTATTTACTGGCAGTATTGACTCGCCATGCTACAGTATCACCTCCATATCCTAGTTGGTAAGAAGTCCAAAATTTATTCGGGGATTTCAGATTCGATTCTTGATGGTAACCGCAAAAGGGAGTCTAAGTTTGGTAAATTAATTATTTTTGTAACAAATGCAAGAAAAGTTTGCGAGTGTTGATGCCTTTTCACCTGCGGTAGTAGAGGTAATTTTGAGCCTACTTCGGTAGTTCTAAACTCGAAGTCTCGATTAACGAATTTGATGACAATGGTATCTCTCGTCCACGTTATTCAATATGGTAACATTGCCAATTTCGGTATGTTGAGAAGCACCATACAAATGAATAAAAGTGTCATCATAGAGTAGTGCTAGCTTTTTAAAAGATCTCTTCTGGCACTGACTCATTGTCCTTTCCATTTTTGATTAGGGATAGCTTATTGGGTATTCGGAACAATTCACGTTATCTCACAGCCATTGAACTATCTACCGTCTGTAGAACACGTAGATTGTTGTTACCAATTCAACTCTTATAACCCAGTATGACGTAGGAAGGTTTAAAATACGATTTACATTTCTATATTAAAATCAGTCTTAAGTCTTAAGTCTTAAATTTGTATGTCCAAATATAAAAAAAATACATAAGTCAAGTATAAAAGTTGACGAAGTAAGAACATAGTATTTCTCTGAAGCAAAATATATCACTGAAAAATGTTATACCCAAAAACATTATAGAAAGTGTTCCATTTGAATACACATCTCAACACAATATTCCAAAATATTTTTCATTTCACTTTCTCAGTCAAAAACTATGAATATACTAATATTTTCTATCCCTTCCCATTTGGTTCGACGAGATCAAATTTTCTGATAGTGCCTCGGGACTATATAAAGACCTTAGAATAAAATGGCCCGCCATAAAACCCATTGCCTGCTCCCCGCATTGCTTCCCATCAAATACTCATAAACCGGCCGTTATATATTTTTCAACAATGAAAATAACATTATATTGCAATAACCTAAAATTATTACCAATAACATTGGAACAGGTTACTTATACATGCATAGTACGTAATAACGAAACCTTTCAAAGCATACCAATAAATGAGAAACAATCAATCGTACTTTGGTATGTTTTGAATTTAAGTTAAAAAATCATGCGTAGCCGTTGAATGTTCATAATAATAATAATATCAAAAGAAAAAATAAAGAAAGACTGAGAACACAATTTCACAGTGCAAATACTAGTAAATGACGAAGATTAATGTAAAAAGTCAGAAAAATCGTGTGGGTTTTTTGAGAATGTGCATGAATATGCAAGATGTACGAGGTATATCCAGAAACTAAGTGTACTGAATTTTTGTAGGTTACAATTTTTTTTATTTAAACAAAAAAATTACGTGGTTACCGTAGTACATATGTAAGCTATTTTTCGACATAGTCGCCATTCCTCTCAATGCAGGTGGTGAAGCGGGGTATCAACTTTTTGATGCCTTCCTCGAAGTAGTTTCCCGCCAACCCCTCCGTCCACTTCTCCACCTCCTCCTTTACTTTCTCGTCGGTTGAAAACCTTTTTCCACCCATGTGCAGCTTCAGGAAGGTAAAGAGATAGTAATCTGAAGGTGCTAGGTCAGGGGAATGCGCGGGATGGTTCAGGACATCCCATTTAAACGAGGCGAGGAGTTTCGTCTGGCATTGTCGTGCTACAGGCATACTCCCTTTGTCAGCATGCCTCTCCTCTTGTTCTGAATCGCCCTCCGCAATTTTTTAGGGTCTCACAGTATCTTGCAGAGTTGATGGTCTCCCTTTGAGGCATATATTCGATTAAAATTATGCCTTGACAGTCCCAAAACACGGATGCCATGATTTTCTTGGCTGAAATTGTGGTTTTGAACTTTTTGGCGGAGGGTGAAGAGGTGTGACGCCACTGTTGAGACTGCTTTTTGGTTTCAGGCGTGTAGTGTGCAACCCAAGTTTCATCTCCTGTAACGATGGAGCGGAGAAATTCATCTCCATGGAGTTTGCAGCGCCTCAAAAACTCTTGCCCGGCCTCCACTCGTTTCAACTTGGCGGGAGATGGGGTTGACATTTTTCACGAAACGTGTTGTCGCGTCGACACTTCTCAACGTACTGACCTCGAACCGGTCTCGTTGCGGAGGGGAAGGGTCAGGCTACACGGAAGTGTAGCTAACATGTCGAAAATAAAATCCATCCGGTCATGAGAGCCTCAGTACACTTACTTTCTGGATACGCCTCGTATATTACGATAGGGAAGACTAGTACTTTGTCCTCTCTACTTTCCCATCAGGGAAACGGTGTGATGGTTAGCATGTTGTATAAATTGAGATCAGAAGCTCTTCAAACATCGTTCTCAATTAAAAATCGAACCCATTATTATTAAAAGTTTAAAAATATTGGAAAAATTAAAATAATTTGTGCTTTCTAGCATCATTTTATGTTAACGAAAATATATTTGGTAAAAGAACTTACCAAGAGAAGATAAACTACAAAGGAACTTTTGTAAATGATCCAATATAAAAAAGTATCACATTTGGTTTTAGGTGGAGTATAGTGTTCATATACAATCATACATTTTGATAAGATCTCCAAAAAAGGGTTCATAAATGCTTTCTAACGTTGCACATGCCATTCATTTCACACACTTAAAGGCAGACCATTCCACACTATTGGACCAGCAACGGCTGATCGAATAGTGTGGAATGAGTTTCAATACCTTTTGCTTCAGCGAAATATTATTTTCTTATTTTCTATTCTATTATAATAACTTCCTTCTTCCCCTATTGGATCGATTCGGAACAATCCATTTATTTATTCGACGACGATGAGATCGACTTAAGTTCTGCTACTCTCAGAAGTAACATCTATTAGACACAAATCTAAAATATACATTCGAAGCATGCCAAATAAGGGATTGGAATATGATTCTGAAAAAATGGGAATATTTTTTCAATCTAAATTTTAAAAAAAATGCATGGAGATAGAGCAATTAAAACACTTATCAGGATCATGGACAATCCCACAAATTAAGATAGATTATTAGTTTATTCAGTGGATGGATAACGCAAGACGTGATTAAACGCATGCAAGCAATAATACTTTAACAAGAGCACATCCTCGAAGGATCATGACCGTATTAGCGATCGATATGGTATTCTAGATCATTATTGAACAGATTGGTCAAGTGCTCATAGAATTTTAAGTATTTATGTTTTTAGAGACATTTAATTTGAAAAATAAATAAGATCTGGAAGTGAAGCCGGACGGAAATTGGTTACGTCGGGAATTGAATCCATGACGTCCGTTTACTTAGTAAGAATGATTACCACAGGAATCAAAACATTATTAGGATTTTCAGGGGATGAAAGATGTATATTACGATAAAGTTATAATTTTTAATGTTTGCTCTGACAATCTTTAGAAGGAAATGATAAGATTTTTGATAATTTCCTTACATTTTCCCATTTTGATTTAAGACAGAAAAAATGTGCATAAAATGAAAATTAACCTTAATTTCAAAAGAAAAAACACTTAGGTAAATTTCTGACAGTACAAAATAGTTAAAAAAATTTATATTTTATTTTTATAAACGCTAAATTCTCCCACATTGCTTAACAAGTACGCTCGCCGTGAGACCACAAACGTTATTATAAAAACAAAAAAATCTTTTCAATTTTTATATTTAGTGTTTTACCTGAATGAATGTGCACCGATTGGATTTACGAGGTTCACATATTTTCGTCAACCCACAATGTGTAGCTCATGAGTGCACCACAAACTCCGTGGCCTATGTCACGGAGTTTGTTGTGCACTCGTGAGAAAGAAAGTCAGAAAGCTGGTGTCTTATAATCTACGACTATATAACGTGTATAAGACACCAGCTTTCTGACCCAGTGTATACAAGTTTGATATTCTTTTTTTTTTCAATAGGTAATTCACCAAAATTAGGATGATTTCAACAAAACAAAAAATGAATAGATTCCCGTTAGTACACTTTTTTTTTAAAAAAGGGTATCAGCTTTTACTTTAGGCCTCTTAAGCATCTCTCTGGTTGGTTGTTAGAGGCTGCTACATAGCAATAAATCAGGCTGTATTGTACAAAACAAAAGTGTAATACAATAAACTATATTGTGCCTTGAGAAAGACTATTTATTCAGTGCTAAAATAATGGAAAAAATGAAAAAAAAAATGAAAAACAAAACCGGTTTTGTTTTTAATATGGTGCATTAATCGGAAATTTTAATCAAACCAAAAATGCTTTTTTTTAACAAATACAATTGTACTTACTGTATAATCTTATGGTCCCGTCAGACTCGCCTCTTGGGTTTTTGGCAACACACTTGTAGGTTCCATAATCCGAGTTCTGGATGTTGGCGATGGTGAGCTTCATGTGCGTCTTGTAAGAGGGCGAGTTGACTATATTCTCCATGTGGTACTTCTTGGTCTCGTGGATCATGTGGCCATCCTCGCGGGTCCAGTAGTTGAGCGAAGTGGGGTGCGCCTCCGTGAAGCACTCGAGGGTGACGTTGTAGTTCAGAGGTGCGCCTACCAGCTGGTGAGGGATCCATAGCATTGGAGGGACTGTTGGCAGATAAGATATTTTTATATTACAGTATTATTTATCAAAGGTTTCGGATTAAAATTTGTGGAACTTCGTATTAGGATGTTAAACAATAAATTACTTTGTTATTCCACTAACTACAATAATTCTCGATATACTTGTTTCTACCTCCTATCCTGAGACTCTTTTCAGGTGTACTGATCCCGGTTTTTTAGGAGAGGAATGTTTTGGTCAGAATGCTTTCGTGTTACATCGGAAGTGTGTGAAAAAATAATATTTAAGAGGGGTTAAACCTTTTGCGTTTTTTGGTTATTTATTACTTTTTTGTGTGTTTGCTTACAGCTTTGTGTATCTCTAATGTTTACACATTTATATAATTTTTTATATGTAAATTTGGAAACATTTATGCTTCAATAAATATTGTTGTATGTATATTTCAAATTCGTATAACATGTTTTATATAAAAGTTTGAGATATTTTTATAATTTTAACCATAATTTCTTATAAATAATGATTTCTCTTTATATGTTAAGATATAATAGTTAACGAATTCTGAAAAAAATATTTTTGTATAGAAAACAACGTTCTCTATACAATAATATTTTTTCAGAATTCTCAGAAATCTGTTCTTGTATTCAAGTGCCTAAATTTATTTGTGTCTTTCCTGAACCTCAGGATTTGAGGCCGAAACATTTGTAGTAAGTATTAATATAATTAGTAAAATAGTAAAGTTATTTATTATTAAATATTAAAATGTCATTTTTAAGTTTGACTTAAAAAATATGGATCAAAAATAGATTTTGAACTATATCTTCAAATTCTACAAATGGATTCTGCAAATATTGAAGCAAGTAAATATATTTAAAATGAATATTATTTGTATATGATGCTGAAAGATAAATTATGTTATAAATAGGAAAGGTAGAGCAGATACTATTTGCATTGCTTTTGACTATGAATGCCATCTGGAACTCTTCAGCGTTTAGTCTGGAGATGAAATGTTGGTTTAATTGAATCTCAAACTCTAGGGTGATACATGTCTAATCCAATTATAATGGAACTCACGGGACCATAAAAAAATAGTAACACTGAAACTTTGCTTTACTGAGTATTAGAGAAAAATATATAATAGTTTAATAAACTGTTTTATTTCTAATCGAAAAGTTGTACAAATACACTAAATTCAATTTCTTTAAAAATTGAGATACTTTGACTTTACTGAATTTTTCGTAGTAGTTTTTATAATTGCATATTCAAAACACATAATTGTAAAAAATATTTAGGACATCAGTGCTACAAGATAGTAAGCCTGAAATATGTTCAATTAATTCATAGTTTTTAAAAAATAAGTTTTCATATCAAAAGGCATTCCATTATCATCTTCTGTGATGCATTTTCACTTCACGCATAATTACCAGATCCAAAGGTTGCAAAAACACTGTCCAACTTGGAGGGGAATTTTTAAATTCAACGTGTTCTATCTCTTGTGTTTAATTATGTGCTGAGCAACATACGACTACATTGAAATAAGACTTTTTTTCTGTTTTTACCTTTTCATCTGAGCATCCAAACTTATTAACTATTAATTTGTTGAATATTGGTTATGTCATCTTGATAAGCCCGTAGATTTAGATCCTTTCAGCGGCATTTTAGGACATAAAATGTACTTACGTTATACTGAAAATTTTATATCGTTAAAACGGGATTCTTTAAACATATTCTTTTATGTACCTACGTTCGATTCAACAAAATATATTCGTTATTAAAAAAAAAATTGTTACTTCGGTATTCGTTTTAATGAGATTTGACACGGTAAGATCACACTTGTTCGTCATTGGACGCAACATCAACCAGGTATAACCACTACATTAAGTATGAAGCGCTGAAGATGGTTGGATCATGTAATGAGAGTACCATCTTGCAGCTTGTACATAGCTTCCCTATTGAAACGCTAGCAAGGAATTCGATGAATCAGACGCCCAACTTAGATCATATATCGGTGCCATGATAGGGATATTCAGCGTGGGAGAATGTGGATCGGGAGAACTTTATGTGCCGGGCTGATTTGAATGGAAATATTTTTGTTACCACTGAGTTTTTAATGGAAAGTATACTATACGATAAGCTATCACCAGTAATTGAGTTTGATTGTCAGCCATCTTGTGGATGGAATACGGTTGTGCGTGTTTTAGTATATTGTGTGCAAACTGTTGCACATTAGCAAGCAAATCGTCTTGAGAGATCTTACCCAAAGCTCCGATGGCAAGGAGATCAACGAAGGAAGACGATCGGTTGGTTTAATCTGTTGCACCCTTTCGTTACAATGTTTTTTTATATAGAACAATTTTTTTGTTTCTTAAAAACGCTATTAAAATTTGTGATTAAATTTTAACTACAGAAAAACACTAATTTAGATGTAAAAAGGTCTAAAAGTAAAATTGCTCCAGAAGTGTATGCGTCAGGAATCGAGCCTGTGGCACCCGCTTGCTTACCATTAATACTAAAAATTGGACGACAGGCGCCGACAATGGAACGTATAGGGTGATATTGTTTTTTTAGTGAATAAATATAACAACGGTATACTCGTAAAGCCGCGCGGTATAGCACTGGACTTCCGAGCGGAAGGTCGGCGGTTCAACCCCGCGTTGTGTTACCCCTCCCTCGAATGACAATTCCATCGTTTCCGCCTAGTATTCGGAGGTGTAAAAATACTAATGACTTCTATCATGTACATGCTTTTAAAAAAAGAAAAAAAAAACATGTATGTGTACTCCGATAGTGCCACTTCGGTGTGCCATCGGATTTTGTTCAGCGTCGTGGCCGGTCAGTTTGCTCGTCTGTAACGACTCATTCACTTAAAAAGATGTAAGAAATAAAATTCCACGACACAGCTTTGTTTTTCAACTTAATTGACATTGGATTGGTAAGGGGATCCTCGACCATGAGGCCCAGCGACGACTACGACTATTTGAATATTTAATGTGTATTGGGAACAACTATTTGACTGTGCATTATGTTCTATTTGATTAAGATTCAATGTGGATTAGGAACAAATATTTGACTTGGCATCATGTCATACTTTTCGATTGAGTTTGAATGTGGATTGGGAATATCTACTCGTATTTGGCTTTGCATTATGTCATACTATTAGATTAAGCTTAAATGTTGATTGAGGACAACTATTTGACATGACATTCATGTCATACTATTTGCTGAAGATTAATTGTGGATTAAGAACAACTATTTTGGTTTTGTACTACGTTATACTATTTAATAGAGTGTGAATGTGGATTGGGAATATCTACTCGTATTTGGCTTTGCATTATGTCATACTATTAGATTAAGCTTAAATGTTGATTGAGGACAACTATTTGACTTGACATTCATGTCATACTATTTACTGAAGATTAATTGTGGATTAAGAACAACTATTTTTGTTTTGTACTACGTTATACTATTTAATAGAGTTTGAATGTGGATTGGGAATATCTACTCGTATTTGGCTTTGCATTATGTCATACTATTAGATTAAGCTTAAATGTTGATTGAGGATAACTATTTGACATGACATTCATGTCATACTATTTGCTGAAGATTAATTGTGGATTAAGAACAACTATTTTTGTTTTGTACTACGTTATACTATTTAATAGAGTGTGAATGTGGATTGGGAATATCTACTCGTATTTGGCTTTGCATTATGTCATACTAATAGATTAAGCTTAAATGTTGATTGAGGACAACTATTTGACTTGAAATTCATGTCAAACTATTTGCTGAAGATTAATTGTGGACTAAGAACAACTATTTTTGTTTTGTACTACGTTATACTATTTAATAGAGTGTGAATGTGGATTGGGAATAACTATTTGGCGTTTATTCGTATCATACTAGTTAAATAAGTTAAAAACGATGAGAATATTGATAAATAATTTCCAAATATAAAATACATTTTATTTAAACTACTAAAAAACCAATGCTTGACGTCATAAAAAAAATGAAATGTTGAAGATGGTCTTACAGTCAACGCTAACTTTGATCCTTTTGGAGACCGTGGGTGGCACTCCGTTGCTGGCGATGCACAGGTACCCACCCATGTCCAGTCGGGAGATCCTCGCCATCTCCAGGCTCTCGCCATCCCACTCAAGCACTGGAACAATACAAATATTCTTTGATCAGCACAGCATCATTCCATTTCCTGTATTAAATATCAATTAAATCATCTTACTGAACTATTTAAGATAAAATACAAAAATAAAATCTGTGTAAATGTAAAATTGAGTCGGCTTAAATAAAATAACTCATGTTTCAAAAGCGTTACAAACTTCATTTTCAAGGCGATGTTGATTTGGTGATGTTATTTGGTATTAACATTGAGTTAAATGTTAAAAAGAAGTCGAAGAAATGCGTGCACTGAGAAGAATACATGGGATGACAGAAAATGGAATAATGTAATTAAGGAGAAATATCAGCTCTAGGTTGATGTATTGAATAAGATGAAGAAGAGCACTCTGAGATGGTTTGGGCACGTGGAACGAATGAATTATAAAAGAGTTACAAAAAATATATATAATGCACATGTGAGTGGAGGTCGTAGTAGACGATGACCAAGGAAAATATTGTTGGGTCAAGTGATGATATTTTGAAAGAAGGAAATTTCAAGAAGTCACAGAAATCGTATGCGTTGTATGAGAAGGTGTTTGAATGTAGAGGAGACAAAATATGCATGTCGAGATAAGAAATTTTGATGCTGTGTCTTCTTTGCCTACCTCAACAGGGAAATGGCGTGATGATTTGTGTATAAGCATTTTGTTAATTTTTTTATATAAATTTATATCTTTGGTGGAAGACCCAAAAAAAAAAGTCTAGTGTTTTTGTTGATAAAGATTTTGTTGTAACGTCATTCATTTGTATTATTGTATAAAATTATTATTAAGTGTTAATTAATTTCTAAGTCAACATAAATGTATGGATCAGTGCAATATCAACATTATTTCTTTCATTTTTATTCCTAAGGTTAAGATTTTTATCAAGTTCTCTATCATTACCTGAATAAATCAATATATAATATTACGTTCTACAAATAAATGCAGTTTATTTTAAGAAATATCATGAATTCAATTTATTCGTGTCCTAGTTATCAGTTCGAGTAAGGAACACATTTTGTTCTCAATAATAAAACATGAGTAATATGTTTCGATTTGAGTATTCTAAAAGCATTTTTTTCAATTTATAATATACAAATTGATCAAAGGAGAAGAAATTACTTATTTCTATAGTGGCCATCCTAATATGAAATACGAATTTTAAAATGGAATAAAAGTAGATATCTAAAAAAAAAAAAAATATTTATTGATTATTTTCATTTTAAGGAATAAGTTATTTTCTCTTAAACTCACATAAACTTTCATGAGTTTTGAAATCCTGGATTTTAATTAATTCATTTGTATGGTATATCTTCAATATAAACGGAATAGTAGTTTGGACATGTTGAAGACTGAAGTCGGGAAACAATATTACAAGTAATCGTTGTTTTCTGCCTCAAATTCTCTCCTCACAGAAGTAGTCAAATTCGTAATCCGTCGTCATATGTTACCTGTAGATATTTTTGTCCAGGATGCGTTTTACTTAATATGAATATAATTTTACAATCAATTGCCCCTGAGTGACTTAATGATATTAGAATTATACGTATGAAACAAGAGATTCACAATTGTTTAAAAGCAAAGTGTGAGTGTTCAAGTATTTAAGAAGGAGAAATATATTTGTTATTAAGGAATGAGACCTCTCATACAGGATTTATCTAGTTTAAAAGTTATCTTTATACAAGAAATGGTGAGTTCATGCATTTTTATACTTGAATTTAATTCAAATTTAATTACATTTCTAAATATGTTTCAATAGGATACCAAAAATTAAAAAAAAATGTTTCAATAGGATCTTTAAATTCTTAATTTTAGAAAAAATGAATACTCTACAAACTATTCAGGTTCAAACTATTAAATGATAAAATAAAAATGATCCATCGAGGCAACAATTTGCCTATTTTAACAAAAAAAAATACTTTGTTCAATAAATTTAAAAAATACAATAAGGTAATGATGTTTCTTTGATAGCGTGCAATGACATGTTATCCCTTCATGAGTGCTTTTATGACCTTAAAAAATTTGTACTTTTATTTAGTTCCCTCTGAGAATCTCCAGATTTTGTTGTTATATGTGAAGAGTGTTTTGTACCTGAATATCCCTTGTTGATGGAAATCTTGGCATTGTCGTCCCTCTTCCACTTCACTGTGGGCTTGGGGGAGCCGTTAGCTCTGCAGGTGAGGGTCACATTGGCCCCTTCTCTCACTATCACGTCGCTAGAGCTCAGAGAGTCATCTATGTTTGGAGGAACTGAAACAAAGCAGATATATTTATGAAAAACATTAGTTTAAAAAATCAGCGTAAGTCTAGACAAGGATCTTCTATAATATGATAACTGGTGCTACTAAAGAATGTATAAAAATTATACTTCCACTATCTAGAGTATAATCTAGGGGGTTCAATGCCATATGGCAATATCTTCCAACCAATCAAGATATTTTAACGAGGCCTCAAGTCAAAACCAGACTACACCATTAATTACAAAATCAAGTCATATTGCTGGTGCAATTTCTCGGCAGAAGGGCAAGAAAAAGACACATCTCCTGGTTGAAGAACTTATTGAAGTGGTTTTACTGTGGAACAATATATTTCATCAGAAGTACTGCCTCAAATATCAAGATATGATCGTCAACCTACGAAGAGGAGAGGAATTGAGGGTGTCATGCTTATTAATTTTTGATGAAATAAATAAACACAATTTTTTTCATTGTAATTTGTTAGGCAAACACTGTTTATTCCACTTTATATAACGGTATAACCCTACCGATTTCAAGGTCAGACTTCCTCATCAGGGGAGCACAGACAATACTCTGTTTCAGGCAGTGTTTGTCTAAACAAATTACAATGTCTTTAAACTTTTAGTTTTAATGCTTTAACTACAAATAATAAGCAAATTTTTTCTTTCGTATTCCCCACTGTTTTAATTTTTGTGAGTTCCCAACCGGTTTCAAAGATATCCGTATTCCTCGTCATTTGAGCGAGTATGGTTCATGGTATTTCATTAAGAATTAATAAAATCTTTGATATTATTTTTTTGCATTTTCATACGAAGTGTGGATAAAAAACGAAGAAGCTATGCGACAGGCGCATGATATATGAATACTTAATGTGGTTCTGCAGAAAAATACTTAAAATATCACAGATGGCAAAACAATCTAAAAAAAGTAGTGTATGTATTCTGCAAAGGAACTCGGAATAGTTGAACTATTACTACACAAAGTCATTAATTCTTGTTCTGAAATAACAATAATATAAAAACAACTATTAGTTTTCATGTTATCGAAAATTATCCATGACAAACAACTCTTCAAATTAACAATTCCTTGCAAATTATTTTATCAGTCAAGTTTCAGCGTTGATATCATACAGCAGTCGTAAATCACTCTCAACAGGATGAATTGTCTTTACAAAAAAAAAGTATATGGAATGATGTTTAAAATAAGACTCTTATTAACTCGCCGCAATCTAATAACTTTCTAGCCGATTACGGATAACGGATGTGCGCTACAATTAAGAAGAGACTAGTTGCAACCCGTGAAATATTCACGGAAGTAAAACAAATTGTACATTTATGAAAAATATATTCATAAATATAGAATTTGTTTATATATACTCGTATATATCATTTATACATCGTTCCCTTTTACACCGGTTCAAACATTGTTAGCTAGGTATTTAAAAACTCGTTCAGTTATCACGGATCCACCGAGCTTCAAATTTCGAATTACTTTCGCAGAGAATCTAAGTATTCCTCTCTCACTCTCTTGTATTCAAAATTCAATTCTCGTATTATTTCTTTGACGACAACCATCGTATGGGTTTCGGCCTATTTATACTATGTTTACCTTTTGGCATATCATGTACACCACACATTTTGTTTTCGTTATTTACTGTTCATGTCATTAGGCTCTGGAATTGTAAGACTCGAAGTCTCGTTAGCGTGTTCCAAACAGTGATTTCAACATATTGTATTACATCACTCTTCAAAGATAAAGCGTGTTCATCACAATTTTCTTTGTATTTTTTGTTCCTAATCCCATTTTCTTTCCAATGATGATACGAGTATTAAGTGTATTTTAACTTTAAATTTTTAATATTTTTTTGTTTATTTTAATTACCGTTTGCAATAAATGATATACGAGTATGTTATGTCTGCCATAAATATTTATAAAACATTTGCTAATAAAAAATGTTACTATCAGCACTTGCTAGTAAAATAAATACTCGGGCGCTACTGTAGCTGCCGGATCAAAATTTGTTCTCCTGTATTTGAATTTTTAAAGAAAATTGTGATTCATTAGATTTTTGGCTATTTGTGTACTCCTGAAACTGTTTACAATTTTCCATTGTAATAGTTTACTTCTTGGTTTTATTGGTTGCTCTCGAAAAGAGTTTATTTTAATTAATTTTAATACTCGTATATGTATTTGACAATTGCAACAGTAATATTATCATTACGTAGTGTTAAATGAACTGATTATCTTTATTTTTGGTAAATGTTCGTTTTTTTCGACTAATGTTTGAGTGGCGTGCGTAGCTTTAGAAATCACTTGAAGATAACCCTTTTAGGGAAGTCTTCAAAATATATGATTATTTATAAGCGCTACTTACTATCGCATATCCGTTCAAGTTTTTCAAATGTTTTTTTGTATTTCGTCTTTCCATGGATATTTTTTGCTGTTTTGTTCGCTTTGTGTCTAATATTAAAAAAAAAAAAATATTACACTAGTTAACAAGGTTTTTGTAACAAGAGTGAAAACGGCCATTTTAGGTCAATTTTTGTGCGCTGATAACGAATATGAACTTGAAAATGTTCCATCACGTACCTTTTAAGAGAAAAACCTGAAATTAGTTTTTGACTGAAACTGAAACTTTTGAAAGATGAAAAGTTCGAAAAAAATCTGCTTTTTTTATTTTCCTTTGTAACAACATTGTATTCTGTGTCTAAATTTAGTATTTCAGGAATTTATTTATTTTCATTGTTGTAATTACGACTTTTGAAATGCGTAAAAAACGTACTTATTTTATTAAAACACTCTCCCTTCTGTTACACAAAAATGTGACGTGTTACAAACTTTTCATTGAGATTTTCGTAATCAGCAGGGTCGATTAAATAAGAATCAGCTAATTTAATATATATTACAGACAAAAAATTAAAATTTGTTAACTTGTGTTATTTAAGAACATTCACTCCACCTAAATTTCATTGTATTACTATCGCATATCCGAAGATTTTCAAATGTTTCTTCATATTCGTCTTTCCGTGGAAAGTTTTTGGTTATTTTCTTCGCTTTGTGTCTAATATTAAAATAAAATGATTATTTAAGAACACTACTCACATACACTACACTCCACCTAAATTTAATAGTGTTACTATCGCATATCCGAAGTTTTTCAAATGTTTCTTTGTATTTCGCCTTTCAATGGAAAGTTTTTTGTTGTTTTCTTCGCTTTGTGTCTAATATTTTTAGACGGAATTAAATTATTTCGTCCTAAAATATTAACTACAAAGCTTCACCTAACGATGTTTATTGACATGATGAAGAACCACCATTTCCCAAGTCCATTGAATTTAGAACCAACATACTAAAATACAATATACTCGTATTTTTTATCTGAAGAGACACCGGGAAATACAAAAAGGGCAATATATTACTTTGTACATGAGTAAATAAAAGAATCCGTTAAACAATCAAGTGCCAAAAATTGCAATATAATAACTAGACATCATACTTTAACATAATTTACAATTTGGCCATCTCATCGGCATGGAGCAATCTCTTCTAACCGGTCAGAAAGATCTCCGTAGCCTAGTAGGCTGTACGTCTGTCTTATAAAAAAAACAATGAATAATTAAAGAATACAAAAGATTTCCACTATTTTAAAAAAAATTCGAGGCAATATACTACACACACACACACACTTACGATGAAATGTGATACCATTTTGACTTTAGCATGGAATCCCGTCTGAAGGGAGCCTCGAAATAGGTGGTAGAAAAACGTGTCGTTAGGATTAATGTATTTACTGGAATAAAAAACGAAATTTTCATTTAATATTCACATATGAACAGCCACAAAGTTTAAACCGAAACCTTTGATGAATGATTGTGGCAATATTTAATTAAACAATGTATTTTAGATTGAAAAGTCTAAAATGAGACTTGAATTTGCCCAAGTTTCCATGAAGTGCATTCTTGAATAGTTCCTGAGACACTATTGTCCTGACTCGCTATTGAGATGAATTATATTGTTTTGTAGTATCAACTTGCTTCGGAGAAAGTTTCGCGACGTAATAACTTATGCAGTCGCAGCGGGGAGTAATTCATTTTGCGAATCCCATTTCACAAGCATTGAGACATTTTTATAACATTTACAGTTACCCTTTTTTCCGTATAATTTAATGTCAAAACGATGATCATTTATTTTTTCGCATGGTACCCCACATTATATCCGATTTGGCGATGATAATATTTTAAAAAGCATGGCTGGAACATAAAATTGTCTTAGGTCCCATTGATCGACTCTTCGGATTTTAGAACCGTTGGAGTAGGCCCAAAACTCGCGATTAGTCTACACGTTTTTACCATACAGTGGAGCATCGATTATCCGAAACAATTCGGGACGAGGGAGTGTTCGGATAACCGATCATCACAAGTGAAGGATCTGTCACAAGTGAAGGCTCACACGCCACTAACGACGCGAGGTTGCTCACGTAGGCCGGTTAGCAGGGAGGGGGAAAGCGCTGCAGTGCCACAGCTGAAATTCTATACATGCTATAAAACACGATAAGTTTTCATAAAATTGAATTTCTATACTGGCGGGCGCAAATTTGAACTTACGGTTAACCGATGTTTTGGTTGATCGATGTTCGGAAAATCGATGCTCTACTGTACCTGCCTCACTTAAAGAGGTAATATTCTCACACGTTTAGTGTGTTTGAGAATTGTTACTAAACGATTATTTTTACCAGACTGGAACCACTCTTTTTTTCTGATATTATCTGGAATCGAAACCGAAACCCTTGAGTAAAAGTCTAGTGTCCAAATAGGCCACGGAATAATATATGTTAAATTCTACCATCAGATCATATATCTGGTTTTCAAATTATTTTACAACCCCTTTTTGTGTTCGTCGTTCGATCACCCCATAGATCACTATGATTCATCACTGTTTGACGTCGCGCTCATAAAAAGAAATAAAGAAGATTTCGATCTTCTAGTGTAGGTAGATGAATGTGGAATTATTTTGTCTCCCATAACAGCGTGGGTGGAACACACATAGATCACCTTCGTATATTTTCACTGAACTTACATGTATTTATTTTGTAATGTTTTTAATGTATTTACAATAATGAGTTCGAACCCCGAGTTAAAGTGCCCTTGAGGAGTGTCGACTCCCTAAAAAATAATATTTGCTCAAAATAAATAAAATTTTAATTCTGATTATAATTTTGTAAATATTCTTGTATACTACTGGTAGATCGCGACGTCGTCCGTCAAAACAAGTAACTGGCGTATACAAAAAGGTTAGGCAGCTCTGATTAAGTGTAATACTGCTTAAAAAAATGGATTTTGATTGTTAGTTATGCATTTTTTTAACAAAAAGTTATTTGATCGTTTAAATAAAAATAAATTGTTTAAACAAGCACCAGAGTCCAATTGACCCAATAGAAGACTTAAGGTTCAATGGAGATATGGCGTGACATTCTGATATTCATAAAAGTATCCTGAAGCAGTGACGTGGAAATGACATATGATGATGCAAAGGCATGAAGCCAAAGAGTTTGTATTTAAATTCATACATACATATCATAATGTGATGTCTGTTGCGGTGTAGGCAGAGATCTACAAACTTTTCTATCCAAGCACACAACTTTCACCTCCTGCACATTCATATATCTCGTCATGTAAAATCTTATTTAATTAATCTCATTCTTTATCTTCTTTCAAAGTCTGGTCCATTTGATCCTGCCACGTTTTCCTCGATCTACCTCTTCCACGCACATCTTCCACTTCTAATTTGTACCTATATATACGTTTAGTCACTCTCTCATCATTCATTCCCTTTACATGTCCAAACCATCTTAAAGCTCCTTTCTTCATCTAACTTAATCATTTTTATGTACGTACCTTATTCTGATAATAAACTGTCTGGGCATTGCTCATTGGGGTCGGACAAGATATGAAAATGCAGAATTGCAATAAAATATTGTGTATTGTATTGCACTTTCATTGTACACAGTACAACCTGGTGGACTTGTTGTCATATAGTAATTTCTTCCAACCAACCAGAAAGATGTTAAAGAGCTCTTAACATTAGCGAGCACTTAGCAGATTGGAATCCTTTTTATATAAATCTACGTTCCAGCGGGACTTGAGCCCGCAACCTTAAGGTCGGGAGATATGTCCTATTTTTGAGTTGAAGTTAAAGAGTAGAAATATTCCGCATATCGAAATGTAACCAAGAAAAACTTGAAAAAAAAACGGGTGCATAGTTGTTGAGTAAAAAAAACTGTGGGTTGTGGAAATAGGGTTGTAAATCGAAAACTTAAAGACTTTGACCAAAAGGTGCTACCAGGAGTGAAACCAACGGCTTACATCAACTCAGCTTTGTTGATCGAATATATCCTATTAGAGATAAAGATTTAACTGAATGGAGGCGAAAACTGGGGAGCTAGTAAAAACTATTATGGAGGTACTACTGACGTGAGAAAATAGTTAACTATCTTTTTTATTTCCACAATTCAGTTTTTTTAATCTGAAATTCAAGTCAGGTTTATACTAAGAGCCTTTTAAATATATTTCTGGTTGGTTGGAAAAGATTTCCGCATGGCAATAATCCCATCAGGTTATACTGTATACAAAGAAAGTGTAATACAATATAATTAAAAGTAATGACAAAAATGATAAAATGGGCTCCAATCTGGTTTTTACCTTCGGCGTTCTTAATATTTTTTTTTGCGGGCTGGAAGAAAGGGTTTTATGGCAATAAACCCGCTAGATTGCACTTTATAAAAAAAGGTCACTAGTATTACAACTACGATGGTGAAAAAAAATAGAGTGGTTATTTTAAATACAATGAAGTTTTTTATATATTTAAACCGAATGATTTAAAACTTAAGTGCGAGAAATTTCTACACGATAAACTTAAATTAAAGTGACCGACCTGTTTCACTTTACAAAAGCACTTACTTCACAAAGTCAAACAGTTTGACAATGCTTTTGTTTAGTAAAACAATTCCGTCACTTTTAGTCACATTTATTGTGTAGATTTTTTTCACATATTAATGTTAAATCATTCTGTTTAAAGTGTTTATAGTTGTTTTAATGTTGCACTTCTTTAATTTAAAGAAAATATTAATTGAGTGGCACAATATACGAAAGCAATAATATTTTCAAACAACACATTCATGAATCAAGAATGTTTACAATACGAGAGTATAAAAATGCATGGATGAGCTCAAATAACCGGTACGAAATTGAGTCGGATAAAATATTGTCATCTTTAAAGGATCCCTCCCGAGTTCCGGGGAACTCCCGACTTCCAGTCTTGTCGTTCTATATCATCTTATTACTTGGGTTTGGGGTATCAGCCACCACAATACAAACGGAGCGGGCGGGCGGGCGGATGAAAGGAATTTCAAATTATATTTCTTGCGAAGTTACACCACCGTTTGCGGCATTTAATTAAGATTCTATATTAGTTTCTGCAATTCGCAAACTCTGTTCGATATTAAAAATTAAAAAGAACATCTGACAGCGAGGGATGGGAAAGTAATATTATATAAGCAGGCACATCCTTGTACTGCGACCCTCCTCCACAGCGGCTTAGCAAATAATTAATTATTTAAATTATTCAGAAAAATGTATTGCAGAAAATAAACATTTCACCGTCTTGAATAAGCAAACTTGTTTATGATATTAAATATTTCGGTTTAAACTACTTCGGACACTAAGTAGTAGATATAACAAAGTAATTAAATATTTTGATTATATAACTTTAAGAGTTTATAGCATCCGAAGTTTTCTGTGACAGCATTAGCAACTTGCAAGCCTGTTTGAACTCCAACCGTTATGCCGGTTTATAGATATATTTAATGCGCTACAAATAATTTTTCTTTTCCCGCAACGTCGGACTTTCGTCGTCGCTACTATTTTTTTTACACTCAGGTGTATCACCACTGGACGAGGAGTTCCTTTGCATAGTTCCTTATTCATCCTTACGTGACGTCGCGCTCATAAAAAAATAAAGAAGGTTTCGATTTCCTTGTGTAGAGCATGCTGGATGGGGACTTATTTTGCCCCCCATATCAGTGTGGGTGATCAAAATTCAAATAACCGTTAATTAAAATTTAATAAAAATAATGATATTTGTTTCTCTCTGTACCATTGACAACTTCGTTAAGTTGTTATTTTTAGTATGTTGATGTGATTTAGAGTTAACCCATTTAATTAAAATGCTTCTAGTGAGATTAAAATGCTTGTTTATTTTCCTAAAATTACCTACTAAGGATAATCTGGAAGCTTTCAAAGGAAATTGAAACCACTTTACTCGAGAAGTCATCAAGGCGCCTTTGGGTGGCTCACCGTCACTTAAGGTGCGGATCATCATCATCATTACGTTGACTTCGAAAATTTGTTGGTTTAGTTTAAACATCGCGTCGCAATACACATATATATGGAAGGTGTAGAGTTCAACTCTAAGCGTATAAAAGGAAGAATCCTATTCTGATTGAAATATTGTCGTTCATCGCTATATTATTAGACACGTATGAGTATGCAGTGTACATTTTTGGTACCGCTTAAATATTGGTAAAATTAAAAAACAGAGTGTATATCACACAAAAATTTCCATTCAAGGTAATTTGATAACATTTTATGCCTTAAGTAAATTTACCCAGATATATAATGTTCCAAATTTTACAATTTGTAACGTGTTATTGACCAAAGAACGCAAACATTTTTTTAAAGTTTATGAAAAAGTCTTTAAGTTGTAGTAATATTTGAAGATTATTATCAAACAATAAATTCTAACATAACATTACAAGTCTCCACAAAAAAATCTGAGTCAACGACTGATGCGAATATTATATAAAGCATGTGATGAGGAGTTGCTGGAAATTATTTCTATGTGGTTGTTGATATTATAATGTGGTTTGAATTACGTATGTAATAGCTTGAAATTTTATTATATATGTTAACTGCAGAGTGTGAATGTTTCAGTTGAGTGTTTTAGTATTTAGTAAAAAATATGAAATTTGTGATTCAGAAATGACACCACTTCGTCACAGGCCTTGTCTAGAGATTTGGTATTTTTTATCTACTAAATAAAGGATTTTTTTATTTTGTTATGTACTTGTACTGCACGGTTCGCCTTTCGTTCGTCTTTTTGTATTATGGATAGTAAAATTAATGGAGGGCAATGCATATTACGAGTATTTATCTGGAAATTAAAAGACAATGAACATAAGCTATTGAGGCACACCACTGCTCCTCGGCGCACAGAATCCAGCTTTCTGCTACAGGGAAGAGCATCACGTGTTTAATTTATCTTCCAGCCGCCACTCCGTGAGCCAGCTTTATGTAATAATCTGCGATAAAATCTTCACAGAGCTGCACAGATTACTACATCATTTTAATGATTTTCATTAAATTATTACTTTTCTTCCTCTGTGTCTTTGAAACTCGGGATTTTATGTGCATTCTCGTATTTACAATGAAATTTTATGTTTGTGGCTATATGAGTCGTTTCTGATCAAATTTTACTAACTCCATCGGACGCCAAACAAGAAAATTTGATTTTCTCGTGTAGCTTCTACAAAAATATGACCTCTTACCGACAGGCCTTAAATCTACCTTAAGACAGGAGTTTTACCGACTAGGACACGGAGACGATGACACCCACCTGGGGGCTACGGATTCGATTCCCGTTAGTACAATTTTACTGAAATGTTTTCTTTGTCGTTTAATTATCATAAAAACATTTCTGGTTGGTAGGAATAGATTACTGCATGGCAATAAATTTGTCAGGTTGTATACAATGAAATATTGTTTAAAAATTTAATGATTTTCACTAAGTGTTTTACTTACACAACTACTGTGAAAAAACAATAATGTTCGTTAATATGGCAAAAAAATTTTTTTTTCACATTTTGTGTCACTTGCTGAGGTTTGATCACGATGTTCAGTATTCATAGATACTGCGAAATCACGGCCTATCGATCCTTTCGTTTAAAGAGTTTTTAGCGAGAGGTGCCAGAAAAGTTACGATAATGAGAGTCGTGATTTTATTTGAAAAAAATTAAAACGTATAATATATTAATGATGTATCAAAAAAATATCATCATCACGTCAAGTTCCTATTAGGGGAGGTACAGAGAACAAACCATAGCTTGATCATAGAATATCCTAGCGTACTCTTTCGATTCTGTCTTTAAAACTCGCCTATTTTTAAAACTACTTTTTTTTTCAAATTTGCTCATATTTGAACATGCGACATTTTTAGACCTTTCTAAATTTGAAATTTTTCTATGTTTGAAAAAAAATCTATTTTTTTTATAAATGAAAATTATTATAGAACAATTGATTTATTTCTGCTTATGTTATTCTCAAAATGACCTAGGTAAAAAAGATAGTGCATTTTCATTATTTGTACCATTGTTTCAAGTTTCCCATTAATTTACTTTTTACAACGTATGAATATTAAAACTTTTCTTTTATAAGTTTGAAAATATAGTTCTTTCCTCTGAGTGGTGACGTGTTTAGAAATTTCAAACATAAAACTAATTTAAAAATTTGATATTTAGTTTGATTATCTGTCATTTAAGTTACGCAGGAAAAAAATATGTCCAATGTGCGATAGACGAAGTAAGAGAAGAAATGGATCATAGAAGAGGCATCAGAATTCAAGGCCAAAAAGTGGATATGATAAGATTTGCAGACGACATGTCCCTGATCGCCGATAGCGAAGAAGAACTAAAGGAGACCTTGGAAACTATGGAGAATGTCCTAAATACCAAGTTCAACATGAAAATAAACAAGGACAAAACAAAAGTGATAACCGTAGGCAGAGACGAACACCAAATGAACATACTAATGTCAGGAGCTGCACTTAAGAACGCAAAAGAGTTTGTCTATCTTTAAAGCAAGATCACATGGGATGGCCGTACAAAAAGAGAGGTTGACAGTCGCATCCACCAAGTAAAACTCACCTTTAATAAGAAATCAAAGATTTTCGATTCCAACAACATGGACATAAAGCTCCGCAAGCAATTGATCAAAACATATGTATAGAGTATTTTGATGTATGATTGCGAGACATGGTGCATAGGCGAAAGGGATCGTAAAATATTGGAGGCCTTCGAGATGTGAACCTATAGACGAATCCTAAGGATTTCCTGGACAGACCATATTACAAATGACGAGATTCTCAGCAGGATCGAAGAAACCATGCACCTGTCAAACACCATATCGGAAAGGAGTGCAGAATGGATGGGTCATATGTTGCGACATGAAAATCTCCTGCACAATATACTGGAGGGAATGATTGAGGGATCGATTGGCAGAGAGCGTCTTCGCCGAGAGTATCTGGAGCAAATATGGCCCGATATGGACTGCACCTCCTATACAGAGCTCAAGATGATCGCTGAAGACCGAGCGGAGTGGAGGAGGAGATGCAGAGCTTTGCTGCTAACCAATCCCCAGGATTGAAACTGAAGAAGAAGGAAAAAACCCAACTGAATCAAATACTATTCGCAAAATGGAAAGTTATATCACGTCTAGTATAGAAAAATATAACGAAATATCAAAAGCGGAAAAAGAAATATGTGTGCTTTCTCTAAATGCGATTGCACTCATTCGAATTCGTCGAGTTTTAATTAAATTTTTGATTCGCCGTACAACGTCCGCTATTCACATTTCCGTTTAGCCAAAAAAGTGAAATCACCCTTGCAAGCCACAGTCCCGGCCCGTTGAAAATTAATAAGCCTCCACGTCGGCTCTGTTTTTTTCCCCATTTCACTGTTGGTCCCGAATCGCATTATTGTTGCGACTTTATAAGTGAATTTCCATTTGCAGAGAAACTTTTACAGACATTGCCTCCTTTGAGACGTGGCGAAAAATGTAATGGAGCGATAAAATAATCTAGTTTTTTTATTTCTGTTAGAAGACTTGTAATATTTAAAGTTTGATGTTTTTTTAAATGGTTTATTAAAAGTTTTATACAGGTTATAACATATTTGATTAACTGATTTGTCACACTGGCTAATATTTTTTCTGTAATGATCTTACTATTTCATACTAAGTATACCATTTTTACAGAAACATTAAACACAAACTATAAACAAATTAACCGACTCAATGCGCTATTAACGGCAACCCAGATGAGTACCAGTGCAGCACCTATTTTCAATAAATACCTGTTCATGATTTTTTAATTTTTTGTCTCGATTTTTTTTTCGAGATAAAAATGTCAATATAGATTTTACTTTATGTTACTCATTTCTCAGAAATACACGGCCAAATTAATATTCAGGTTTGTATTATGGAAACAATTCCAGAACACTTTTGTATTGTTAAAGCAATTCGAATTAAATGAAATCGAAATGCAATATCAAAATCTATTTTAAAATTGGAAGAAAGAAAAACCGAAAAATAATTGTATGGAGTAGAATTGATAGTTTTTATTAAACTAAATACTTATTTTCCCACGTTAAAGAAATCATGTATTAAGATTATAAAAAATAAAAATAAAATAACATGTAGGAAAAAAAAAAGGTTCATAAATTATAATACAATATATAAATAAGATTAGTTAAGTAATAAAATTGTATATGGGTATAGCCTTGGCAAATATTTGTAATACGAGTATATTACTTTATTCAATAAAAAAAAAAGAGTATCTCATTTCACTATTCAATCAGTTTAAGTTTCCAGAAACTAATTCTCGCAGCGTTCTGTCATCATAAATAATATATTATTGATTCTCAGAATCCTTTTTATTCGTCCTGTGGATCTGCTCAATTAGCCATGTCTTATATCAATTATATTTTTTTTTTGTAATTCTTCGCTAATAATTTATATGGTTTATTTTTATCGAGTGGTATTGATTTATACACAAAATAAGATGGAATTTTCTTAATTAAATTTAGTCATCTATCTGCTCCATTCAAACACAGTCAAAAGAGTCTAGAATAAATTTCTGAAACGTATTAATTTTTGCCTCGGCATCCCATCCGATGTGCTTGACTACGATCTCTTATTGAATTACATACACTTTCTTCAACTCTCTGAATGGATTATATACGATTTGATATTTCTTTATAAAATTGTTCACAATATCGTTCATAACCCCGATATATTGGGTTTAATTGATTTCCACACTCCTGCTAGAAACACGTAGAACTTTTTTAGAATTCAAACGTGTCAGTAGTAATTTGATAATGATGGCCATGTCTGATTTGGTGAATA
Source organism: Odontocerum albicorne (assembly GCA_949825065.1). Classification (NCBI taxonomy): domain Eukaryota; kingdom Metazoa; phylum Arthropoda; class Insecta; order Trichoptera; family Odontoceridae; genus Odontocerum; species Odontocerum albicorne. Next base: position 37,680,422 of record OX463839.1, on the reverse strand, counting down.
TTTTTACTGTACATTTTGTTGAGTTCAGAATAATTTCTTCCAGCATTTTCTCAAGCTTGGGTCATGACTGGGAGACTGGTTATTCCATTTCAATTTAGTTGTGTTATAATTATTTTTTGCAGCTTAACAAATTTTGCATTTTTGTTGACTAAAATTGAGCTTTTTTTTATAGTATGTCATACTATACATGTAAATTGGTGATTTCATGCGCAGCATGTGTTATGAATTAAGTTGAATTTTTGAAGTTGATGTTTCATCGAATGTTTATTAAATGATGTTGCGGTTTGTAAAGGACACTTAAATAAATTTGTTGTGTCGTAGGTATGTGTTTAAAAAAATATATGACGTTGCGTCTAAGAATGATCTAGTATTAACAAATTATCATCATGCTAGGGCTCACTTACATTATCTTCTTCTTCTTCCTGGCACTGTCCCAACTCATTGCCAAGGTAGGCTGTTGGGGTCGGCTCTTCTCGTTCTCAGGCTGTATATTCTTCGGTTCTGGGTGTCGCTTTTATCTAGGCCGTTTCTCTGCAGGATTTTGGAGCATTGATTCATCCAGGAGTTTTTTGGTCTTCCTCTGGACGGTTGTCGAGGAAGATCCACAGACATTGCCTGATTTACAGTATGGTCTGGTGTCTCCATCTTACGAGTATGTGCCCGTACCATCTCAGCTGTCGCTTTTCCCGCTTACTATTTATGTCAGGGACTCCCAGGCTACCACGAATGCGTGAGTTCTTAATTTTATCTTTCAGTAATACTCCTGCCGACTACCTAAGCATTCGCACTTCTGCTGTTTTAAGTTGCCTAGAGTAGGCTCTTTTATATTATATTGGTTGTATTATTGTAACCGGTTGAACAAGCAGAGTTCCAAAGTACTCGTAAATTCGGGGTTCCATTGACCAAATACATATATTAAGAAAGATGATTGAGAACGCACCGAAAACAAATCATTCTGTTTAGTTTTCGTTGCTTACGGAATTGTATTACCAAATATGTATGCAATAAACTTGTAAACGCGGAGAAGCTCTCCAATAGAAAAATATAGGGATTGCGGAATCAGTATGGGCATTGTGTGAACTTTCATATAACTTTGACTACATTTAACTCACCCACTACGTGTAAGTAGCCGAACTGCGTCTTGGCAGTGGCCGTATTAATCTGGCACATGTAGCGGCCCTTGTCCTCTTCGTGCACGGAGGAGATATGGAGGAACCACGTGCGGTGCTTGTCGTGGGTCACGCTGATGCGCGGGTTGCGTGTGATCACATGGTTATGCACTGTCAAGATGGCTGACTGCTCAAAGTGCATCCACGCCACCTGTGAAAAAAATGTTTTTATGTGAAAGCAGTAAAAATATAAAATAAATCAGTGTCTAAAATTTTAACTAAATAAATTATACACTCCACAGAAATTATATATTTTACCTTATTTGTAATTTTCTTCTCGATATATATTTGCGAAGGATAATACAGGCTTTCTGTACTTTCTCTGCGGACTCTTGTCTGTCAAGATTTTTAGTACAGTCAAACTAATCTACTGTTCAATTACATAAACTGCTGAATAATTTCTTTAAAAATACAGACAGTGCTTTACAGTTTCCCATATTTAAATTTCCTAAAAAATAGCAAAAAGCTGAGTGCAAGTTTAATTCATTGTCACATACCCTTAACAACCCTATCAGTACTATTAGGGGAATCCGGGCTCATTTGCTTTTAATACATCGAAAGAAATTCGGAATATAATGGGGATAGGCGTTTAGAGCACCCTTTAAACGAGTTTTCAACACTGAACGTGTTAAAAGTCTTCTGCTAAAGTTTCCTATCTGTAACACTATGTTTGAATGGAATATTTCTCAATGGTTTGAAATTGATTAAATGTTTATTTTCTCATATAACATGTTCATAGTAATGCATTATTAATTATTGATAGTTGTAAGTATTTTTTTTATAATTTGTTACTTGTTGACATCTTCTTAACGTATTTTGTCAATTCAGTGCATTTTTGGACAGTGTCATATTTCGAAAACTTCTGTTCTCATTCATTAGAAATGATATTATAAAGAAGTGCTAAAATATATAACACAACATTAGAAAATTCCATTTTTTGATATAGAAAGTGATAATACTGAAGAGATTCAACTTTTTGTAAAAGCGATTTTTCGCCATTTCATTCTTGATTCTAATATTTAGACTTTGGAGTTTGTCTAATCTTTAGAATCCTTAGAGTTTGAAATTATCACCATCGTCTAATAGTTCTTGTATTCATACATTTGTTTTAGTTTGTATCTGTAAAATTTTTTGATACATGTAAATACATGTGCAGTGATAACTTAAAATGTGTATGTATGATTTATAAATTTTAAAATTGTTTGGGCGGCGGTGCAGGGACGGGAATTACCAATAAAATTGGGCTTATATATAGTTTTTTGTTTTGAGTTTCAAAATCCACGACGGACTCAGACACCATTATTAAAAGCAGAATATGTACAATAAAATGTAAATAATTATGCAACAAATATACTTACTTATCTACATATTATCAATATTTAATCGTTCGTTTTTTTTTGTTTATTTAACCGAAAAAAGAATAAAATAAAAAACATTAATTTAACGCGATTAGGAAGTTCCCCTGTATTCGAGCTGAATGGCATTTTGTTAACACGTGTAAGTAATTAGGGGTAATCACACCGTGACAGGTGAGGGTTGTTATCCCCTCCCATACGCCCTCCTGACTGCGGCTGATAGCGGCTATCATAATTGTCATCTCCGCAGCCAATATTGTTACTTAATCATGGACTGAGACAAAACGCATTTATTCAAAATTAAAATTTGTCAAATTGATAAAACATGATGAAAATATGAATACACCAGTCGGAGTTGGAATGGAAATAATACGATGAAATATATTTTCATTTATTATATTTTAACGCACACGTGAGAGGTCATATATAAACTAAACAAAAATAAAAAATTTACTCTTTTTAAAAGCGATATGCAGTTTTCTCTCCTTTAGCTACATTGTGACTAAGAAAAAAAATGTTCACTTACTAAATTGGATATAGTCATACTTGGATGAAACTATTCCAACTATCCTCGGTGTGAGAGGGTAGGGGGCTTCTCCGCTAACGCCACACTGGAGTGTGTAAAGGATAGTGGTGGCACTGACAGAAGGTCAGATAACACGGATATAGATGAAATTTAAACAAAGTGAAGAAAAAAATATATAATTCTTCGTTTACCTATTTAAAAATACTTGGTTATTCCACTTTTTACAGTTTATCATCGCGATACGTGGATCTACCTTCTATCTCGATACTCTCGTCAGGTGAACTGGTCTTAGATTCTTACGATTAGATGCATGGAATTTGTGTTATATGTAGTCAGAAATATTTGTGATATATTCAAACCACGGAAATATTTTCATTGAGGATGCATTTTTTTACGTTTTTAGTAACGTACTGCTGTTTTATTTGTGGCAATAGATTGTAGTCAATATGTTATTTACAATCTTAACTTAATTACTAATTGCTTTTTTTAAGTATTTATCCTAGAGTGCAAAACTTCGAAATTATAACACAATAATAAAACCAGCTGTTAGCCTTACTGATGACCTTTAGGAATCGGCAAAGGCTTCTTTCTAAATTAAGGTACGGAGTGACCAAGATTGGGAGTGACTACCGACATACGAAGACTGACATCGAACGATAAAATATGCATGCTTACAATACAGAAATTTATTACACGTGACATTAGATCGCGGATGCTGGGTGAGACCGAAGATAAGATGCCCAACATTAAGATTGAGATAAAGAAGATTAAAAAAAGGCTATTTGGTTGACAAAGACAACGACTATAAGATATCTTCCAGGACTAACAAGAATCAACGTGGATGACTGCAGGTATAAAACACGTGGTCAAACAGTCACCCGTATGGCTTTCGGAATAAATTAAGTCAAGGGTTTATGTATCTCTAATGCTTCTAATAAAATATGACACCAGTTATACCTAAGCATTACTCTTTTAAAAAATCAACATCACTCCTCCTTCTCACTATGTGTTTCTTCATAGCTTCTAATTGTGCATTTAAAGTAAATTGTTTTCACTTGGAATACTTATTAATTAGCTTTTATATGATAGAATTTTGAAAACTTATGGTTTTCTGTTGAATCCTTCCAATCAAAATGTCTCTTTTGATACTGAAAAGCCTCATGTATTTTATTATAATTGTTAAGGTTCACCCATACCTTTACGAAGCTTTTAAAACAGTGATATGTTCTCGTTGAGATTATCAAGAATATCGTTAATTATTTTTATTCTTTTGTTATTAAAAACCACAACAAGAATATTTGCCATTTTTTTTACTTCTGACAATTTGATTCTGATTGTGTCATTTCTGATTTTTTTTCCTCTCCATCATTCCTTCATTTTACTTTTATTGATGATATATTTATTTTATTGATGATATCTTTATCATTACTTTTACTATGTTTATTGTTCATAAATTTTGTAAATTGATTTTTGGCATTGTTAGCAAACATTGCTATTGTTTGTGATTTTAAATATCGATGATGTTATTAAATTATATGAGTTTCTGTTTGAGTAATTTTCCCCCATTGGGGTTGAAAAATAATCTACCAGCTTCTTTATACTGTTTTTACACTGGAAAAATCCTGAATTATTAGTTTACACTTGTTTGAATCGTATTATTAGTGATATTAATAACATGGAAATTGTAAGTTGAGTATTTTATATGGAGTTATACGTTAGGTATGAAGAAAAAGTTGTGTTTATAATATATTTGAAGTTCTTGATTGTTGTTGGGTTCTATATTGCAAGCGCAGATACCTATTACCCACCGTTTCTGATAATATAGTGCTATACAAGAAATTATACCGACTTAAGGGATATCGGTTGTCATCACCAGTTACTGTAGGATAAAGGCCTTCCGGCGATGTCCTCAGTTTTGCTGTCTTCTGCTAGCAAGCGATTTAAAATTTCAAGATTTTATTGATCCAACGAGCTTCGAAGCATCATCTACGTCTTTTGCTATTGCAGGGATACCATTGGTTGACTCTGTTGATCTGTTGTACTTCGTCCTTGCAATACGATCCCTCCATTTCTAATTCAGTCCTTTTACTTCAACCAACACATCGCCATTGAATTTACCCAATTATAACTTTTCGGTTTCTCTTTGTACTATTTATCTTGCTTCTCTGCACAGCCACTGCGCAATTCTGAGTTTTGCTTAATTCTTACTTGTCTCTTAGTATTCATTGATTGAAAACTTTTTATTCAATCCATCTGGATCCTTTTTTTCAATTTCTTTTTGAAGTTATTTACAAAAGAAACATGTTGTCCTGGGTTTATTTATTGTTCGATACTTTTTAAATATATTCCCATCTCATTTAATTCCTCTTTCTGCAATATTGTGGTTAAACATGACTTGGATCTTGCTACGGTTTATTCTATGCCCCACTTAATCACTTTCAATCGAGAGTTTGACTTTCGCATTCCCGGTTCTTCATGTTTTTAGTTTCTGTAATCTAAAACTTGTATTTTTACTAGAGTCGCACAAGCTTTCTTAATTTAACTGAAATCCAAAAGTTTTAATGTACTTATAAAAATCAAATTAAGGTTTAAATTAGGAAAAACTTTTATATTACAAAATACTATAGCTCCACCTTCCGCATTTAGTTATTTGGTCTATTTACATTCAAATGGGAGTGGATGGGTTTTAAATTTCAGTACTAGCATATGCAATAAAAATACAACAAAAATTTACTAATACGAGTATTATGTACTTATTGATGATGTTTATCGATATGTGGTATAACATATTATGTTTATCGATATGTGGTATAAAATATTATGAATATTTCGATCAGTTCTGTATTTTTCTTTAAATAATTTTCAACTTCATAATATTTTAAAATTAATCATATTTCTTATTCTTTTCAAATAACTCATTTATTTCATACAAACTTACCATCAAATGACAATCATTTTGTAAACGTTTTTTGGTGATCATTTACAGAAAAAAGATAAATTTTCAATGAGTAACGTGTCTTAATAATATTGAAATAAATGATAATGTATTAATTAAACAGCTGTGTAACTTTATTTCAAGGAGTAACATCATTACATTTTAATGAATAAAATAACTTTGTCTAAACTATTTAAATAATTATATCTTAAATAATTCAGTGACTATATTAATGAATAAGGCATGTTTTTTTTTATGAAAATACGACTATATTTTGATGAATATAATTTTAATAACTTTACATATGTACTAATTATTTAAGGTAGTACAAGTGTATCATAATGAGTGTGAATTTATCTTAATGAACTTTTTGGCTTTACCTAAATTAATTATGTGACTTTTATCTTAATGAAGTAAGGAATTATACGTTTATCAGTTCAATTATTATATTCAAATTAATAATCACTATATCTTAGCGAATTTAGAAGGTAACTGAATTTTATATATGATAGTTTTCTATATAAATATGTAATGTACATATAATAATACAAATAATTTAAACTCCTTTTTTAAAACAAACACCTTTACGATTCTCAAATTCTTATTTGTCTTATTTTATTTCTATGGCATTCGCTTTCAAAAAGTCTTCCGTACAAAGAGTCAGTATAATGGATGGATCCCTCAAGCGACGAACAGAAAAATAGACTGTAGTCTGGAGGAAAGTATTCTCTCCACTTGTTTTTATCGTTCTCCATTCCGCACACGTATTTTCATCGACTGTCTCCATAGATCACCCCTAAATATTATTGTCTCCGGATAGTCCCGCATTATGGAGAGCTTTTCGTGTGAATCCTGTTGCAAATCAATGCAGCAATATATACATTCAGACTTTGATTTTATAAATTCTATACATTTAAGTATTTTTAAAACGTCTGGTCTTAATACTCTTTCCCATTTTTTTTTTCAACCAATCAACGGTTGATTTATAACCATTGAAACCTGGGTGCCCATGAGGATATCTTTGCTTGATATTTTTTACGTAGTTTACATGAATTCGAAACAACAATAATTTTGTATTTCATTTATTTATTTTTGTGGCACCATTTAGTTATAAATGAGACTAAACAACGTCAGAAAAATAGATATATGAAATACTAAATTATTGTTGTTTTGAATTCATGGCTACCTCCGTCATATCAGGTTAAATTTCTATTGACAACTATTTTATTTAAAAAATCTGTTTTTCGCTCAGTATCTCTCTGAAAACCCCTTGGATGTACTGTTTACAACGAAAATGTAAAACAATACAATTCATTAAGGAAGAGTCATTAAGGCATTCGCTTATTTGTTTCCGCGCCTCGTAACTATTATAGAGCAACCTTTTAAAGAAATAAGGAAGATAGACTTCAATGCCGCTAATAAGAGCGCCATCTGGATTCTTTACTTCAGATATAAAATGGCCTTCGAGTAAAACCAGCCCGGAAGTGAATCTGACATTAATCGAACCTGGGGTGCCCACTTGCGTAGCGTGAATGCTAACTGTTAAAATAATCCAGTTCATTGGATAATTATTTCTTTGAACAAACAAATGAACCTTTTTATAGAAAAAAAAAACAAATAAAACTTTGATGATATGTTTTACAATTTATTTAATTAATTCCGTTAAGAAAAACTCTTTGATTTATATCAAAGTCATATGAAGTTCATACAATGCATATACAGATTATCAACGCTTAAAGAGTAAGATAACTTTCAAAGACTCGTGGTAAAAGACAATGTGGAGGGTAAAGGTAGATCCATGCACTAAATAAACTTACAAAGTCTAAAACAGTGTCTTCAAATGCAGAGGGGAAAGATTGTCTTAGGTAAAATTGAGTTATTGGATCCCAGAAATGTTGATTATCAGTCATACGGCAATTACCTAAGCCAGAAAGCTAAAGACACATGGGTAAAATCAAAGCTTTGTCAGGATCTATGAATCACGCATTAGATGCAGCAGAACGGCGGTAGGAACAAAAATCGTTTGCTTTCGAGTTACTACTTCATTTATCTCCAGGCGGAGAAGTGTCATGAATCTATAATATCTTTAAAAGTGTCCCCGGATATGAATTCACCTCCAAACAGAGAAGTTCTTATAATCTATAGATACATATGAAATCAAGTTTTATTTTTCTCCTTTGGCCCATTATATTTTTATAACTACTTTAGTATAAATTTTAAAACGTTTTCGAGTAGAAAAATATTTAAAAAATTAACCAAGTACCCATACTTTCATGAATTGGTTAATTTTTAAAAAGTGCAGAAATGAGAGGTAGTATTTAATAAAATTATTACATTGTCACACTTAGCATTGCAATCGAATTAATATAAGTAACCTAATAATACATAAAGAAGCTGCGGAGGTAAAGCCACGTTTTACGAGTACATATTTCATACTAATATAATTATTGGTCTATACGATTTTTTTTTCCTATAACTAGTTACTTCGCAATGGTTGGGAATCGCTGTCGTAATCGTTTATTTTTTTGGTTGTATTTGACCCTTTTTTGAAAAACTTTTAACTGTATTCGAACCCTCTAATAATAGAGCAGTTTCCTAATAATATTTCACTTAACTCCACTGCGTTATCTAGATACCTCAGTAGGAAAGTGATATCAAAATCAGATTGTCAAAAATTAATTGGAAGTCCTCTATCCATCAAATTAGTAGAGCACATGCATTCAACAGACCATAATACCTGATCTATATACCATATATACTCGTAGTATGGTTATTCGATAAAACAAACGGCTTTATATTTTTATCCTAGTATACAGCTTTCATACAATCTTGACTTTTTTGGTCTAGTCAGAAAGACACTTGTCTACCGACCCGGGGGTTGCGGGTTTGATTTCCGTAGGTATCCCGATTTTTTAATAGATTCATATTTTTATTAAGGCGTATTAAACACCTTTCTAATTGGTTGAAAAATATTCTCACATGGTAATATATTCTTCCGATTGTACTGTATACAACGCAAATTAAATACAATAATACAGTCCTCGTCTAGTCTAAATCCGTACGCATTATATATATCTACGTAGCTACCTTAATAATGATGCAAGCTTAATTTATTTCTCAAATATCAGGTAAAAAAAAGCCACGTTCATAATTTATTTATTTGTTGTTGATTTTGACAATGAACAATTTATACAAAAAACAATTTAAATTAAAAGTGCAAGTAAATACAGAGATGCAAGAAGTGACAATAAAGATATAAATATCATAAAACGAATAACATTTTTACAACTGTACACAACAAACCAGGACTCAAAAGGCTCAGGTCCGTATACTGTCCAAAATAACAATCAAATATACTTAATGAACACAGGATTTTAAGGAAAAATGTTACATTTCCGAAATTCTAAATAAAATATTAATTTGGAAATTAGGTTGATTGAATTTTAGCTTAAAATTTTAATATCAATTGGCCCTGAAAGGTGTTCAAAAGTCACGTTCGTATTTAATGAATCAATTTTATCTTAAAAATATATAATATAATTTGGAAATAATACCGAAATGAAACAGACATAAGCCGATCTACTACTCTGTTAATGTGAAAACTCGATATGTTGCTAGGTAGGCGCCTATTAGGTCCTTGTATGATTAAAATAATTAATTTTCTTCAACACATTTAAAAAACAGATAACATATATCATTCGTATTTAGAGCACACACACTGAAAAATAAGGTAAATAAATCATTTGCCATATTTAGCTTACTATTGTGACGCATAAAAGCCTTGTAACAAAACACATGAAAGAACATTGTTTGAAGAGCAGTTGTTAGCTGTGAAAGAAAGAAATTGGAATGGGAAAATTCATCCGATGAGTATTTAAATATTTTTTATTTCTACGTAAGTAAACCCAATAAACATAACAATGTCAGTTGTTTTAACAACTGACATTGTTATGTCTATTGGGTTTAAGCAATACATTCAGTACTATAGACTTTGATCTGCGTATGTCACGAATACATTCATTACGATTCTCTAAATCGGTCATTGTTTGGTTTTCGAATTATTTAAAAGGAAGACAACAATGCTGTAAATACCAAGAGCGTATATCTGAATGGACTGATCTCTCTGCAGGCGTTCACCAAGGTGTAATTCTTTTCTCATTCCTTTTTGTTATATTCATAAACCCAATAACATCATTTATTATCTTAGTTTTGTGTGCGGTTGACCTGCAGATATACTCGTATTTTCATTTTGATCCAAATTGCTTTAACACGGCATTGAACGATCTAAATGCGGACATTCAATAGATCTTCGACCATACTAAGGAGCATGGCTTACGCATTAATCCTACAAAGTCTCAAGGATTCTCATTGGCAGTACTCAGCTTCTCAGTAAATTCAACGCTGGCTTGCTCCCTTCAATATTACTCGAAGGCTCTATCACAATAATACTCGTACATATAGGGTGTCCCGTATTGAGTAAATCATATTTAGGGTGGTGATAGATTGGGTCAAGACCTACCAGAATATCAAAACTTGACCTCAGTAAAAACCTTACGTTTTTAAGTTATTCGGACTTTTGTAAAATTTCGTAAAATCCCTACCTTGCATCAGATTTTTTGCTGCGTTGTGTACAAATCACCTTTTTCGTATTTTTTTTTATCGTGAAATACTTTTGTAAAGTAGCCTTATCTATCGCATACAAAATGATTTAAAAAAATGTTAGGGGTGTACAATGAAATTACTTGAAAAATAAAAAAAAACTTAATTACTTTTTTATGCTAAACTTTGGCCTTCTGGGGTAAAAAAATTGGGCATTTCCAGAACACTACTTTAAAAAGTTGCTCAGTTAATGGAGATTTCAGAATAGTGCAACATTATTAGATTATTTTTACGAAAAACGAAATTATAAATACTATTTTTTATTCAAAAGGGGCTGATTCTGACCAAAGTTCAAGTGAAAGGTATTAAGGCAAAATCTACTTCATTTTGTTTCTGTCACCTATTAACTGTTGTAATTCGTGTTAGCAATGCCTTATTATAGCGCAAGATTCCATTAACTACTACCGATTGGTTTAAACCGAACAAAAGGTGAGATAGATAGCAAATGGCGTCTATTTGCTCTCTCGCTCTTTTTCGTGTTAAAACGTGTAAGCCTTGACTATCAGTACGATACCTTACACTGCGCGTCGCATCTCCTTTCTCGCAAGCTATTGTTTTCATACCTACTGTTTTTGCTTTGGACCCGGACTTTGTTTTGCCTATCAATTTGGAGTTGTGTGAACTTAATATTTTGGTGTTCCCCTGGATTTTGTTGTGTTTATCTACTTGGACTTTTTTGTGATCATAACGACTTGGCTTCCTCTTTGACTTTTTGCAAGCAACTATAACTAACAATTTTAAGTAAGATTTTTTTTATTTTTCAAGTAATTTTTTTGTACACCCCTAATAATGTTGGAAATCATTTTGTATGCGATGGATAAGGCTACTACTCAAAAGTACGAGTATTTCACGATAAAAAAAAATACGAAAAGGGTGATTTGTACACAACGCAGCAAAAAACCTGATGCAAGGTAGGGATTTTACGAAATTTTACAAAAGTCCGAATAACTTAAAAACGATGAGGTTTTTACTGAGATAAAATTTTGATATTCTGATAGGTCTTGACCCAATCTATCACTATCTTAAACATGATTCACACAATACGGGACACCCTGTATAAAATCTAGATGTGCTAGTGCTAATAACACTCTCATGTCGTGATCAAATAAATGAGGTAAGTCGAAGGATCTTCTTCAGTCTTCATTCCCTTATAGTGTGGCAAAGTTTTCTGTCTTCTAAAACAAAATTTTTGTTTTTTCCGATTTCGGACTATGCGGTCATCTGTTATTTCGATATTACGGAGGAACAGCTGGACAAATCACTGCGTCTTCAAAATGTACTATATGTCTAAGATGTATTTTTAACCTGAGAAAGTACGATCATATCACTTCATACCAGAAGTCGCTGAACTGGTTGAACATGAGAAATATACGCCAAATTCACATAAAATCTCTATATTATAATATCCTTAATTGTACCGTCGATGCCTTTTAATTTGCCGAAATTTTCAGCGTCTTTCCGATCATAGACTTGTGCTACGCTTAGACAGATATTGTTTATTGGCCTTCCCAGTTCACCGCTCTTCATTTTTACGTCATCTTTTACTGTCCATGCAGTGAGACCCTAAAACCAGTGACAAACCAATGTTAGACTCGCTCCGTCCTTGGCATGCATTAGGAAGTGATTGACAAAACTCTTAATTTCTAGTAAGTACTCGTAATATAACGTGATTCATTTCTGTTTTTTCTTTCCTCTCCACCATCCCTTCCTTATCCTTTGATGGATGATATCTCACTTTTACTTTAAAATGTATACGAGTATGTTAATAAATATGAATAATCATTTGAATATTTTTAGCAGCCATGTAACTTGTTTTATTTACGTTTGTCTTTTTAGATGGGAGAGATTAACGCCTGACAATAAACCCGCCAGATTTTTTTCTGAAGTGTTGAATGAATAAAGAAATAAAAAAAAATATCTGTTAATGCTTTTATACATCTTTTTGACGGGCTTTCCATTTTTAATGGTTTATTTATATATATTTTAAAAGGCATAAAATCACAAGGACTTCCAAGAATATTGCGATATATTTTAAATTATGGTACTGTTGTAAAAAATCAAGTAAACATTTCCATGAACTTTATAAAAAACATAGCATCCTCCCTCGCCTCAAGGTTTATGCAAATCAACAGTGGCACAAACTGAGTCTGTTCGATAAATTATGGGACCTGAATTTGAAAATTCATTACGAAAATAAATTTCTATAATATCGACATATTTCTTCAAGCGGGTTTTTAATAGAAACTTAAAAATAATACTATATACAAATAAACCACCATGCCGTATGCGCTGGGCTAAGCAGAGAGGACAGAGGACTTCAGACTTTTATTTCTCAACTTACATATTTCGTCTCTTCCGCATCCATATATATTCTCGTACAGCTTTTACAAGTTTTCTTACATTTCCTTCTTACAAAATATGATTCACTTGATTCAATCATTTTCTATCAAGCGTTCCACAAGTAAATTAGTTTCATTACTATTTCTTCGTTCATTTGTTCCACATGCCTTAATTATCTCAGAGTGCTCTTATTCATCTCCCTTCATATATCGGCTTTAAGTTCACATTATCCTTAATCCCTTTATTCCGTTTTCTGTCATACATTATCACCCCATGTATTCTTATAAGTGAACCTATATCTACAACATTTATTGACTCTTCTCTAAAGTGCTTTAACTCAGGACTTGAACAAACTTTTATTGCTAGATAAAGAATTTAAGAAATTAGAAAAAAAATCCAGCTACGTTAGAGTATTTTTGATAAACTACATATGATTTTAAAAGGGAAATTGCCTCTCTACCTTAAGAACAAAGTATTCAATTAGTGAAATGTACCCATTATGACATATGCTTTCGAACTTGACAATAATGAATGAAACCAGGCAAAAAATGTTTTATGTAAAGGACTAAAAGACAATAAAAAAAGTAATTTTCCATTAAATCCACATTTTTTTTTCAATATTTAATTATAAGAGATAATTTATAATTATAATGAAAAGAGGATAATTTAAATATAAGAAAATTTTCAAATTAGCTTAAAATTTAAAAGTAAAAGATAATAGTATTATTTATTTTGGGACGTACCCTTTTACAGTCAGTTTGTCAGGAGGCACGGTTCAGAAAATACGTCTTTTTTTGTCATCATTAGAAAGTGAGAGTTGTGAATTTATTGTTCTGTTTTGAATTATTTTTTACCGTTATTTATAAACAATGTTAAGGTCAACAATCGATGAAGAACTTTTGCGTCTTTGAAATCTGTTATTATTCGGCCAGGGAATGAAGTCAAACGAAGTCACGAAAAAAATGACAGATATGTAAGGATTTTTTTTAAAACTTAATAAGTTGCATAGGTGGTTAAATTTAAAAAAAAAATGGCGATATGAACCCAGGGACGTTCTTAGAACGGGAAGACCCCATTGGATAATGATGTGCTGACGTCATTAGTGGAATCAGATCCGCGTCAAACAATCGGAAAATTGACAATTAAGCTTGGTTGTCCATGGTCAACAATACAGGTGCACCTTCATTGTATAGGTAAAATAAATAAACAAGAAATTTGGGTATCCCATGAATTGTTTCTTATCGCACTAGAGCAGCGACGAATTATTTGTGCATCTCTCTTGTTCAGGTATGAAACTGACCCGTTTTACAGCGAATTGTGACTTGCGATGAAAAGTGGAAACTGTACAATAATCTTATGCGAAAAAAACAATGACTTGTTTCGGGTCCGGTACCTGTTCTTACTAAGTTCCTAAACCATCACTAAGAATGAAAAAGGTCCTTCTATGTTTATGGTGGAATATCACCGGAGTAATTCATTTTAAATTGCTTGACCCTGGTCAGACAATTACAGCAGTCGTATACTGTCAATAATTAGTTAAATGAAACCAGAGCTTATAAAAAATGACCAGTTTTAGTCAATAACAAAAAAAGAATACTAAAACAAGAAAACGCTTGGTCTCATTCTGCAAAATTGGCACTAGAAAAAATAATGGTGCATGGTTTGGAACTTCTACCCCATCCACCTTATTCACCGGATATCGCACCCTCTGATTACCATTTGTTTAGATCCTTAGAACTACATTACGTAATATTAGTGAGATGAAAAATTGAAAAAATATAATATTAGTGAGATAAAAAATCATACATGATAGACACATTTTTAAGGGAAATACCCAAAAGTTTTTTTGAAAAATGGGATTAAAAAAATTTCCGAACGGTGGCAAAAAGTTATAAAAAGTGATGGAAATTATTTTATAGATTAGTTTTAAGTTTTTATTTTTTTAATAAATCTTTTGCAAATGATCAAAAATCTTGATAACTTTCCGGTCCCCCTAATAATAATAATACAAAAAGTATTCAATGTCCCTTCGTTGCCTTGTTGATAAGACCTATGTTATTCAACTCACAGATTGCGAGTTTGATTATATTTCAACTCGGGTATTGCGACATAACAAATCATCAAACTTTTATATCACAATATACTTTCTTCGTCTTTTCCACATCTATACATTTTTTCATACAGCTCTTTCTGTTTAATTTACTTCATAGCTTTTTTTCTGTATTTTATTTATTTGGTCTAAACATACTTTTCTCCAAGAGGTGCAGTTCTCTACGACTCCCATCTATGCTTGCATTATACATTTGTTAAGCTATTTTTTAGTCAGTCGTCCATTCAACATATCCAACAACCTCGCGCTCTCTTTCATCCTACACATCACATTAGTTTGTATTTCATATTTATCCTTGAAACTTTATTGTTTTTATTAAAGCTTTCTTCTGAGAAAAATCCTTCAGAAACGGGTCAGGCTACTTTTTGGCACTACAGAGTGTGTTCAAAGGGCGATAGGGGGATGTAGATACGGCACAGGGTAAAATATGCTCTGCAAGCTATCATGTGTTCGGGGAATTATATTCATGGAGGTCCTCGCAAGGAGAGACTGCCTGTACGTGGCCCTCCTTTATTACTGTTATTAATGGAAATGTTCATTTCATAAGCTAACTCTACTAAGAAAAACTTTTTATATACTCTTATAAAATATCTACTGGTTGATACAACATAATGAAGTTATAATTATGTCCATAAATATTTAAAAAAATATATCATTCATATTTATCCTCTTCCGCATTCATACACCTTCTCATAGAGCTTCTACGAGTTCTCTTACACTTCTTACTTTTCCTTCTTTCAAAATATCATTCATTTGATCCAAGCATACACTCTTGGTATACCTATACCACGCCTTCTATGCACATTTACACTGTACATATGTTTTGTTTGTCTTATTTTAATATCTTTGTTACGTGCCCAATCAGCCTTAAGTTCACATTCAATCCTAATAACTTCGTTCTCTACTATTATGTAAAATAACCTGGCGGGAAATAAGCCCACCAGGTTGTTCTGTGTAAAACGTTTATGTAATAGTATCTTCTAAGCAACTAGAATTAAAAACCACACAGATACTCGTAAGTGAAAACCACACAGGTAACCTTTCCTTAAATCTGAGTGCCAATGGGAATCAAACCCGCCACTTCCGGGTAGAAAGACATGCATCTTGCCATCTAGGCCATGAATGTTGTATTTTCTACCTGATAAAAGGAATCTTTACATGACAATTAGCTCGTTGGGTCATTTTACGTATACAAAAAGAGTTTATTACAAAATGTAATACGACATAAGAGTTTTTAGCAAATGTTTTTGATACTTATGCTGAAAAAACGACATTTATTATTTCTCATCTAGGAAGTAGCAATCATCCTAAGAGAGGATATACATTTCACGAGTTCAGCGTATAAATACAAAACAGTGATGTTTCTTTTGAGCGGGAAGCTAAATTTACATAAAGTAATTTTCGCGGAAAAAAAGTGCGAGAAAAGGCCTAAGTGTCAATTGGACGCAATTGGAGCGTACTTCGTGTTGAGATCAAAAGAAATTTGTGAAAGAAACATAACATTAGATAGAAAAGACGACCATTTCCAAGGTAGCACTTCTGAAAAGTCAACGATCAAAAGAATACTTAACAATAATCTCTACTTGACGTGTTTCTTTACATGCCTACTTATTGCTAAATTCAAATTAAAACTGTAACGAATTTTCACATATTTGCTTACAAAAATCATATTTAGTATTATGGGTAATAGATTTTTATTAATATTTAAACTAAGAATCAAACTCAAAATGCCTTATTATATAAAAAGGTTAATTTTGTTTTCAAACTTTTTCATTTCGTGGCATCCTTAGTGTACAATGCACAGTGTCCTAAGAACTCACCAATAAGTGGAATGGTTGAACCTGTTGTTCATTAGACTATTTCTCAAATCTTGAAATCAATGTAGACACAGCTACCCTCATATCTTGTTCCCGCTTCAGGTTTTGAGCGTTATTTGGCTTTTATTACCCCCGAAAATGTTGCTTCGTAGAGGTAAGCCGTAGTAAATGGAACCAGGATTCGTTAAACATTAGCACTCAGCAAATAATATTTATCGTTTATTGATATTCACAACTTAACAAGTTCTAGTTAAATGTCGTTTTCTGTCATAATGATCGTTCATCAGCGTATTGAATTAAGATTTAAAAAAAATAAATTTGCCGCAGCCGCCCTTTAGAATTAATCGCGGTTTCAAAAAGCGCTGAGGCGCGTATTTTGGAAACCTCTGGGTCAAAGGATTTCACGAATATATGTTTAAAATTTTCCCTTTAATATATTTTTCTCAAATTACAAGTCATAAGCAAATCACAAGTTGAAGCTTTACTGTAACCATTTATTATCAATAATAGTGAGTTCGAATCCCATGTAAGAGCGTTCTTCGGGAGAGTCTGCTCTCTAAACGGTGATGTATAAATTGTCATTTTACTATTCATATGCTCCTGAACTTTTGAGCAGCCGATAGATAGATGCCCTTGCAGATATTCCATATATGGATATTTATATATGCAACATATTTTTGTTGACAATTGTCTCAGCCATATGAAACTTTCCTATTGCTTTAATATTCTAGTCTAGTTTCTGATGTTGCTCAGCCATGCCAGTTGTCTTCTTCAGAAACCTTGTCGATCTTCCATATATATTTTAGTCGCTACACTTCTCACCATGTAAGACATGCTCTTAGCTCTTTTAAGCTAACATATATTGTTTATTAGATTCAGCGGATGCTTCAATGATATAAAAAAGTTATTGTTCAACTCGTATTGCTCGTCCATTTTAGTATCAGAAATGTGGTATAATTAATTATACAATAACCCAGTGGACGGAGATACGAGTTCGGTACAATAATAAATTCCGTCAACGTTCCACAAACGCCCTCTTTCCTTAAACGTTGTTTGTGGAAAATGTATTATTAATGTGATATTACATCGCAGGATTTTTGTCTTTTATTCCTGAATCAAAAAATAAGTATTTAAATTATATCTTATCGATAAGTTTTGTTAAGTTAAATTATATCTTATCGACAAGTTCTGTCTCATTGACAAGTTTTGAACTATTGGTGTACGAAAACTACTGCTTCTATCATGCAAAATAGAAAGAATCAAATGCTTAGCAATGATTTGATATTTTTGTAACTTTTAGGATTTTTCTTCCTCCTTCCAAATAGGTTTTATTTTACATATATATTACGAGTATAATCCATGATGTTTTCCTAATTTTATATTGCATATGTTTTGTATTAAACTATCTTTACTATATTTTGGTATATATTTTATAAAATTATAGCTTGTATTGCATTGCGCCATTCTATGTACTGTCTGAATAAAACATTTATTTTTAATAAATTTTTAGTTTAATTTTGAATAATGAAAAAAGTATAAATATTTTTTTTACATTTCAATTGCTTCGATCCAATGACGTAACGTTTCATACCTCAATTCTATAAAAAATAAAGAATTTTCAAAGAGCATAAAATACTTCAAAATGTTAAATTTAAACGGTCAAATTTTCCGACAAGGATTGCATGCGGATACAACTGGCATAATTCAAGCAAAGATGAGGTGTTTCCATATATTTTTATATTCGCGCACAACTTTTGCCTAGTCTTTAGTAAAACATATTTGTCTAAAATACACACTACTCACATTTTGTTGCTTTTAACGTTCCTCTTTTCATAATTATATCAACTTTCTCAACCTTCTAAAGTATCTATTCATTCTAACATCACCGTTCTTGTTTCTCGTTTTCCATTTTTAAAACATCCATTTTATGATATATGTTTATCTTGTAAGTCTTATTATCTTTGTTTGTAATTAATTACAGTACTCCTTAATTAAAAAAATAAACTTACGCATATATCATAAGTCTCTAACACATTTGACATTTCCTTACTCTTTGATTCTTATATTCCGGAGTTGAACATCAGTGATTTTTTTTATGTTTCCAACAGTGAAGAATTTTATTTTGGTTTCTTGTCGTATTATTGACAATCGAATTTCCAGAGAATCCACTTCGGAGAATGCAATTTATCCAGATCTCGAGAAAGAAAAAAATAAAAGAGCTCTCAGAAAAGGTACTAGGATAGCAGCTCCCTTGGTGTACTTGGAGAGCCCTGAATAGGCTCAAATTATGGATGAATAAGGTAAATATGTAAAGATGGGATATCCTGAACGAAAGTAGCAATGAATGTGATTGTGAGGTTAAACAGGACACGTGCTAACTCGTCCAAGTAACGGGACTACATGCTTGGGCTATGGCGTCATTGATAGGGCGATATATGTTGCTTCCTATTGGAAACACGTGGCATTGTTAACATTTGATGAACCGTACATGGATATGAATGAATAATCTATATTCTAATATATAGTAAATTTAAATGTATTTTTATGCATCAAATAATGTAATTCCAAATTATTTACACAATTCTGTAGCATTTGTTCATACAAATTCGTAATTTCATTCAAAAGCTCTAAATGCAAGTGATCCAAACAATAAATTATCCACCTTCAGTGAGCGGCTCCTCTCGAGACCCTGTCAGACAAGAGCCTAGGGGTGTGAACATGTAGGCGGCCCAGGGACGCAAAATCAACGGCCGAGAAAATGAGGTTGGCGCTCTGTGGGGCGGAAAATGGACACAAGGGGTGCAAAGTGACACCCTAATACCGACACATTCGCCGAGACTATCTGAAAATGGGATACAGAGCTGGGACGTTGGCCCTGCCATGCTCTTTGAGCCACAGACAATCAAAGATCAAAGGAACGATTAACAGGAGAATGTACGTCACGTTTTGTTAAAATACTCAACAATAATGTAACACATTTAATGAAGTGGAAGAATATTCAATAAATTGGCGTTTTTAATATATTTCGGGATAGGTAGGTATGGAGAGAAAGCCATATTTTTTTAAAAACAATTATCTTAAAATAAGATTCATTTATTCGTATAGTACTCTTCATCTCCGAATTGAACATGCGAACATATTGAAGAGCATGGCTGGGAGACAATATTCTTTTTAACCCCTAAGAGAAGCTTAACAAGGAGATTCTCACCTGTCTCAGTCACAGATGAATTTTTTTATGTATTTGTTATATTGGGATCGTCGAATGACTTGTCTTCGTTTTATTTGACGGTTCTATTATCATGTTATTTACTTTGTATTAAGCTCTAAGTAAATCTTTTTATCCGATACTGAAAACTAAATTATTAAATAATTTTCTGGTTGATTGGAAGATAAAACCATTTGATAATAAACCCATCAAATTGTGCATTGTACTATGCAATGAAGTATTACAATAAATTAATAAAAATAAGAGCATTGAAACCCAATAAATAGTAAAACCAATTTATAATAAAACATCTTCGCCCACTACGTGCGTTTATCAACGTTATAATGTACGTTTATTTAATTGTATACAATACAACGTCTTGGGTTTATTATCATATGAGTAATCTCTTCCAATCAACCAGAAATATGTTATAGAGCCCCAAAGTGAAAAACATACTGTTTTTTTTAAATCGGTGGTGCCATGTTACCTACTAAAACACAGTTAGCTGTTATTTATTAGCTATTAAGTAATAACGGACCCTATTTCTGGGTACGTGAAAAAGATGTTTTCTTCTTTACACACAATAGCATACGTCTATTGAAATCGATTGATGCATGATGCCGAATTTCCGATTTGTTAAAGATCTAACATAAGTATCCTTATCGAAGTATTTTTGAGTTGGCGTAATCATAATTTCGATTTAAGTTGCAAAATCTTCGCAAGTCTTAATTTTCTTAACGGATTGCGCATTTTTCTTTCTTTTCAAAAATTATCTTGCTAGTTTAAAGTCTAATTTTGCGCTTAATTGACTATGGGGATGTTTGTTATCTCGATGATAGTACGGAGTTGTTAGATGGACTGGAGAAGAGGTTCCAAAATGTTTGGTTTTGGTTTTTTATTTTTATTTTTTATCATAAATCAAAATACAGTGCCAAACTCTAGCACCTTAAAATAAGATAGCAAATAAATTTCAACGTTCTGTCAACCCTATTTGGAGTATTGAACAATCTAAGCTGTCCGCAATATCTACGAAAAATTCAATTCTCTCTCTCTGAGCATGGGCTGTCCCTCCGATTTGGTGATGGCAGAATGTTTTGTATACCAACTTATCACAAATAATTCTAAACAGCATATTTTGTAGTTCATTCAGCTCAACTTTAGAACGATCTTCCTAACTCAATCAGATGTGTTAAATCCTTATTTATATCAAAATATTCTTTAACTCTTATAAGTTTCTCATTCCAATACTTTTTTCTTGAGATATATATTTTATTTTAATTTTTGTTAATTTTTCTCAAACGTTATTTTTATCCACTATGTTAAAAACCACGTCCATGGATACGAATAATTATTATGAAACAAAAGCTGGTTAATTTAAAAAAAATAACAGTAGTTAATCCGCCACATGTATTTGCATGAAAGAGTTAAGTAAATAATAGTCATAAAAAAGAGAAAACAGTTCACAAAATGTGTATAGCACAAGTAGTGCTTAAAATAGTTCTTGAAACCCACAAAGAGTAATCTGGAGTTTATTTTAACACCCCACCGTCTGCGTCACGTAAAGCTTTGACAAAACACGAGAAACACTGTAATGAAGAGTCACAGTGTTTTTTGTGTAAAATTCCTTGCTGTATCACATAGTTAATTAAACATCTCAATCAAGTAATTAGTACGCAAGGAAATGAATAAAGAGGTCTCTCCCTCGGTGATGAAATCTTTAAGATGGGGTAAAGCTGATAGGGGAAGGCTTCCTGAAAGGGGTGAATATCTTAATGAATTAACAACTGTGATTTCGAACACCCTAAAACCTATCGCATACCTAACAAACTTCTCAACCAAATAAAACAAAATTTTGTCTTTTCAGTCGCTCTTATATTTAGATTTTAAGTGAATGGGAACGAGAAAAGGTTTTTAAACTTTTGAATTAAAAAAAAAATACAATTTTTTTCATAAAACTACGGTTTTCATTAATTTGTATGACATCCTTCAACATATTCGAATTGATGATGCGAACATGTGGAAGAGCGTGGCTAGGAGATAAAGTTTCCTTCGGTTCCGTTAGTCGAATCTTCGGGTTAAAAATCACTACAGTAGGCACAACGCTCGCAGTTCGTAATTGCATGCATTGACAATATTAAGAAATGTATATAAAGACGGAACAGCTCTCTCAAATGTATAGAGACCCTTTCATCTTTTTTTTTCTAGCATCATTGGTAATTGAACCCGAAACCAACTAGGCCACGGAGGTCGCCACTGTGTACAATGTAAAGTGTAAATAGCATTTTACTTAGATTTTAAATCTGAAAATTGATTAATTTTCGTTGTTTCCATGTTTAAGTCTGTTATATAGCATAGTTACAATTTGTCGGGTTCAATTCCAGATGCCACCCAAAAAATGGCTGGTAAAACGAATTGGTTGAAGGAGTTGTCGTTTTCTTATGTATGGTATTATTGCCAACACATACGATATCGAATTGCAATTTTCGTCCCTACTTAACCCAAAGGCTCCATTAATGGGACCGGAAACAATGTTGTTTCCCAGCCACGCGTTTCAATATGCCCACATTGCCAATCCGAATATGTTAAAATGTACCATTCAAATAAGAACAAGTTATCATATTAAAATGAAAGTAAAATCGATACCCCTATATGACAGATTTTGTTATCGTAGTTAAAATAAAATAATTAAAAATTTACCTGAACTGTACTTGTGTTTTTCAGGAAACTGGAGTAAAATGTTAGAGATAAAGAAGGCTGGAAAATTAGCTGTTATTGGAGAATAGTAACTATTATACACATACCATTGGCAGAATAGTGATGTTGTGGATAGTTGGTTGGGAAACCGTTTTGAATATTTCGATGAAACAATGATGGTTCACAAGTTATATATATATTTATAATTATTATTATCAGTGGTAACAAACAATTAGTAACCTTAATTAAAATAATAAAGAACCTTAAAAACAGAAGTTGTCAATGTAGTGCTTCCTAAGGATCTTGAACGTGTCTTCCCTAAACCAAGTTTGAGTTAAGATGACTGAGTACTTTGATCTCCAACCTTCGGGAAAAGTTTGTAGCCTAGTTGATAAGATAACTGTCTTCCAATTTGAGGATTGTGGGTTCGGTTCCCGTTTTTTTAAAGAGGTTTTTGGTTTTCATTTACCTTTGATTAAAACTTTATGGTTGGTTGAAAGAGATTTACACATGACAATATCCTCTAAATATTTATGGTGTGTTGTTTCTAATGTAAAAATTATTAAAAAGATTTCCTATTTATAAGATACATCATACAAGGAGTATATTAACAATTTTAAAATTTTGCATTATTCCCTTGATGCCAGCTACTTTAGAGAATGTTAAAGAAAAGGTTCTAGGTAAAATTTATAAGAAAGTATATTATCTAAATAACAACTCGTTTTCAGATTTGTAGGACTTGAAGAAAAAAGAAAAAGAAAATAAAATACATTTCAAAACAACTAATCCCGAATCCCATTACAATTCTTTCACAAACAAAAACGCGGAAACGTTCCAGGAGAAGAGAAAGGAAGAACAACGTAATTTATCATTCTTCGCATTTTTGACTTCATTCAGTGATATTTAAAATTAGGATTAACATCGCAAATCTGGGCAAGATGAGACGAAAAGATTGTTTGTGTTTTATAGCATCACGTAACATTCCTTTCTTTTATCCCTCCCCCGTCTTGCTGCCGTGAAAGATGGGTCAGGGCGGGAGATAAAGACCAGTGTAAATTACATTCCCAGGATTTCAAAACGCAGATTGCGTGCCTCCCCCTTTTGTCTTTATTCCTTGAAATACTTAAGCAGATGCCTTTAAATATTTCAAGCATTTAGAGTAATTGCTATGGAGAGGTTTTGATGGCCGTGGATAATCATAATTTTTCGCTTTTTACAATCTTTGCGGTGTTTGTTTTATGCTTGGATGTAAATTTAATTTGTTTTGATCACTCTTGTTTATCTTGAAATGCGAAACAGTTGTTTGAAGATAAACATACTTTAATCGGAGAAAGATTGTTTTTTGACCGCAGTTTAAAATCGTAATTCAAAAGTTAACTGAGCGAAATGTTGTGTTTTTCTGAAAATATTATTTTCTCTTAGTTACATTAATAGCACTTGTTAAATTAAGAATGTTAAATTATTTTACACTGAAAACATTGTGAATTTTAAAACAAGATTATCAAGATTAAGGTTTAGAAACTATTGTTTTAGGATTATCAATAGATCAAGGACGTTTAAGGATTATCAATAGATCATGGAAGTTTTAAGGTTATCAATAGATCAAGGACGTTTTCACTTGAGAAGATAAATTTCGCCTTTAACTTGATAATGAGTTTAATGTAACAATACATTTTTTTTTAGTTTTAATTTTATTTATGCATGACAAGAAATTATATAAATACGTAATTTGCGAAACAACAGGTAATTTAATTTGGACACAGAATTTTAATGGATCTGGGTTTGTTGCCTTTCATTTGTCGTGTCCCCAGTTAACTAGGCTTTGGCTTGTATCTCACTGAGGACAAAAAAAAATTGTTTGAATATTTATATTGTTATATTGAAAAGTTGACATTACCCCAAATAAAATTTGTAATACTATAACAAGTTGCTTTTATTAATCCCCAAAATAGGAAAGGTCTATGAGCAAGCGAGTTTTGCTTCTCAATTTATTCAAAGGTAGGTTTCCACGATTATGTTAAATGAGTTACTGATTACATACATCTTTCTTCTTTCAAGTTCCGCTCTTCTTCAAATGTTGTGGCAATCATCTTGAATTTTGAGGCAGCGGCTCTAACTACTCCCATTAATTCTTCAACAAGGAAATTTATATTCTTCTCGCACTTTTCTGCACTAAATTTCTCACTGCAATATCAGTTAAATTATCTTGCATTCTTAACAAGCAGCTTAGCGTTAAATTAACAGACATTCAATCAAAGAAAGATAATGTTTGAAGTGCCAAAATATTTTTCCTACGCTGCGAAAATGCATCGATCAAAATTGATAATTAATTTGTTTAAAGTATATACATATGAACGAAATCATATGTATGCTTATATCCTCGAATACTAGACGGAAAAAAAATATTATGTTGACATAAAGAGTTTGCGACAATATACTAGTACATAAACTTAAACAAATCTCTTACATTAGAAGTTGCCAAGTTTCAAGTGTAAAAACAAACTTAATTTGTTTTTAAACACTATCACTTATGAACGATATTCTCAAACAATTAGATAGTAAAACAAAGGAATCATATATAATAATTCAACTATCAAGCTCCTGGATATGTTAGACTGTTTTACATAAAATATTGCGACCATAAATGCCCGATCGGACCGTATAATAAACAATGTACCTAGAGTTATTGTTCTGGGCGCCCATACCCTACTTATCTTTATGACTGTTTTATGATTTGTTCCGAATTGATTTGCGATGAACGGAAGGGTCACTTCTCTCTTGACAGAAGGGGTAGAACAACCAAATTATTTGGCCATAAAATCAAAATGTGTGTTTAAAAGACAGTGCATTGACATGATTTTTCGTAAAAGGCAAATAGTAAACTAATCTTCCCTTTTAACGAACACTGCAGATGAATTGACACAAAGTGATATTTATTAACAAATATTTCGTTGAAATATATGTTAAAAGGTAATTTGTGAGTCTAAAAGACGATATATTATATTTATTTAACTTGAGTTATACTATATACTTTAGACAAACGGGTTTTTAATACAAAAGTATGAGTGGTTTTATAAATGTGTTTTAATTTCAACAAAAGTTATAAATTTTGACATAAAGGAATAAATAAATTTAAACGAATATTAAAATAACTTTGTACTTTTCCGCTTTGATTTGATTGATGATATGTTAACTTCTACTGTTCCTGGAATGTGGACTCACAACTGACTTTTAATCTTTGAGGTAAATATGGGCGGCTGCCAGAGACATGAATCTGAAAACGATATGGAGAATACTAGTGCAATCCATTGTTTTTAACGTACTTTTTTCATCGTATATATTATCATGTCGCACATTTTTCTTATTGACTTGACCGAGATACATAGCAAAATCGTTGTATCCAATATTTTGGGACGAAAATATGTTCTAAATATGTCAGCTCTGGTTTTAATACCATATGTTTATTATGCACATTAAAGCTGTTTTGTAAAGTTTCTTCTAGCTTTTAATGTTCGTTGGTATGTTCTTCCAAAATATATTCTTTGAACATTTTGAAATAGCAGCGTCTTTATTGACCGGCTGACTTGTTTTATTGTACGGGTTGTTGAGACTAAATAATAATTCCAAAGTATCGACATTGCATCTGATTATCACTTAAAGTACTGTCATGATGGTGATTTTATCAATAAAAATGTACATATTGTATTTCTCAGGTGCAATCAGAAGGATATCAATTAAAAAACTGTTAGATTTTATATTTTGCTTAGAACTCTGCATTAATTTGTAATTCAATAGAAAATAAATTGTTGAACATCAAACAAAATGCCAAACCCAGGTTTTGAACCAGGGTTATTTAGATCCTCAGTCTATGCTCTCGCAATCGAGCTATATAAATCGACAACGGGATGAAGTTTCTCAATTTCACAATAACACGATCACACGATTGATCTAGATTTTTACTAACCATGCCACACTGACCAATCCAATTAAACTTGAGGGTTTCTTTATAAAAACAAATAAAATGACCCACAGTTATCAGTTTTATTCATCATGGTTTTTTATTTGAATATTTCCCTTTAAATCGAAAAGATGAAATAATCAACTTTTATAACTAATTCGCTTAAATAATATCAGGAAGTTAAAAGTATTATCGTCAATAATAATTAAATCTTTCCAAAATTTGAAAGTATAAGCGACACAAATTTTACATTTTAATAAAGTAAAAGTTGTTTCAAAATAAATGTAGAAAAAAGTATTATTACCAATCCTTGACCAACAGCCAAAGAGTTAAGTAATTTTAAAAACATGCATGAATTATATTAAAGTTTTTTAAAAATATTTTTATCATAATTTTTTAATCAGACACAGAAGATTAACTTACCTTGTAAGAACCTAAATTTTTGACAGAACATGCCAGTTTGACACTCCGGCCAGCTGGCACCGTGATGTTCTCTATCACGTCCGTGAACTCCGGATCCTCGACCACTGCAACAGAAAAGCGGTCTCTTTAATCGGCCAAGTCATTAGAGCTCGCAATTGTAAGGAGTTTTTAAATAAAGAAGATAAATGAATGCTTTAATTAGAAAAAACGTTTATTTTCAAATTTTTAATTAATTTGATCCCTGCATTTTTTAAAGATTTTAGGTTTTTTAATAATAGTGTATTAAAATAAAAATAAAAAACTTAAGTTGCAGAAGGGGCCAGAGAAAATTTCTTGCCAAAGTTGACTGTTGATGACTGTTGAACTGAAAAATGACTGTTGAACTAAACAGTTAAACTCAAAATCTTAAAGTCAAAAGGACCAACAGTAAGACAATTGAAGTGCTTAGTGGTAACATATGATATGTATATAAGGCCGGATCTAAATGTCAACTTGAGGTCTAGAAGTGTAATGTTAAAGTGAATACAGTTTTTTATTCAAAATGTGTGCAACACGTTATAAATAAAAATGAAGGATATGAAATTGTTAACCTATATAATAATCATTAATGAGAAAAAAATAGTGTTACTTTTTTTGGAAAAAAATGAACATTTCACTTGCATCCATGCCGTTTATGGCTTTGGAGTAATTACGTTTTTTTTTTATTTGACATGTTTTCCATTTCAATTCGCCTCAAACTAAAACCTTATTTATACGTTTGACTCTGTCTCTTTACCAGATTTTGTTAAGGAAGATAAATTACCCTAGTTTTTAAGAAAAATATTTGAAATGTGACCAATGTGAAGTGGCAGTGACCTTAGCCGGATATATTTAAAGTGAAAATTCCTTCCACATATTCTTCCGTGTCAAGGCGTTCATACCCGTCAAAAATAGCTGAAGAATCCTGTCTGGTGATGTGTATGAAGTCCCGTCTCTCACGTTTTATATTATTTAACGCTCAAGCGGATATTAAAGAGTCATATATCACGGGGGTACGGGGAGGATGGAAAGGTGGGCCCGGATCTGTCTATACGTCTTGATTTATAGGCGCACCTTTTTATACGCCGACCCCAGGCTAAGGGGATTCCCTTACTTTATAAGGTGTTGGTAAAGAAATCGGAGTGCATGGTATTTGCTTATATTGACGAGTAACAAATAAAAAAGTATTATTAATGCTGACATATCATTGCGACAAATAAAAGCAACCCTTATTATTGAATAACATTTTTGTTGTGTGCAATATAACCTGAAGGGTTATAAGTAATTTCTTCCAAACAACCAGGCTGAAACCTTTTTTTTTTTAATTGGGTAACCTCCGGGCTGAAAGACAAGCGTCTTACCAACTAAGCCACGGCGGTCGTCAATAGTATTAATCAATATGCTTTGATTGATTTAAAAAGAGAGAAAATATTTTGAACTTGACGAAAAGATGGCTCTAAAAATTCAAGTCATAAGATTTGTTTATACTTTGGTATATTGTTTAATGCAATTATTTTTTTTAAATTTAAGAACAGCATCGATTTTATTGGTTACTGGGATCGTCTGTAAGGTAGTTTTGTGTTTGTCAGATAAATGTGGTTTGAATTAAACTTTCGTTACTTACTTCATCTTAAACAGACAAAATGTATATTACTTTGAAAGGTGCATTAGTGTATTTTTTGACCAATGTTTACCCAAAATTTCTTAAACGGTTTGTTGTGACGTCGTTTTGAAGACTGAACTTAACTTTTTTTTATTCTTGATGTTTATTAATACTGCAAAGGAAAAAAAAGCGGTACAAAAAAAGGTAAGTATAAGATGCTAATTCAAAATGCGATCGTTTGTATAAAATGTTGTTTGAAAAAATCAATAATGGTGATACGACGCTTGATGATAGTGTATTCTGAAAGGCCGATTACCACTGATAACAATCAAATCGAAGATTTGATCGAGAATAACCGGCGTTTTAAGACACTGAAGATTGTTGAAATACTGAAAATATTGAAACCACCGTCCACGAACATTTGATCATGTTTGGTTACGCGAATCGTTACGATGTTTGTGTACGAAAACAACTTAATTAATAAATCAATATTATTATTACATAAGGTATTATTATTATTTTTAATTTTTAAATTCAATTATTTTTATTGCCACAGCTAAGTACACCTGCTTCCTGATAAATAATCTGCATCACTAGCTATACTAATTTGTTATCGATGATATTGCGTCTCACAGAGTGTATTGAGAAAGACAAATTCAAAGAGGTGCTGCCTGATCTAGATTTTTTATAGAATTAATATGAATAAACAATATGAGAAGTGATAACGAGAAATTTGATTTAAAACGTGCACCGAAGTGAATGAAGATTAATTGAAATTGAGAGCAAACATCACGTGGCGCAGCCATTTTGAAAGGTTACAGAACCAAGACGCACGACCGTTTAGCAACAAAACTCAGCTCGCACTGAAGCGAGGGAATGAGTTAACTGGCGCGCATACGATCGCGGTGGTAGGGAATCGGCGCAGGGCATGGTGCGCAATCGTTCTTTACTTTCTGGACTCGCCTAGTATATTTATTCGAGTGCTAACAGAAGAAGGGAAATAGAATGCCTAAATCAGGAAAAAATACCTGCGTAATCGAAGCTGTTCTGGAAAATAAAAACAAATTCCACTGCACAGCTTCACTTTCTAATTGAATTGATGTTGGAATGGCGAGGGGATCCTCGACTACGAAGCCCAGCAACGACCATTATATCGGAAAGACACCAAAGAAAACATTTGCATGCAAACGTAGAAACACTAAATTGAAAACCATCGTATTGTTCAGACCCACGGTCATTTGTTTGGATAAAATAAAGAAAGATATTTGGAAGATAGCGTTTTTGAGAAGAAATATTATTTCTGATGAACATCCCTGCCCCTAGGTCATCCATGAGAAAAGCAGAAGAAATTTCAGTTGATTTTTTCTTGACAATTATTTTATTACTACTTATTTCATCATATTTACGTATAACCCTTAATTTCATGAAGGCGGATTGAAAAATGCAGTCAACTGTATTTTTTTCAATAATACCTATTTTCCCGTTGTGTTCGTAAACCCTGAAATGTTTTCTTCCTCCGAATTTCTGAGATAAGTTTATATTCAAATATACAAAATTATACAAGCGTATATCAAATATATATAAATTTGAAGGGTTGCAAAAAGTAATAACGAGGGAGGATGCACTTGAAGGTTTTTCCGAAGTCGGTTGAGTGACGCGGAGCGCTTGGCAGCGGTGTGCAGCGGGGCAGATGCAATCTCTCGCTGCAACCCGCGCCTGCTCAGACGGAAAGGGAACTTTGGGCTAACTCAAAAATCTACTTACACTGCCGATGAAGATGTGAATAGTTGAGTACAGAAGAAAAATATCAATTTATTATTATGAAAGGATGTCAATTTTATTTAAATGAAAAATATTTTTAAATGTATTTTATAGCACTTTCGTTATCTAGAGTACAACGTGATAGGTTTGTTGTCATGTGGTAATCTCTTATAACTAATTAGAAATATTTTATTGAGGCTTGAGTGAAAATTTGATTCATCCTCTTTTTAAAAAAAATGGATACTAGCGGGAATCGAACCCACAGCCCCCTGTTTTTGGGATACAGGCGTCTTACCAACTAGGTCATGGAGGTCGGTATGGCACATGTATGTAAAAAAATATCAAACCATTTTTGTTTTTATGTTTTTGTAGAATAAAAAAAATGAGTTTTTGGGAATCACTCGAGTATAGTTTAGTTAACTTTTATATTCATGAACATATCCTCGAT
This sequence comes from Odontocerum albicorne, assembly GCA_949825065.1. Taxonomy (NCBI): domain Eukaryota; kingdom Metazoa; phylum Arthropoda; class Insecta; order Trichoptera; family Odontoceridae; genus Odontocerum; species Odontocerum albicorne. The sequence continues at coordinate 37,649,401 of OX463839.1, read as the reverse complement.
ACGTACCACTTTTGCTACGCAAGCCCCAGTCTAGTGGTACACGAGCAAGCAAGTTTCAAAATACTGAAGTTCCATGAAATTTCAACATAATTTAAAACATGTAAAGGGCTGCTCCAACATCATTTTTCGAGGTAACCTAGGGTTACCATGTTAAAAAAATAAAATGCATTACAATTGGTAAATGCTTATTTAAAGTTTCTTTAGTTTTCATCCATAAACTACGCAATTAATGTGTATTGAACTTATTTGACATATTATTTTCTTTGTGTTTTCATTAATTTGTATTGTATTCATAAACTTTCTAAAATAAAATTCTAAGGATTAGGAAATGCACAATCTTAGGATTTAAGAATACACAAAGGGTAGGTATAGGTAACTTTATTAAGAAAATTTGCTGATGATGGGGCAAAGGGTGGAGGACGGGACTGAAAGGTGTACTAGGGGTACGTCACTATTTGTTACTTCTTAGGGGTTCAATTAAAAAAAAATTTATGAACCCCTGCTCTATGTCATATTTTTCAACGTCATTAAAACCAAGTAAACACCATTTTACACGTTACAAATGCCGAATGTAATACAATCAAATATTGGGAAAATGTTGAGATATTAAGAAAAATGTATTAACCATATTCAGTAATCTAAGGACTTGTTATCAAATATGAATCTAATACATATGCTAATGTTGAGAAATTCCTTCAGAAAAGATCGCAGCCGATTATTTCTGGTATCTTATTTTATTATAACATTACACTTTTGTTCTATATACACGTATGTGTAGTATAACCTTGAGGAGTTATTGCCAATTGAAAAATATTTTCCAAATAACCAGAAGTTTATTAAAGTAGCCATAAGTGAAAACCAGGGTGAAAACCATTTAAAAAACGAATGGAATCCACGAATCTAGACTAAAATACAGCATCTTGTCTACTAGGTCATGAAGTTTGTCGAATCTTAGCACTTACCAAATAAATACTCGTATTTTATTTTTTCAAGTATTAATGTAATTGGTTAGATTTAGATTTGAATCTAGGGGATGGTTCCCAATTTAGTCGAACCTTAAGTTAATTAAATTACCTTTGTGTTAAGTTCACTAAATGCTTTGTTTCGTAATGGTAAAACACTTTCCTTTCAGTTTGGGGGTTCGAGATTGATTTATTTTGGTGATCAGAGAAAATGTGTTCCAGTGTATATTTCTTCATGCATACATAGTAACATTTAACCTAGATTTTTCAATACTTAAAGGCCTTATGATAACTTTCATGTTAGTATGAAGATATTAGTTCCTGGCAATAAGATCACCAGGTTATACTGTGTACAACGGAAGTGTAATACAAAACGATAAAAGTACTTACAAAATTAAAATTCAGCATTTGTAGAGCACATTCTAAACCTTGTCCCAAATTGATTAAAAAACAAAACAACAAATGGAAATTGAACGTCAAATAGGAAAGATAACATTATACATTCGATAATGGGCGGCAATTAGTGCTTCCGACCGACGATAATTAATTGTATTCTCCACATAGCGCTATAGTGCAGCGTTTGATACTGGGTGAACTGTGTAGCCGAAGTTTCGATATGCCGCCTGAAACCTACCCCCCTATTTCAATGCGCGTTTATTTATTAGATATGAATATCGCACAATACTGAATGGGCCTGAAAGTCGTTATAACCTCAATGAAAAAAGTATCTGCATTAAAAGTGTCACTAAGAGGATATATTTCAGAATATATTACACTTGAAACCAACGATTCTCAAAGTGGGTGCTACAACTCAAACACTTTGAGTTGTAAGTATTTCGTAACACACACAAACCAACACTTGGAAAATCTAAGGAACCTGTAAATACAGAAACTAGGTTATGGTTCTGGTCTTGTTTCGTCAACCCAACGTTATTAGTCACGAGAGTCAATTAACAATAATAGAATGCTATAATTGAATATAGTATGTCAGCCTGGCAGTAACCGAAACAGTCACATTGACATTGTATTATACTCGTACATGACACCAAATTAAATGGAATAAGACAAATCAGAAATAGAAACGATAATATCATTTTGTTCTTAAGAAAAAAAAAATAATAATATGAGGTGCTTAGAATTGAAAATTTAACATACTTGGAAACAAAATTCTGTATATTTATATTTTTAAGAGAAATAAAATAATTTTCATTATTTAGTTCATCATTTTAATATTCCCATACAAAACAATACTTTTTATTTCGTTTAAGGATTTTTCCCTTTAAAAGTTTTATTTTCACTTCATATATTTCATAACTATACTTGTATGGTTCGGTTTAAAATTTTCTGAATTATACTTTTTGGTGAGTTTGTAACTTTGTTAAAAAAGAGTGATTTCTTTGCGATCGTCATCGTTTAGTTGTACCATTCCGAATATTTCTGAGAATTGTTATATTTTACTTATATAAAAAGCTAGGTTCAAGGTAGACTTTTTGTTAGAACTTGGCAGAGAAAATCATATTTATTTTTTAATTGGTTCGAAATTTATCGGCATGGTTACAGGAAGCAGGTAAAGTTGTCAAAAAATATATTTAATGAGTTATTTTTGACAGCGGGTGTTATACTTTCCCTCTTTCAGTACAAATTATTGTTTAAATTAAATTTAAGTTTAAATGAAATTCTATTCTTAATTTTCATTTCAAGTGATACATGCGTTGTACAATTCGTGCAATAAAGGTGCAATTTGTATGCGTATAACCTGCAAATATATAATACACAAGTTTTTGCTCAAACGATACATTTGCTGTTACGGATCTCATATAAGCGACATCACTAAGGGGTCTAAAGAAAACAGTGAAAATGGGTTTAACGGATTTGTATTGCATTACACTTTCATCGTATGTAGTTAAACCTGAAGGGCTTATTTCCAATATGGCAATCTCTTTCAACCAATTAGTAAAATGTTAAAGAAGCTAAGACTGAAATTGAAAACTAGACTGAAATCATTTAAAAAAAATTGGGTCAAACAGAAATCGAATCCGCAACCCCGGTGCTGCAAGCCAGGTATCTTATCAACGATTTCATTTTATTTATAGTTAAGGCATTAACATTGTGGAGGTTTTAATAAAACAAATTACATATCTCATTTTATTTTAAACTATATATAGCCCGACGATGCATAAAAGTGAAGCCTGAAGATTAAGGAAGAGGGGTAGAATCTGAATAAAAGTGGGATATGGTAAATGCATGTATGAGTAGAATATGAGTGGTAGAATTTGAACATGGTATGAGTAGAATATGAATAAAAATGGTATGAATGCATGCTTTGCGAAGAATATGAGGTTAAACAATCTATGAGAGAGTTAAAAATTATTCAATTTGGGACAACTGTTTATGAGAGTCGGATATTTTATGGCTTACGAAATACTTACAACTCAAGTTTATATATTTAAAATAAATGAGGTATTCCGAGAAAATAATAGGAGTATACAGTTAGATAAACTTTGACTAAGGAAGATGTAAAAAGCATAACAAACAGATGTATATATGACGAAATTAATGAGTGTTTATGAGGCAATTGTTGTACTCGTATGTATAGGATGACGTGTCGGCTCTGCATTACTCCAAATGAGATATGGCGTTATGTTACATACTTGTTTATATCATGGAAATTTCAATAAGATGATTTGATAATCAAATAGAAGTGCCATGATATTTTTTTGAATTTTAACTCTAATGTTGTGGTAGGTTTCCTCCCTTAGAATATAATAAGTATTCCTTGTACCTTCTGTCCCAATGCAATACTCATTCCATTAGCCAAAGCCATGCACTTCTAATTACGTTCAGCGAGTGTCCAACTTACTGGCGACACTGCAGGCAGCAACATCCGGGGGCGAGTTTTTCAATGAGTAGGGTATATTTTGTGAAATAGGGAGACTTAATGAGAACATTCATTTATTTGTTAATTGTGTTTTAATTTCAAATAGCAAAAAAGATTTTTTTTCTCCTATTTTCAGCAAAACTTCAGACTCAATTTAATGGGATAAAATTTCCCCTTAAATAAAATAAATAATTGATCATTTCGTATGGTGCCCTTCAATGTATCCGAATTAGTGATTTGGACATATTGAAAAGAGTGGCTGGGTGACAAAGTAGTCTTCGGTTCCAGTTACAGAAACTTCGGTTTTAGAATCACTGGAGTAGGTACAAAACTCGCAGTATGTTATAGCATGTATTGACAGCAACTCATATACGTACTCGGCGTGTGCAACTATTGTTACCAGATGAACTCTTTTTGTCAGATTTTTTATTTTATTGATTTGTTTGACTTGTTAAAACCTTAGATAACCCATCATCATCACTATCACATCATGTCCATATTAGGGTAAGCAGAGAGAATAGATCTCCCCTTTAATCTTCCCTGATACACATATTTTGCTTCTGTCACATCCATACACCTCGTCATGCATACTTTTCTGTAAAAAAAAGCTTTTCACTCTGAGAATTTGATTTATTTAGTTGGGCAATTTTTTGTCAAGGTCTTTCCAAACAAATTGTACTTTGTATTATATTGTCTTACTATGAAGAAAAGCTTCTTCTACAAAGAAGAAGCGCCACTGTTGATCCTTCGCGCCACTGTTGATTCTGTAATTGGAGAATATCTAACCAAACAAAAATAAACCAAAAGACTTAGATTTTAAACTTAGGTTGTGACTTCCTTTAAATTGTTTTGGTACCAGTAGTTAAATCCTTTACTCTCAGTTGAAAGACAAACATCCTACCAACTAGGACATGAAGATGACCAAGTTGTATTTATGAATAAAAAAAGATATTTATAAAAGGGAAATTCAGGTAATTATACATAAGTAAACCAGGTAAATCATTCATTATGCTATTTCATTATTATTTGTGAGTTATATCTTGTATTAAATTGAGAATTATATTTATATATTTATTTCTATTCTTTTATTGACATTGTTATATTTGATACTTGTAGTGGGGGCTACATAGAAATTTCGTCCAGCCAACCAGCTCATCCTGAAACACGTGAAATCGTTTTCATTAATTTGATTTCGAAATGAAATCCATGACAGATTATGCAAAAAAATCGATTACATTCAGTAAAAAAATTGCCAATATCTTAACAATAATGGGAGTTGTAGATGAAAGGAATTAACTCATAAACGAGGAAGAGAGACAAAGTAAAATTAGGATAAAGGAATATTATGAGTTATCTAATATTTTTTTGAATTTTCTATTAAGCGTTAATAAATATGAAGCAAATTGGATAACTTTTTGAAATTTGTTTCATAGTCAAGTCGAATGAGCCACAAATGAAAATGTGTCAAATTAAATGTGGTGTGATGGTATGCAAAGGAGTATCATTGCCCGATCGAAGATAACGCCTGTGTTCTGAAAGAATATGAAATTTTTTGCGAAGATATTTAGAAGAATTGTGATTGCTAAGCAACTTAAATAATGTCGACAGAAAATGAAGGTCCTCCTTTTGAGCCATTGAAATCTACCCAAAACTCTGAAAATTAATTAGTTTTTTAGTATATTTAAAAAAATAATTCATACGTACTAAACATAAAAAAACAGCCTGACTGTCTAACTAATTAGTATGCTAACCCGCAGAATTTCTTTTTAAATTTAACTGCTTAAACAATATTATAAATTTATTAATATATACGTCAAAGATGCAAAAAATTTGATTTTAATATTTAAAAAAAATCAAATTGAAAATCAAGACCAGATTTTAAGCCAGCTGATTTTACTAAAATCAATTCAATTATACACGAAACCAGGTGTTGTTACAAAATTAACCCGAAAATTAACTTCTAGCAAGAGTGTGCTGTTAATGTTTATTTTGTTTTGAAAATGTTCATACTTGTCATGTCAAGACTGTGAAAAAAAAATTAAATCATGTTAATTTTGAAAAGGGCAATCAATCTAAGATGAATTGTGCCAGTGACAAAAGAAAAGAAAAATATAGATGATTTTTAGTTTAAAGCAGGGGTTCGCCAATTTTTTTTAATTGTTCCGAACGAACGTTACAGAATGGTGTACCACTACTGCCCCTCTCGGCTTCTTCCCCTCCCCTGCCCAATCATAAGCAAATTTTCATAATTAAGGTACCTATATCTAACATCTTTACTCATAGTGTTGTTAATTTACCTTATAATTATATTTTTAATAGTCTTTCTCCATTTATTCATTCAACATGCTCAAACCACATCAAAGTGCTCTTCTTCATCTTACTTAATACACATCATCATCCTGCCGTGTAGCTCATGACTAAGCATCGTGACTCCCATGATAGCTTCTGATGACTCCTCTCCATTCATCCCTTCACTCCGCGGCTCGAAGGGTAGTACTTAAGGGTAGTCCAGTTGCTTCCATCACTTGATTAGTGCAAGGCATTGAGATTCTTCCTCTTGTGCGTCGTCCTTCCGAGCCTCTAGTAACCATAAACCTCTCCAACCTCTCTCTTTGGCCAGGAACAATGTGCCCAAAGAATTGGAATACACGTCGAAGGCATTTTGTCGACAATCTGTTGGTGAGTTTTAGTTTTTCGAGAATGGAGGCGTCAGTTTGCCTTGCTGTCTATGGAATTCGTAACAACCTTCTCCAGCAACACATTTCAAATGCACTATTCTACACCAGTGTTAGTTTAATATCAACACTAACATAAACGCCAACTCCGTGTTTTTATTAAAATTTTCAAGTTATTGATGAAAAATACTAAGTTGTTCTCGTAACTAATTCTTCACCGACTTTGAAAATATCTGAAAGTTCAGATAAAAGTACTTTAAAAAAGTCGAATATTTCAGTTTCAATGCAAAATTGCTCAATTCAACAAATATTTTATTTATCATAGTGAATGTTCAATTTTTCAGAGGTAATTATATAGCGTTGTTAATATTTAACTCAGTTTATCACAAAACCATAGTTTTGTGTAATGAATAATTTAGAAGACAAAGTATACTACATATTTAAAAGCGAACACTAAAAAATAAAAAGTCAATTCGCGAAAAGAATATTTTATCAAGATCATTTATTTAGATTCGCATCAATAAAATTCTCGTTTATAGTAAAAAGATGTGATTCGCCAGATACAATATACTACAGCAAAAGCTCTTTTCATCCAAAATGTGGAAGCTTTCATTTGAAAAGCACACTTAATTATTTACAAAGCCGAATGGCTTTCTACAGTTTCTGTAGAAATCCTACAAGCCTCCCTTCGGCCGGGCAGGCTCTGAAATGTTTTCTGCACATTAAATTGCTTGACAACTGGATTGTGAATTCAAAGTGAACTCTCTTGACTTTTTTATGTTTGGTTTTCTTTATGGTTAAAAATATTTTTTATATTATGATCATTAGTTAGTGAAATATTTTGAATGGGGTAAAACATTCGTAACCAATTCTATATATAACATAACGACCTCTGTGGGCTAGTTGATAAGATATCCGTCTTTCAACCTGTGGGTTATGGCAGTGCTCCGCAACCGGTGTGCCGTGGCACACTGGTGTGCCGTGAGCCGGATACAGGTGTGCCGCGGTCAAATTCAATGTACGAGTATTTGACATTTTACAATTTTTCATTATGTATTTAATACACAATAACTGGTGCCAACTGTTGAAAACTGCGTAGTGTGTAGCGTAGCGCACCAAATTAGTCATAGACAAAGAAAAATGACCCTTATGCGCGTCGCTGAGGACTCATGCCTAATTTAATACCTATATATTTTAGCTTTTGGTGTGCCGCGGAATTCTAGGAAGAATTTTGGTGTGTCGTAGGTGAGAAAAGGTTGCAGAGCACTGGGTTATGGACTTAGATACCGTTAAAACCCAGACAAAAAATCCAGTCTTATTTTCACTTAACGCTTAGCTGGAAGATATTGTGATATGGAAATAAATCCAGGTTATACTAAAAAAGTGTGTACAACAATAGTGTAATAAAGTACAATGCATTAATTAAAATTTTATTACGACATCCGTGACCTAGTTGATAAGATCCTGGTTCTCCACCTAATGGTTTCGGGTTCGATTGGTACCCGAAAAAAATAGAATATATAAGAGTTTGTCTGGTAACAATACTCGCATGTGCTAGACGTGTACAAGTGTTGTATCTTCACATATAGTAGTATTACTAACACATGCGATGGACATCATCAAGTTCCGTACATAGTCTAGTTTTCTTTAAAAAGATTTAATTAATGGGGGTAAAGACAATGTTATCTCCCGGGTACGTTCTTAAATATGTTCACAAAGTCAGTTTGGGTGTTTTTAGGGGTACCATACAAATGAATGTATTGTGTGTCGGAATTCTCATATTTTTTTCGATTGATGGATTTTTGAAATATTTAATGTTAATTAAAATTTTTGAACATTTACTAAAAAAATTATTTGTTTTGAAGAAATATATTATTTTATATCAATCTTCCAAATTGGAATGCAACACTTCAATAATTATTTTAAATGGTTCATCCATTTGAAAGTATTGTTACGAGTTTATATGTTATTTGTTTTCAACGAGACGTAGCTAATATTGAAGGATAAAGTTAAATACTTTCCCCACACATAATCATAACTCTCCATGCTGTCAGACTCTAGAACAAAATACCGACTGCCGTAGGATTCTCACCTTCATTGGCTTGATTGACACACTGACTTAAATAAGTATTAAATCACTCTTACAGGACGATATTTAGTTCTCCGTAACTCGTGTTTTCTTAACAATAATAATAAAATGACAATTTATACAGCGCCGTTTAAAGAGCAGGCGACACTATAATTCAAAATTCGATCCACATTTTTTTTAACCTGGCGAGTTTATTGCCATGTGGCAACCTCTTCCAACCAACCAGAAAGATGTTTTCATAGGCCCTAAGTGTTAATCAGACTGGAATCCTATTTGAAAATCTGGATTCCAGAGGGGATCGAACCCACAACCTCCGGATCTGCAGACAAGTGTCTTACCACCAGGTCACGGAGGTCGTCTATTATTGATAGATTAAAAATATTACAAAAAAACTTGTTGAGTGTAAGGATAGGAAGTGTGTGACTGCAGTTATTTAGTATCTGCATGTGTTTAAACAGCACATTTGGTAAGAAAACCGCAAAAAACAAATTAAGGGAAGACGAACTACAACGAAACCTTTGTAGATCTTCTAATATGATAGTAACACATTCGACTTTAGGTTGAGTGCAGTATATGTGTGCGTTTTCATATATAATCGTACATTTTCACAAGACTTCCCAAAAAGGGATGTCTTTAAGTAATTCCTAAATCTGCGCACGCCACCTATATCTCCAATACTTTGAGGCAAACAAAGATCAATCCAATTGAAACATTACTCAAGAAAACGAACGTAGACAAAAAAATTAATTTCTTGTCCTTTTCCATCATGCTTCCAAATCTTAAGTGACGTTTAATAATATTTGGTTTAGCTGTTTTTTTTTTATTTGATAAATTACTTTCAGTATGTTTAAATCTTTTCTTTCTTTTTATGATTGTACTTTTTATTATTTAAACTTTTTATTTTTAACAATAAGATATGCAAACTACTATTTTGCCTAATTCGGCGCATGTCCACCTTAAGGCTAGTATTTTACATTAAACTAAAAAAAGCGTTTGTGAGGCAAATAAAATCAGAAGTATGTAATATAAAAGTTTAGAAAATCAAAAATCATAAGCATAAAAAATTTCAGCAGAATTCCTTTACATGAAAAAGAGTATTTGTGTAAGGAACTTTTATTTATCAAAGGGTCATTATGAGTTATGAGTATTAATAAAAAACTTTTAAAAACTGATCAATATGGAAACGTACTATTTAATAGAAACAAAATATGGAAACTGCTAACATACGAGGGTAGTCCCAAAAGTACCCGACCTAACAAAGAAAACACAAAAAATTTAGGAAAAAATATTTTTATTTCTCAACATAGTCTCCTTTTAGCTCGACACACTTTTCCCAGCGATGTTCAATAGCTTCGATACCCTGTTTATATTGAGAACCGTCGAGTGCCTCAAAATAGCCATCAACCGCAGATTCCACCTCTTCATTGTTCGCAAATCTTTTACCACCGAGCCATTTTTTCAAGTTTGGAAAAAGTAAATAATCCGAGGGGGCTAAATCTGGCAAAGAAGGTGCGTGAGGAAGCAATTCGAACTTAAATTCATTGATTTTGGCCACCGCGATAACGGATGTGTGAACTGGTGCATTGTCTTGATGAAACAACACTTTCTTTTTTGCCAAATGCGGTCGTTTTTTCTTGATTTCATCGCTCAAACGCTGCAATAAGTTCGCATAATACTCGCCGGTGATTGTTTTTCCTTTTTGAAGATAATCAATGAAAATTATCCCACACGCATCCCAAAAAACTGACGCCATGACCTTGTCTGCAGATGGAACTGTCTTCGCCTTTTTTGGAGCCGATTCTCCCCTTTCAGTCCATTGTTTTGACTGTTCCTTCATCTCAGGTGGGAAGTGATGGACCCATGTTTCATCCATGGTTATGAATCGACGCAAAAACTCGGCTTGATTGCTGTGAAACATCGCCAAACACTCGATTGAAACATCCTCACGACGCTGTTTTTGTTCCATTGTGAGCAAACGCGGCACCCATCTTGCGCACAGCTATCTCATGTCCAAATTTTCAGTCAATGTGCAATGTACAGCCCTTTTTTGAAATGCCTACCATGTCTGCTAGCTCGCGTATTTTCAATCGACGGTCATCCAATACCATTTTGTGGATTTTCTTTACCATTTCTGGCGTGGTCACCTCATTTGGTCGACCACTGCGATGTTCGTCTTAGCAGCTCGTACAGCCTCGTTTAAACTCTGCCACCCAATATTTTACTGTTATAAACGAAGGAGCAGACTCCCCAAAAGTAGAATCTAGCTCTTTTGATATTGGTTGGACTTAGACCTTTCAAATGAAAGTATTGTATCACATAACGATGACCAATTTTTTCCATGTTTACAAATTCACTGAGAGCGTTCACTATTGATGGCTGCCAAACAAATACTAAACAACGTAGCGTCTTAAAACTTGAAACTTAAGCTTTATAAGTTTAGTACTTTCTACCATAGTAATTTTTTAAAGCAACAACCGCCATCTATACGTCAGATCGGGTACTTCTGGGACCACCCTCGTATGTACTGATAAAAATGTTACATTTTGATACTGTTAGATAGTGATAAATATTGAAACTGTTTTTTATATAGGTTTTTTTTAATTGAACATTGTTTTAGCTGTTTTACCGCATTAAAAATACTAGACTTCAAGTTAAATCCTAATAATGAAATGGTAACAAAAATTGTAATGTCAAAAGATGTTTAAATTCTTCCTTGTTTCGGTGAAGATAATTTTATGAATGAAACATTATTTTCCCTGACAAGAAATATTCAGTTCACATTTTAAGAGTACAACTCAGTGCGACGGAGAGAGTTGACAATAAGGAGCGCAGAGTGAATAAGACAGGTAACTCAATTGGACTGCTGAAAAGTGTTTTAGTCTTTCAGGAACCGTATACTCTTATTTCAGGGACTTGAAAAAAAGCTTTGTTTTTTCTGTAATCTATAATTATCATACTTGTTAGCTTTATAATGCTTTAAATTAGACGAATCGTTTAATGAAATGATAAGAAATAAAGAGAAACAAAAAAATTAAATAATTATTCATAAGCTTGTATTCCACTAGTTTTTGGTAAAATTTTCATAAGCACAAAACATTATTTTTGAGGAATGGCTGAGACAAACTTCAAAAAATTAAAAATAAAAGTTGTACGTTTCATATTCAACCTAAGAAAATACGATGATATCACAACTTATCATACATCCTTCAATTGGTTGTATGTGAAAAATTATCGAAATGCTCATGTATTGTCATTCATATATAACGTCTTTATCAGTTCCGTCGCCCCCTCATATCTCGTCGAGAATGCTCGGCGATTTTCCTATCACGAACATACGTAGCGCTTCAGCATAGAATTACTTTTAAACCTTCCAGACCATCGCTCTTTATTTTCAAGTTGTTTTTTACTGTTCATGCTATGAAACTCGAGAACCAGCTACCAGCTAATACTCGTATAAGACTCGCACCACCGTTGACAATCGTCAAAAAAGGAGTGATAAACATTTTATTTCCCTTCATTGATAAGCGTATTTTTCTGGATTTTTTATTATCATTTTTTCCTATTTCCTTTTTCTTCTTCTAGCAACTAATAAACTTGTCGAATTTGTGTGTTTTTTTAATTTTTTGTATTGCGTTTTTTTTTCTTCATCAGTAATGTAAATCCTCAACCTTTGGCGTTGAATAGTATGGTTGATTGAAAGAGAGACTAGTTAGCAATAAACCCACCATATTACACACTATAAAATTGAGTAAAATATAAAATCATAGAAAAAAATCGCACATTGAGTTTATTTTTCTTAATGTTTCACCCCTATCCGAGAGCATCTTGTGCACTTGAGTTTCTTAAGGAGCGGGAGCGGTCCAACCAATTCAATTGTTCGGTCTCGTGCCATGCCACCTCCTTATCTTTCCTGCACTCTTGCTTTCCTACATTCCTCAACCCTTATGCTTTTCCTTATAACCCTTCTGCTTTTATTTTTGAAAAAGAAATTTGACACCTGTGCTTTCAGCTTATCAAACCAATTGCTATGTTAATATGGATTAAATAAAATTCTCTATGATTTTTTGTATAAAAAATTTTGTTAGTTATTATTTTGATTTTAATGAAAACTATTTTTAATTAAATAAACATAACGATTTTCCACAGGTCAATTGGTAAGATGCTTATCTTCTAACCCAGAGGCTGTCGCTCGATTCTTGTCCGCTCCCACATTTTTGAAAAGGGTTCATAAACATTTTTGTATTTGATTGAAATAATTGCAACATGGCAAAAACCCCGCCAGATAGAACTGTATACAATGAAAGAGTTATATAATCTATTAAATTCAATCCGAGAATAGAATATATGCAACTCAAAATATTTAAAGTTAAGAATTTTAAAGCAAAAAAACATACTTTTTCATGCACACTTATTTTTTTTAATTATTTGTAAAGGACTCATAAGCATACATTGATGATACATACAAATATACATTGATGATACATACAAATTAAAGTGCATGGCTAGAAGGTAACATTATTTTCATTCTCATTTAGTTTATTTTAAGAGTAGACTCTAGAATTAGTGGATTAGTTACATTTTAAGTTCACGTAAACTGCAATATAAACCAGACTGAACCCCTTGTTTTTTCACTGCCATCAACAATCGAACCTTCTACTCCAAGATACAATTGACTATAACTCTTCCTTTTTCTTTAATAAAGTCTAATGTCATAAAACATTTTCATAGTTTAAAGTTTTTATGTTGATTATTTTTATCGAGATTCCGGCTTTCATTTATATTTTTTTGCATGTTTTTACGCATGTGTTGCAAAATAGCATTTATTATTTTATTTAGCAGCTATTTAAATTTCTAGCAAAGAAAATTGGAAAGTTTCTAAAGAATTGTTGTCATAGCTAGATATGTTTTAATCTTTCTGTTTGAGTTAGAGGAATTTTCACAATACGATAAACTCGCAACTAATGTGTTACATAATAAAAAAATAGACTCACATTGAAAGCCTTTTAATCGCATTTAATTTTATTGGTCTCATATGTATCTTATCTAGAAGCCTGACTCAGTTATGTAAGTGTAATTTGGATGTAAGGAATATAAGTGTAAAATTTCAGTTCAGATTATATGACCTTTTTATTGTTGTAACTTGTTCAACTGCCGAACGTTGGTTGTCAGGATTTTATTTAAGGCCACCAAGAAAAGTTACACAGACGTTTATAAGAAACACTGTCGCAGGTCCTATAAGCATGATGTTCGTCTCGCTTCTGGACTTCAAATTCGCCCTAAATTGTGAGATGTATATGTTGGTATTTTTCAGCAATTCTACATCTTATCATTCAGGGCAAACTTAAGGTTCAGAAATGAGGTGAACATCTTGGTTGAAGAGCCTGCGTTGACATGTTTGAGATATTGTAGCTTCTGCACTTTTGTACTTCTAATGAGCTCTTAATTTTTATGCATTCTAGTCAATATCTCGTGATTTCACAATCTGTCAATCCAATTGACTTAAGCATTATTCTGTTAATCTACTTAATGACTTAGTAGATAAGTTTTTGTAATCGATTCCCGTTGGAACAAATTCTTGTTTAAATAAATTATTCCAGTCTGGATATCAAGGCATTTTTAACAATTTTTTGGTTGGTTGGAAGAGATTGTTACTTGGTAATACATCCGCCATGTTGAAATTTATACAACAAAATTTTTATACAATTATACAATACCACCACATTTTTTTAACACATGACCAGCCCATCATAATATTCTTGAATGAAGGAAAATTTAAATGTTCAGCTAATCAAAAAGAAATTTGAGTTTGTTGAATAAGATTTCACAAAATACATCCAATGAATTTCGGTAAGGGCCAATTACGTAGAATATTGGATTCCTAGAATTATTGCAAGTTCCAATTATTGGTGTTTGATAGCACAATCCAACTACCCGAATTATGGCCTATTGAATATCATGGAACTACATTACACGTCTCACTGCCTGGTTGTTTATGCAGGCAACACAGTTTGCTGTCCAGTGAACTTCAACCCTTATACTCGTAGAAGGTGGTATATCTTTATTTTTTTATTGTAATTTGTTGTAAATAATTTTGATATGTTGACGCCGTGGTCAAATGGCTAGTGTTTATTCTCAGCATACCAGCGTTCCGGATTCGAATCCTGGTTTATTCGTTGCCGGTCTTGTTTTACTCTTGGACATTTTTTCAACTAAGTTCATTTTTCTGTACCTAATCATGTATATACAAAACTTCCAAGAGCGTGCCTTCCTTGTCAGGGTAGGCAGAAAACACATAGCTCCAAAATTTCACATCATGACATAAACTCGTATATTTCGCTTCTTCTACATCCATACATCTTTTCAAATAGCTTCTTCAGTTCTCTCACGTTTAAATGTAACTTTTTTTAAATATAATTGGTTATAAAATCTTAGCGCCATAAAAATCTACCAAAACAAAAATATGCAGCAGATATAGTCAGAACAAGGTATTGAAATCTCGAATCTATTTAATTTTATATGTAAAATTTTATTTCATTTGAACTTTTTCTTGTCATTGGAACTGTGATTTGATCTGGCATTATTATATTTTTGTTGAAGGAATGCCTTGTACACTATATACTAATACAATCGCATACGTCATATATCCGTAGGATTTCTGACAATCGTCTTTGAGTGATTGCCTTCGTACGATGCTTTTTTTATCCAAATATGCAGTTTCACAAAGAAAAAGCTAAATACAAGTGCACTTTAGTTCACTAATCTTAAATGCAGACTGAGGTAATTCAATTATTTAGTAGAGCATTAGAACACAAAAGTACACTAACTAATTTTACTGAACAAAATGAAAATCATTTAATTAAAACTGTCCTTAAAATCAATCATCTATCAATTAAAAATAAGAATAAAAAAAATTATGAAATAATATTTCATCAGATCAGTTTTCTTTTGTCTACTGGAAACCATGTTTTTTTTCTTGAAAGACGCAATGTGTTGATGAAAATATTATTAAATGTTGGATTAATTTTTTAATAAAAAATCATATACTCATCACTACCACTTGCCATATTAAAATTACTTCATACCCCCCTATTGGGGTAAGCAGAGTGAACAGAATTTTTTTTTCTATCCTGGCACATCATTTTCACTTCTTCTTTGCCCACACACCTTGTCATGCATAACCTCATATTATGAAGGCTTTTCAATCTTGTCTCTTTCAGAATTTGATTCATTTGGTAGTACCACGTGTTATATGTCTCCCCAAAGTTTTAGTATTGTATATGTTTCTTAGGAAAAATATTTACATAAATCTTTCATCGTTCATTCTTTTGACGTGACCAAACCATTTAAATGGTCCCTTTTTCATCTTAAGTACTGCATCATCTTGCAATCCTCATTCTTTTTTGATAGCCTCATTCCATATTCAATCATACATTGTTTCCACATACGTAAAACTTGTAATATGTTTGTTTTTCAATGAAAAGTTATTTTACGTTGAACTAAATATTAATTATCTATCTTAAAATAATTTTAAAAAACTCAAAAAACCGTTCTATTTTTACAATCAATAAGTTTAGTTTACGAAATTAAATTATCAAAAGTTATTAAAAATGAAATTACAAGTACGTAATAAAAAAAAAGTTCATAGTTATAATACATAAATTATAATATATCAGTTTTCAAGATATCAATTTGTATATACTCGTAGATATAGCTTTTGGCAAACGTTTGAATTACAGATTACTTTCTTAAATACAAAAATACAGTTTGATTCTAACAAAAAAACCTTGATAGCGAAAAATTATCTCTTTTATTTATCAATTAATTAATTCGAAAAATAGTAGTTTAAACTTACAATAATTCGATTATTCTCAATAAAGTTTTGAAATATACTTTTAAAGTTAACATTGTCTATGAAATTTCTCTATGTTTTTCTTAAACTATTTATATTTCCTTTGTCCAAAGAAATGAGGATCATAGATAAATTTGAGGTTTAAAGGCAAATTGGGTAAAAAGTAACCGGTGGCCGGAATGGCGCTCCCAAAACTCAAACCAGGACCCCTCGGAGGCTGAACTAGTAATATGGTTTAATAACAACCAATGATTCACAAAATATATTACTTGAGCGGCGCTCTGAATAATAAGGAGACCACGGACCAGAGGCGTACTTCCTCAGCGTGAAAAAGTTCGATGGTTTGTATAACAAAAAAAGGTTTTATTTATCACCTCTAAAAATTATACTTTTTGAATTCACATTACAATAGAAATCTAACATGTGACGCAATTTGTTTTATTGAACCATTAAACATTTCCCAATGACGGGTTTACATACAAATGGATCGTATTAAATTACAACGTTTACACAGCTTGCCAAATTAAGATTAAATTTTAAGTGTATATTTCTGAGATATATGCGTGACAAGTTCTAGAATTCGAACATCACTCATTGCGCTCTGAGGATACTGAATTGTCTAACTTTTTCTACCCACAACTTCTTAATACTCTCCCACTCTCTGAGAAAAAAAAACAGTGGTAATAATGCGAAATACACATTAAGAGAGAGAAGCTTATATAATCAGTAACCTTTGTGTTTTCAAGACAGAAAACATATCCTACACAGATGTTTTCATTTTCAGAAAGCGTTGTCATGGTTCAATATTTTTCTTTTCTTCATAAAGTCGTACGAAGCAAAATAATGTTAGTCTTCCTTTTTTATTTCAAGAAACAATATAATTTTTTCCACAATTTCTATTAAATAGTTGTAACTTAAGCATTTTGTGTCACAAATTGTAGGCGTAAAAATAAATGTGTACAACTTCCTTTAAGAGTTTTTAATAAATGGAACCTCCCCTGTATAGCAAAGCAAAAATAAGTTTGTATTTAAATAAAAGGCCACTACCAGGTTCTTTGCTCTTACTTACGCTGTCCGATTAAACATTTGCTAAGTAATCGTTTTTATACATACTAGCCGCAAAATGTCAAAAAATCATCAACGCGTATTGGAAATATTATGTTAGGCAATAAAATGCTCTTATTGCCTAAGATAATATTTCCAAATAGGGAAATCTTAAATAAGATTTTCAAGTTTGTGTTTTTTTCTGAACTGAAACGTTTAACCGTATCCTTATATTTTTACTTCAACAACAGCAAAATAAAAAGTAGAAGTGAAGATTACAAGAGTAACTGATGCTCAATCAACACGTGACCATCTGCTCAATTATCACGTTCTTAACATGACTTACGAAAGTTCACCGGGCAATACAGGAAGGAGTCCATTGCTTGAGAAATATGCCAGTGCGAATATGAAAATAAAAAAATCCCACAGAAGAAAGAGAGATTGTGTTAGGTTAACACTTCAAAGAGTAAGTAGCCCACTAAGAACATTTCAATTTTACGGTGTAATAAAAATGGATTTTATTAAGCATAGAATTTTTATGAATACATTCAAAACAATCATTTAGTGATGAAAAATACATGAACAAAATTAAAACAAAATAGTTCACTCTCAATGACATATTAAAAAAAAACTGATTTATATTCTAATTAGTATTATTTTATATATGACATTTTAGTAGTATACAACACAACCTAGTGGACTTATTGCCATGAAATAATAATTTTAACTAACCAAAACAATGAAGAAAATACATTGGGTGAAAAGAAAAATAGTTTAAGGTGCCGTTTTTGTACTATTAGAAATCAAACCCAAAAACCCCGGCTGGAAAAAAGTGTAGACAATTTAGTCACGGATGCATCAATAAAATTTGTTTATTTCTAACGGCTGCAGTTTTTATATAAAAACAAATTACGGAAAATTTTTAATCAAAACAGCAATCAAATCAATTTGACAACAAATTAGATAGCAAAATGGAAAATAACAACTATATTAGAAGAGCATCTAGGCTTGAACACATAATCAAAACGGTAAAATATTTATGAACAAAATAGAGAGAAAAATATATTATATAAATGTATAAAACATAAGAATGATTAGTATTTAATCCTATTTTTTTTTTAATACAAAGAAATTAACAGCACTTTCAGGCGTAAATGTTCAGAAAAATCTATTTCCCATTATTTCAATTACATTTCTTATTATTATTTTTAATTTACACTTCTATTACACATACAATCTGGCGGGCTTAGTGCTAGCAATCTCTTCCAGCCTACCAGACAAAAGTAAATAAAGTAAGTTACATGATCGCAAAAAACATTCAAATGACTTTCCATCCCCATGAAATCCATAAGCACAGACGTATGTGCCCACAAAGACGGGCATCACCCGAACATTCCTTTTCATATAAAGTGAGATATTTATCAATCAATAGAAAAAAGGGATGATAGAGAGGAAAGAAAAAAATCAGAAATGAAATGAAAATATTTTAAAGAAATGAAAAATATTGTATAATTATTTAAAAAATAGCAGAAATAATGGTGCAATGAAAAAATGGCACCTCAAAGCAAACATATTTGCTCATTTTAATGAGATGTCATGTATTACGCACGTCACTGGCGTACATTTGAAGGTGGATAATTTGAATTCAAATCTAACATGAGCGGAATAGACGTGATTCAGGAAGGGAGAGCTGAGCGCAGGCCAGGGAAGACTCGTGATAAGGAGACAAGGCGTTTCTGGGAGAGAAGACTTCGTGCAGAACTGAAATATTGCAGTACATTTTTCATGATATTTAAACGTAAAAAAATGTGATTTTTAGTGTCTTCAGGCCTAGCATTGGGCATTAAAAGGAAAATAACCAAGGCTTTTAAGATTTTTTGATACGTGCAATTCAATATTTTTTATGGAACTTTAATATTTTGAAGTAAATGTTCGAAATCGAACATATGTGAATTGATAAGTATGATCGTAAACAACAAAATTTGGATTTAGAACCACTGGTCATTCGTCGTTGTACGTGTAATACAAAATATAATTTTGTTGTTGTAATACCAAATATAATTTTTAAAGCTAGCAATACGATTTCCCATGAACTCAAATAGACTCGGACCATTTTATTTAAATGTTTATGGTTTCTCTTAAAAAATGGGTATCCGGGTGAAAAACAAGGGTTTGACCAATCGGGAGAATTTCGTCTACAGTAGATATTTTGTTCTTATCAATTATTATAATGGATTAACTGTTAGTTTTTTTTTAAGAAATAAAAACATGCTTATCTGTTTTCCATATGGGCCAGTCCAAAGAAAAATATGAAGACAATGTTAAAAAAAAAGGTTTGAGAAAAATTAATTAATGAAATTGAGAAAAGCTGAATGTAATTTTGAAAACCAGAATGAATTTGTGAAAATCTGAATGAGATTGTGAAAATACATGGCCTAAATAAAATATTTTTTATAAAATGTTTTGACTTGAGTGACTTTTTCTTTTAAATTTTATTTTTATTTTAATTTCCTTTAAATGACGACATTCGCTAGGGAAAAAAGCGTTTTTAATTAAACAATAAAGAATATATGTTACAGTTTCATTGTATTATGAAATATAAGATGTGTAATATAGAAAAAAACCTCCATTTTACCGGCAGAAACCGAAAATCTTCGAGAACCACAAGTAACGAACTGAATATAGGAAATTTATGTCTCTCTCAAGGGGACTATAAATATTTTCTTCATATTCAATGTATGTAACAGAAAGTTATATATAATATCATAATTCGTTCTGTTTAAGATATCTTCGAAATGCGGTTTAGAAATGTGCACTTTTCGAGTAGAAACACCTTGAAGGGGAATCCCATTCTCTGGGGAAACAAGGGTAATGACTGCGAGGAAGAGAGAACAAATTTACATAAGCACGCGCCCAGAATTTCCAGTTTATTCTCGCGTTTGGTTGAACTCTGGAGAGAGAGAGAGTGCATCAGTGTTTTTGGCGAAGTTTTTCGTTACAAGTCAATATTGTTTGAATCATGATTTTCACTTATATGGGTGAGAAATTTTTCAATTGGGTATATGATGTAAACAGACTCATCGAGCAGAATAGGGCCAGCTAGTTAAAATTTGAAAATAAAGTTCTCCGTCTCATTAGATAATTATGTAAACAGTCTCATCGAGCAGAACATGACTAATAATTTAAAACTTCCAGAATAAGCTATCCATCTCACTAGATGATGATATAAACTTACTCGTCGAGCCGAACAAGACTGATTCTTTAAAAATCCTAGAGAAAAATCTCCATCTCACAAGATGATGATGTAAACTAACTGACCGAGAAGAACAGGACTAACAATTTAAAATTTCCAAAGTGTTTCGTCTCACTAGATGATCAGTTCAGTGAGAATCGCATTCTTGATCAGGCGCCCTTGGAGGATGATCAAGATGTTTAAGGAAAATGTAAGGTAATTGAAAACTGTTTTTTCAAGTCATTAAGAATTCTCAGAGGTTACACAGAAACACTAAAGAATATGCCTTTATCTATATCGTTATTGATGCTGCTTTATTTTTTCATATGAATGACAATACTTAGTTTTCTTTTTATATTTGTGAGACGTACCGTTAAATACCTGTAAGTGAATGTACGAGTATATTAGAGTAAGACTCGAAAAGGCTGGAAGGCATGACAAATTTCACTACACCATTATTGAATAGTTTTGCAAAGAAACTTTCGTTATGCACAATACTAGGTTAGTCAAAAAGTTTTGAAAGCGGAAATGAAAATTCTTTTTTTTTTGGGGGAAATCACTTTTATTGCTCAGTATAGTCTCCCATAAGATCAATACACTTGGTCCAACGATCTTCCAACTTTGTTGTCCCATCACGGAAGTGACTTTCTGGAAGGCCTGCAAAATACTCCTCTACGACGGCTATAACCTCTTCGTTTGATGAAAAATGCTTTCCACAAAGGAATTTTTTGAGGTGTGAGAACAGCCAGAAGTCAGAGGGAGCTAAATCTGGCGAATAGGGTGGATGCTGCAACAATTCGTACCCCAATTCACTGATTTTCGCGATGGTTTTTTGAGCTGTGTGAGCAGGTGCATTGTCTTGATGAAAAATGATTTTTTTCTTCTGCAGCCCGGGTCTTTTTTCACAATTTTTTTCATCCAAATGGTCCAAAAGGTCACAATAATAATCAGAGTTGATTGTCTTACCAGTTTGGAGATAATCTATCAATAAAATTCCTTTTGCATCCCAAAAAACTAACGCTAACACCTTCTTGGCCGATTTCTGGACACGAACTCGCTTCGGAGCCAAAGTGCCTGGTTCACACCGCTCCTTAGCCTCTTGTTTTGATTCAGGATCATGGTGGTAGACCCAAGTCTCATCCATAGTGATGAATTGACGCAGAAAATCCTTTTTATCTTTTCGAAATTGCTCCAAATGTTGCTCAGAAAGTCGCATTGGAAAGTGTTTTTGTTTCATTGTTAACAAATGCGGCACCCATTGTGCACACAGTGTTTTGAAACCCAAAACTTCAGCCAAAATATGCCATGTTGTTCCATGTGAGATGCCTATGGTGTAAGCTATCACATCCACAGTCGATCGATGATCTTCCAAAACCATATCCTGTATTTTCGCTATGATTTCTGGTTTTGATGCACTTTTTGGACGTCCTTAGCGTGGATCGTCTTCAACGCTTGTACGGCCACGCTTAAACTCCAAAACCCATCGGTGAACGGTTGGAAATGAAGGAGAAGACTCTTTTAATACTTTCACCATCTTTGCATGGATCTCAGTAGCCGATAAACCTTCCAAAACAAAGAATTTAATCACTGCACGATATTCGGATTTTTCCATTGTTAAAAAATACACTGACACGTCAACTTCAAATGGCTTGTAAACAAAGAATGAATTGACAGATCGAAATGAAATTTTGAGTACGTTCTTATGAAAGATGAAATATTAAAATGGCGTAGAAATTTTGGTTTTTCTACTGCTCCATAGATGTCGCTTTCAAAACTTTTTTACTAACCTATTATGTATGATCTTGCAGATAAATAAGGATACAGCAATATTTTTCAACCTATCAAATATACCCATATGTAAAAACTTTATGTGTGAAAAATCAGACTGACCCTTATTTTATGTTTAATCGGAAATCGAACCCCAAATTCTCAGGTGTAAGAAAAGCGTTCTAATAATTGGGTTACAAAATATGTTTGAATGTATGAGACATCTATGAGAAAAAAATTGAATAAACTTTTTTGCGTTTTGATAAAAAAAAAAACCTATTGATAGTTAGCAGTGGATGTTTCAGAGCTGAACAATAAAAAAATTGTTAGATCTAAATACAATAAATACGTTTTATGAAAATATTTTAGTTTTGTTCACAAATAATTTTATACTGAAGCAAAATATTAACTGGTAAAAAATAAAAACTAATATAGATTTTTTTTTAATATTTAGATTATATTTCAAACTGAAACAGAAAAAAAGTAAGTAATAAAAACAGCATCATTTTATCTAACAAAAATTCAGATAACGTTCGAATAAACTAAACTTGCTCCATATTCCTTTAAAGCGTCAGCTCGTATTAATACCTTCACATTTACTTATTCAAGTTTGGCGGGCAACGCTTCGACCTTTGTGCTTAGATCTTGCTAAGATAGCATTATTTTCTTTAGACTAATTACACCAAAACCTCACTAGATCAGCAATAAAATTATTTCTTCAGTGCGGGTTTTGCTAATGAGCAGGATAACATCAATATTCAGGAACCTACATTCACAGAATGGTCTGATATTTTTCTCGTAATGAATAATCAACAGTTTGAACCTCAATTTCATTTTAAGTTTTCAACACGTACAAGAAACTCAACCGATTTCAGATTTTAGAGAAAAATAAGGATTTTGAAGATAATTTTCAAAATTATTTGTTATTTTTGTGAAAATGTAATTTATATGTGTAATATAGAAACTTATAAGTTATCAATTAGTAAAATATTGGTAATATGAACTACAAAGAATTTAATAGAACTTAATTAATTACCCAGAGCTCTTCCATTGTTTCGTGGACTTTTCGTTTTGACTATCAAATATTGACATATGAGTATTGAACATTTCAGAAAATGTTTTTATATACACGTATCATATACGAGTACATTTTTTAGTATTGGGAGTTAGTTGTTTCAAACAAAATAAGCATTTCTTATTCGACTGTTTTATTCTGTCAATATTATCTTCAACGTAAATTATTGGATTTTACCTGTATATATAAGCTAAATAGAATTAATAAATAAACAATTTGTCATCATAACTTTGCTGTGGATCGTGGCATGTGTAGAATAATTACGAAGGAAATAAATTCCATCCAAAATTATTTAAAAAGTTTAGCAAAACTCGTCATACCACCTTCATCATATTCGGTTGTTGCCTATCTAATGCAGTATGGAAATCTCCTAGCGACATCTTCTTTACTTTCTATTTCTCACCGTTTTTCCCAATCACACATTTTATCTTCAGGATATCACCAATACAGCGACTTTTAAAATGTTTTCATGGTCATCTGTGGTCGTGGATATACTATTGGATAACGGTTATTGTTCACCGTCGATATTTTTTAACGGAGGCACGTAATTGTTCCTCCTGAGTCCATACTGTCTCTAGGAATGAATTTGATTCATTTACCGTGCGATCGTACACTCGTGAGAAAATTCAATTTATTCATACATTTTATGAAAGAGGTGTCCCTAGAGGGGAAGAATTCTTTTGCTGGCATCACACTGAAATGTGTAGTGGATAGCGGGGGCACCGACGGAAGGTGAGATACCATGAACTGAGATAAAATGTATATTTAATTAAAGAAAATAACGAAAAAATATACTTGGGCCACACAGAAGGCATTCAAGGATTTTGAAAGTAACATTTAATTTACGACCGAGCTATGTTATTTTAGTTCCTCTATTCGAAGAAATATATTGATAACCTTTGGCATAGAGGAAATTCAAATATTCTTTATTGTGTCTCTCATGGTTAAGCCTAGTCAATGTCCGTAGCATTCTGCCTAACTCTGAACATGGTCTCATTTTTTATTGTCAAACTCCACGTCTCGCAGTCATATGTAATAACGGGTAAAATTAACAGAGTGATCACTTTCTACATGTGTAGAACGTTACCTTAAAACTAATATTCAATTTACTATAAGTATTAAAATCATCTTCTTTCGTATTGTTTTAAAAAATCAACTATCCTGGACTTATAAGTATTGTTAGCAAAACTCAAGCTGGTTTCCACCAACTTCGATCGCTCTTTCTGCAATGAAGTTGTTGAAAATTATTAAGGCCTTGGTAAGAAATATTCTCACTTTATCAACTCACATTTTTTGCCATCAATTGACAGTTGACTAACGTATTCCTGAAGTTATTTTAATTTATTTGATTATATCACAATGCGATCGAAAAATTGAAAAGGGCTTAGATTTGTCCGTTAATTTCGGGACACCAATAAAAACAACCCCGTTTTATGTGTGAAATTGAGGCTCCGGAGCGTGATATTGCATTAAAGGATAATGAAGTACTGGAAATACGACTTAGATGAAGAGTGGCATGTATGAGTGGTAATGGTAGTAAACATTGAGAATTCTATCTCCAGAATTATCAGGTGAAGTTCACACTTCAAAAACTCAACACCAAACAAAAGATTACGCGCACTTTAAAAATATCGTGAGAGATATTATTCACGGTGATCACATTAATCAAGATTGAAGATCAATAAAGAAAACAAAGTTGCAGGTTATTTAAAATATAATATTTTTAATAATCTACAGTCATGTTCTTTTTCTTTAAGTGCCGTCTCCTATCGGAGATTGGTTACCATATACAATGATGGTAACCAGCCTCCGATCCTTATTCTATTTACTGTAACGTGGATCAATTCAGTAGAATTGCACCCAAACTAATCCCGCAAGTTCTTAAACTAAGAGATGCGGCGTTGTTCTTTGTCTCGTTTTCCATAGATTTTTTTCTAATTTAGTTGTGTATGGCCGAGATATTGCCACTCGTGAGTTTTCTCAGTTTCAAGTCACTTCTAATTCAAGAAATTTCAAAAATCTCAACCAAATCACTGTTCCCTTTCATCATCAAGACTCCCTAGTCCAGGCTCACCACATGCCAAATTTAAATAAGAAAATCGTCTCACTAAGCCACTCGCACGTTAATTGTAATACCTCATTAGAATTACAAGACAAAACATCTTACCGAAGCTGTGTCGATTCTCTTGTTCGACTACGGCAGTGGGGTGGTTGTTTTAGCAAATTGGGGAAGCGGGTGGGCGAGAATTAGCATGCTAAGCCAGTGCCGAGCCCCCCGGGCCCGGCTGAATATGTAAAGCTCTACCCACTAATAAAACACTTGTACCGGGATCTTTGAGTAATACTCCCGGCCCGGCCCCTGAACATATTGCATATCTTTATTATGACCATACATATCGACTTAAATACTAAAATGTGGGATCGGTAGAAGGAACATGGAGGACATGCGATTAATCGCATAGAGTAGATGAGATCCATCCATAAGTTTTAACAACGTTATAATTGCTACAAACATAGCTATTGATTTTTACTACACTGTAGATATAACTTACACAGTTCACCTGAAGAACATATCAATATTTAGAGGTAGACATGCGTGTCGTGAAATTGATCCTTTGTACTGCGATTATTTTACTTACTTAAAGTAATTTATTTCACATACTACGATAACGAGTCACACTCGTGCTACGCTTTACAAAGTGCTTTTGAAAACCGCGATGTATACTCTTGACAATTTCATATACGTTATAAATGGTTTTTCTTTACATTTTCTGAGATTTATTTCCATAATGCAATCACAAGCGTGACTCGTTATTTAAGGAGTTCAGTCATCATCGTTAGCCTTGACTACAATCTCGCCAAGATCTTGACTACTTTCAGAATTCGTTTCCACCGATTTTGGTCCAGGACTCTTTTCAATATCTTTCTACAAACTCGTTGTTGTCCTTCAGTAATTCTTTTGAGAATACGTTTCGAGAGGTAAGGCTCTAGTATTTGATGTACGTGTCCTAGCCATCGATGTCTTCAAATCTATATTTGGAGACTGAGTTTCCAGTAGAGTTCGTACACCTCTTTCTTAATTGTTGAAGAATGACTAAGTCACGGTCAAAATATTTGATGAACTAAAGCTTACTGCAATATTTGTAAAATATTTATTTGTTTTACATTTCATGCAGATATATCTGGTAGATTTACTACTTTAAAGCAATTACTTCCAATGAACCAGCTATTGTTTTATAATTGTTATTGGTATTCATGGCTCTATTTTTGATGTCATGTATAAAAATAATACTGGAGAAATACTAAAAGAAATGCAAATAAAAGATAAATCTTAAGTTATAAGGGTGATACATGTATAGTGATAAGGATAATAAATGTATTGGAATTAAGGAAGATGAGTATTTCGAAATCAATAATGATGTTTTTGTTCATTGTTAAATATCGATGAAGATGTGGCACATCTAATTTAGCCAGAAAAATCGTTTCAAATGCAAGTCGAGTGAACCACAAAAATAATGAGTAGAATGGTGTATGCTGCGTTAATATACAAAGCTTTCTGCCGTCACCGGATCGGTGGGGCAGTTCATGCTTAGAAAGAAAAAAAACTTTAAGGAACAAACCAAATATTTGATTTAAATTTAAAATGAAGCCTTATTGAAACTATAGTTTAAAAGTGTCATATTCAGTTATATATTGTTTAAGTGAAGCAAGCAAACTGTTATATCAAACAATGAGGCGCGTGGAAGCTAACATTATTGCTATTCCATTCAGATCTTGTTTTACTATTGAACCACCGAGCAAACGTTCCAAACATCTGGTGTGCTTACACTTAATGAATTTACGCTTAATTTTGAAAATAATGAACCTTTTAAGAATAAATACTGGAGTCAACACCGAGTCACGGGACTTGGAAATTAGAACACAACAGAAGGGAGAGAGGAATCGAAGTTGAAATCAAAAGTTCAACATTTACGTGGTTGGTTCCCATCAACATTCTTCGAGTTTGGTCACCGCAACTGTCGACAGTAGGAGACTTACCTCGTTAGGTGCAAATTGGAGGGGAAAGTTCATTTTCCTGCCGTGGCTGAGTCTGCGATTAAGCGAGAAGAGCTGGATTGTTCCTTATCAGGTGTACCGCTAAATAACATTATTTTCATCAATGTAACGCAATCTCTGGAGAATTATAAATATTTTTCATCATAATATTATTGATTTTAATTGAATTTTAGGTATTTAGGTCCAAATGTTTCCACCCAACGAATATGAAAAAGGCGATTTAACGAAAAAATTAATTTCATTTTTCATTACAGTCACCCTGAAGTTCAATACATTGTTTAGAACGATGAATAACTTTTCAACACTTCTGACAAAGAAAACAAAAATATTGTTCTAAAAATGGCATAACATCGAGAAGATCAATTTTTATATACTGTAAATAAAACAGACGAATTAATGGGAGCGAACTCTGCAGAAACACATGCAAACTAAACAATTCTCATTGTCAGGTTATGTGACATTGCATTTTCGACGTTTCGGATTCTTTCATTTCGTTTTTTCCTTATTTTTCAATGCAATTGGTGGTGGATTTGTGATGTGTCGATTGATTTTCATTTAAATTAAAATTATATCGTGCATTGGAATTGATCACGCAATACTAAACATTGCTCATTTACAGATTATGTCGAGTAAGCAAACGAGCGAAACAGACAAATAATGGCTCAAATACGCCCAAATACAGTTGCGAGCACGGCGATCGTGTTCTACAGCTTCAGAACTGCTTCGTTCTCAAAAGAATGAACGCGACTGGCTGAGAGTGTCTGGAAGACGTCAGTAGAAATATCAAAAGCATATTTTTTATATAGAATTAAATTTTATCTCAATGTTTATATTTCAAAACCTATCAAATCGTATGTAGAAATGGAGATTTTTTAAAATTAGTTCCAATTATCTATTTGTCTTCCCTTAAAATTTAATTAGTTACAATTATCTCTTTGTCTTCCCTTAACATTTAATTAGTTACAATTATCTCTCTGTTTTCCCTTAACATTAAATTAGTTACAATTATCTCTTTGTCTTCCCTTAACATTTAATTAGTTACAATTATCTCTTGGTCTTCCCTTACCATTTAATTAGTTACAATTATCTCTCTGTCTTTTCTTAATATTTAATTAATTCCAATAATCTCTCTCTTTACTAAACATTTAATTAGTTCGAATTATCTCTGTATTTCCTTAAAAATACTCTAATTTGACAAATATTTGACAAATGCGTGTCCAGCTGCAAAACAATCGATCAGCTGAGATATTCTCACATCAATTGCTGGAAACTGGGAACGGAAAGGTGCCGGTTGATATGACCTCAGGATGAATTTCATTGCCTTATTACTTCTGCAATTTAGTGACGTCAAAAGAAGAATTGGTTGAAAAAGTATTTCCCAATATTCAAATCAATTATAAGAATCACGATTGACTGAGTAAACGAGCTATTCTTGCCGCCAAGAACAACGACGTCTACGAACTTAACAATATTATTCAGTTCCTTTTTTAATGTTATGCAATTTTATATGTTTTTGTTCTAACTTTCTTCTTTTTCAGTACAATCGATCTGCTTTAGTTCATTAAAATGTCGGGGAAGCAGCAGAGCGACGTGCAGCCAGACTTAAGGATGCACGTTTGCAAGCACGGCGATCGCGTTCTGCAGCTTCAGATCTGCTTCATTCTCAACAGAATGAACGCGACAGGCTGAGAGTGGCTGAAAAAAGTCAAAAATATTGTATACCCACAAGCATTGTGAAATTAAACATATTAGAAACGTGTGCTTTCTCTTTTCTTTCTTTTCCATTTAACCAGACTGAGCCACAGCAACGCGTGGCCGGGTACAGCTAGTTGAAAATAAAAAGGTAGTCACTATTATGCATCTTAAATGCAAATTAATCGTTAGCATGCTTGCTTAGAACCGAGATATTCCGGGATTGATTGACTCCTAGACTGGTTTTTACTCAAAGACATTTATAACATAAATTCATGACGTGCTATTAGGGTTACAGGAGTAACAATATGCACATATGCCATTTCCTTATTGGATAACAGAGAGAGGATATAACACAAAACTTTTTCTCGTGTTCATAATTCTCTCGTATTCATATTTTTCTAATATGATGTAGATATATCGACATTCAGATCTTACGAGAGAGAAAAAAAAACAGTTTGAAATATGAGTATAATGAAATTGGTACACATTTTTTTCTACAAGATAATCAATCTCACGAAAAGTAATGTGTAGCAATGCCTACCAAAATATATTCTCTTTTGCCTGTTTCAAACGCATTATGCAATTTGATAATGAACATGGAGATCAAAGTCTTAAAAAGGCGGAGTAAAAATAATCGATATACTCGTATGTTTTTTCAATAAATACATACACATACGTTATGTATACCATCATGCCATTTCCATGTTGGGGTAACCTGAAATCTTAGAGTGCAATACTTTTATAATACGAGATACTTCTTTCGTCTCTTTCACATTTATACATATTTTTATAAAATTTCCCCTATTTGTTTTACTTCTTTCCTTTCCTTCTTTCAAAATTTCCTTCCCTTTATTCAATCACACTTTTTTATGTCGTCCACTACCATGACTCCCGCTCTGCTTCAATTGTAAATTTGTTCAGTCAGTCTTTCGTTGCCATCTGATCAATAAATCTAAACTACCTCACCGTACTCCTTTTCCACTTACTTAACGTTTCTGTTTTTAGCTTGCGTACAACCTTAATAATTAGATGTATTTTTCTATTCCACATCGACACATCATATATTCTTTTCAGAGCACGCATTTTCACCGCATTAACTCGACTTCTTTCATTAACTTTCCACTTTATAGTTAACCATCATTTTTTGCAGATCTTGATATAACTTGGTTTGAGTTTACGTCATTGAGTTTTTTTCCTATTGCACCTCATTGTTTAATATCTCCACATTATATTCTTATGAAGTATCAATGTATAAATTACTAGTTATGTTTTTGTGTCTAAAGGGAAACATTATGTTTAACAATATTTTTAATTCTGCTGCATTAATGGAACTAGGTTAAATGTTTTATGAGGATTCAACATTATGTTTCTCTGCATAGTCTTAATGAATCGTTTGAAAAAAATCTTCTGAAACATTATCCTTAGTTTTACGTTTCGTAAACGAGTTGAACTCTTAATATTTTGTTATTTTAAATAATCTTGAATTTTAATTTCTAATATTTTTTTCGAAACATGAAAATTCTGAGTCGAATTTCATATATTACAATTCAACCGTATCAATAGCGATTCGCTTACGACAATTTCATGTTGTTGTTCATCAATCGCAAGAAAGCAACATTGGGTTACCTCATATCTGTTATGGTAGATAGTTTTAATGCAGGTGCTGGTGAGCTCAGGAGCGTCCTTCTCCGGTATTTCATCAATCTTAGGTCTTGACTGGGAGACCAGTTATTCCCTTTTATTAATTTTTTATTTGCCCTATGATTACGTCTTCTCGTTACCGTTGAGATATTTTTTTTCCTTCTCTATTCTTGTATTGTTGATTGAATCTGATGAATTAACCCGGATTTTTTAATTTTGCGTGTTGTTTACATTTTTATACATCATATTTTGAAATGTATACTAAATTATTTTTTTTAAGATGTTGATAAGTCATCTTTTGTTGTGTAATATTGACAGGTATATGTAAAGGGCAATTAAGTGTTATTTATTTTATTAATAAATTAATGTATTGTACAACATTTTCATTGAACACTGTACAGCCTAGCGTGTGTATTGCAATGGAAATCTCCCCTAGCTAATCATAAATATATTAAAGAAGTATTTAGTTTAAACCAAAATAGAATCCTAAAAAAATTAATCTTCCAATGAGAATTGAATTCGCAGCCCTCGAGTTATAAGACAAACCAATCTTATCAACTATGCCGTAGGTCGTTTGCAAAGAAATAAGTTTTCAAAAATCATTATTCCACGATAATTGTATTAACTTAATGCCCCTAAAAAATATTATTTTGACATTCTCGTAACATTCGCGAAAGTAAAATTAACCGCGTTAAACGCTCTAATCAATTGATCGAATTTCATAAGAAAACAACCGGCCTCGTAATAAACTGTGTACACATGTCATTTCTCCTATCCTATAGACACACAGAATAAAAACAGAAGCTATCTATTATAAAACACGTAGGTATTTTCCCCTCCTTTGACATTCGGCTCACAACGATAGCGCAGACGTGGAGGACTCGATGCGTACGGACACAACGATAATCCCCGATAATTCATCGAAATTCAATCTACCCGATTGGCACAATTTCATTATCGGATGTAGTACGAGTACCTGCCTCGTACCCTAGGCCTGCACCCCCTGCAGCCCCCTCCGCCGCCTGGGGCCCGTGTTTGTCTGCTACTCCATCCTGTAGAGGAATTGCCTGGGGCGTTAGTCATGAAGGACAATATTTGCTCATCAATAAACTCTGTTTCGATATTAAACACTCTTCGTTGATTGAATTCGACTTTGTGTTTCATTGTTTGTATTTTGATGGTTTTACCTCTTTAGACGTATTTCTGGTGATGACATTTATTTATATTTGTTACATAAAATACACGTCGAGTATTCGTTTATAGAGGAGAAATATTCTGTTCTTGGTATTTATTGTTTGCATTTTATGCTTTATAGAAATGTTGATATACGTAGAACATCTCATATTTATAAAACATTATATTGTATTACTCTTTTGCTGTATATAATACATATGACCATATAAAACACTCTCCCAAACAACCAAAAAACGTGAAAGAGTCCTTAAATGAAAGTCAGACTGGAATCCTAAATAAAAAAAATATTATCAACGAAAATCTTCATAACCCTTAGTTAGAAGACAGCGTCTTACCATCTAGGCTACGTAGGTCGTCAATCTCCATAACCCTTAGTCAGAAGGCAGTGTCTTACCATCAAGGCTACGTAGGTCGTCAATCATATTTTTTAGGAAAATATTTTTTGTATTTCAAATAAATACGAGTACAATAGAATTTTTATTTTATAAATAATCGATAAAAGTTAACTTCGCATACAATTTTTCCTTCAATATATTTTTCTTAAATTCATTGATTTTGACGCACAATCACTTTTTTGTAATTTTTTAATTCATATTATTTGAATTGAATTACAGTGATAATAAAACACTGATATCATCTGATCTACAGTCAATCTAAGTCTAGTACCAACATACATGTACCGTACAAATTATAATTGAGTCCTGTAACAACATGGATTGTACGAATTGTAATTATAATTAATAATTCATCTTTAACATCAACATAACGATTTTCGTTTTGTTTGAGACATTTTTAAAGATAATCATATTTATTTAGAAATGTTGACTAGTTATATGCAATTCGTACGGCGTAGTACCAACTAGGCCACGGAGTTTGTTGGACTTTTTGGCGTCAAATCATAAAACGATGAATTTCTATTGTAAATGTAGTTTCAAATTCCATATAGATTTAGAAATACGAAAATAAACTATTGATTCTGGTTATCTTAAATATTTAATTTATTGTAATTTATTTTTAACAAACACTGTTTATTCCACTTTTTTATGACGGTATAACCCTACCGGTTTCAAGGCTTTCACCTCATCTTCAGGGGAGCGCAAACAAGACTAAATGCTGTTCGGACTGGTACCGATATAGACACTTCAACGGTTGGAGGCGGGAGGGGTGAGGGGAAGGCTAGGTATTATTTCGGCCAAGAGCGGGGAGATTTTGGGGAAATAACTATTCAACAGATGCTCTGATCTGTATATTGACTTAGAAATTTCTAGGGCCTCCAATCTGTCCAATCTATTTCCGTTGTCGCTAATATGTAAGAATTTGGCATCATTGATAGAAAAAGTATGATTCTCACGGTGACAATGATTAGCCATTTCAGAATAAATTAGAGGATTTGTTAAGGCAGATTGGTGTTCACGAAATCTCTTTTCAAAAGATCTTCCTGTCTTTCCTATATAGAAATTATCACAGTCAGCACATAAAAGTTTATACACACCGCTGTTGTTAAGTATTCCATTTTTGCCTTTCCCATTAAATAAGAGTTTCCGGAGATTGAAGTTAGTGTAAAAAGCTGGC
Organism: Odontocerum albicorne; assembly: GCA_949825065.1. NCBI lineage: Eukaryota > Metazoa > Arthropoda > Insecta > Trichoptera > Odontoceridae > Odontocerum > Odontocerum albicorne. Next base: position 37,615,672 of record OX463839.1, on the reverse strand, counting down.
TTTATGTGACTTGGAATATTTTTGGTTATTTCATTTGATATATTTTTTATAAATAGGACTTTGCTCCATTTATAGGTATGCTTATAGGTGTCGTTAAATATATAATCTTTTATGAGTTTCTTTTTTGTTTTGTTTTTTAAAAGTGAATCAATGAGGCTTCCAGGATAGCCATTATTTGTAGCAATTTTTTTGATGGTTATTAATTCCTTTTTAAAATTGTCGTCGGTTAATGGGACACTGAGCAATCTATGAAGCATACAGTTAAAGGCGGCGAATTTATGATTATTAGGATGGTTAGAATGATGGACCTGTAGTCTCATATAACCAGGCACCAACCTATAAAATATGTAAGTTTGTCAAAGAACAGTTTTATAATCTAACCCAATTTAAAGCTGAATACTCAATCAAAAACTCATTGGAACTAATTGATAAATTAAATAACATAGAAATGCCTCATAATGCAAAACTGGTATCCTTTGATGTCACTAACCTATATCCAAGCATACCAGGTTGGAGATCCTTAGAGCTCGCAAAAAATATCATAAATGACAAAAGTAAGGACCTTGTTAAAAATTCAGAATTGATTTCACTAATGGACTTATGCATCAAACAAAATTATTTTAACTTCAACAATAAAATATATAAACAAACGAATGGTTTAGCTATTGGCTCACCGTTGTCTCCACTTCTCAGTGAAATATTTATGAACTATTTTGAAAAATGTATCTTTAGGAGTAATTTTAAGCTAACCAAAAATGTTCTGTGCTGGTTTAGGTATGCAGATGACATTCTTTGTGTTTGGACGGGTACCGATAGACAATTACACCATTTTCTTAAATATTTAAATTCTATAGAAAGTTTTATAAAATTTACATTAGAAACAGAACAGGACGGAAAATTAAATTTCTTGGACCTAACATTATCTCGGAAAAAAGGCACATTTGACTTTGATATATATAGGAAAAATACTTATTCAGACTCCATAATTCCAGCAACTTCTAACCATCCTAATAATCATAAATTCGCCGCCTTTAACTGTATGCTTCATAGATTGCTCAGTGTCCCATTAACCGACGACAATTTTAAAAAGGAATTAATAACCATCAAAAAAATTGCTACAAATAATGGCTATCCTGGAAGCCTCATTGATTCACTTTTAAAAAACAAAACAAAAAAGAAACTCATAAAAGATTATATATTTAACGACACCTATAAGCATACCTATAAATGGAGCAAAGTCCTATTTATAAAAAATATATCAAATGAAATAACCAAAAATATTCCAAGTCACATAAAGCCAGCTTTTTACACTAACTTCAATCTCCGGAAACTCTTATTTAATGGGAAAGGCAAAAATGGAATACTTAACAACAGCGGTGTGTATAAACTTTTATGTGCTGACTGTGATAATTTCTATATAGGAAAGACAGGAAGATCTTTTGAAAAGAGATTTCGTGAACACCAATCTGCCTTAACAAATCCTCTAATTTATTCTGAAATGGCTAATCATTGTCACCGTGAGAATCATACTTTTTCTATCAATGATGCCAAATTCTTACATATTAGCGACAACGGAAATAGATTGGACAGATTGGAGGCCCTAGAAATTTCTAAGTCAATATACAGATCAGAGCATCTGTTGAATAGTTATTTCCCCAAAATCTCCCCGCTCTTGGCCGAAATAATACCTAGCCTTCCCCTCACCCCTCCCGCCTCCAACCGTTGAAGTGTCTATATCGGTACCAGTCCGAACAGCATTTAGTCTTGTTTGCGCTCCCCTGAAGATGAGGTGAAAGCCTTGAAACCGGTAGGGTTATACCGTCATAAAAAAGTGGAATAAACAGTGTTTGTTAAAAATAAATTACAATGTCTTTAAACCTCCACAACGTTAATGCCTTAACTATAAACAACATATTTAATTTATTTTGTAAGAAACAACGCACACTGTGTATCAATTGTCTGAGGAATTACGGAATAGATGACGTTTAGACCGAATAACTTTTAGGAAGGACGCCATTGTCCGCAGGAACTGTTTCCGACTGCTAAAAGTACCGACTTTTATTGTTAGTTGAGATTACATTGGACAAGTTGAAGGGCGTCATGGAGATAGATTTTATTTTAAAGACAAGTGAAAACTTCCTCAAAGAATTTATCTTTGTTTTCTGGTGTCTCCAAATAGACTCAGATAAATCTCATGATATCAATTTAACCAGTTACAAGAAACGTAAGTGAAAATAATAAACATGATTCAATGATTTATATTTTACCCATCAGAATCAAATATTTTAAACTTAAAATATATGAGAAACACGTTTGAATATTGAACTTGTTAACATTATTTAAAACATAATATATTTATATTTTTTAAAATCCATCAGTGAAAATGATTGATAGGAGCTGAGCTGAATAAAAAACTGTAAAAATGCGTGCATTGAGAAGAATACACGGGTGGATAATGTATGACAGAATACGGAATGAAGTGGTTAAGGATGAATATGAACTTAGGGCTGATGTGTTGAGTAAGATGAAGAAGAGGACACTGAGATCGTATAAATTTTAGATAATTTAGTATAATAAAGGGTATGAATGCGGAGGGGGCTAAGCATGTGTGTCGAGATAGAGAATTCTGGCGCTCTGTCCTCTCTGCCTACCCTGACAAGGTATGATGGTATGCAAAATCATATATATACGTTTGTATGCAAACTCTTTTCTTGTGTAATGTACGTCTATCGTAAAGTGGAGATATAGTTTTTGCGAGAGAAAAATAAGAAACATTTGAAATATAGTAAAATAATTGTACATTACTTTTCATGAGACAATCTAATGAAAAGTAATGTATATCAATGCATCTTTCATCAACGAGAGGAATTAATCCAAAACATACTCTCCTCGACCTGTTTTAAACGTACTCGTATTCTGTAATTCTTTGGACATTTCTAACAGAGTGAGATTGTTGGTTATTCAATTATTATCGAAGCGCGGTGTAAAAAGAAACGACTTAGTTTTATTTTAATAAATACGTACATTCATTCCCTCGCGCCATTTACTTGTTGGGGTAGGCCAAAAACTCCATACTTTCATATCATGACACACTTATTTCGTTTTTTTCATGTCTAAAGACAGTATATTATCGAAACAAGCATTTATGAAATAAAAGAAAGAAAGTTTGGTTTAAAAAAATATCACATTAGCGAATGACCTTTTGTTAGAGAAGTTTGGAGTATTTGACTCCTTTAATGCCTTACCTGTAATATACGGCAAATATAAGACTGAAAATTTAAAAATGGCTGATAGAAATCAGACAGAAAATTAGTTGTTTTTTAAAACAACAAAAAATAAGAATGCGTGAAAATAAAAGACCTCGTTTTTCTAGCATATGAGACATATTTTTTCCACCCGGGGGTTATAGGTTTGATTTTTATTAATTAACAACTATTTTAGTATATTTTCACGTAACATCTGGTTGGTTGTAATACATTACAATACGTACCCGCCAAAAATACGCCAGGCTTAATAATAATGTAATACAATTCAAAGTTACCTTTTGACATAAATTTCAAAAATGACAAATCAAAAAATATTTTTAATGAAGAAAACCTACTAACCACAATTCAATAATATTTCCATAAATTTGGTCTATTAGTTAAATACGTGAAGTAGAAAGCCAAAAGAACAAACAATATGCTGTCAATTTCTTGAAGGTTTTTGAGGCTTGATATTAAAACGATTTTTTCCCAGTGAATTCAAAAAAATATTTGATTGTTATTATTTAATAAATATTTTTTTAACGATTGTGATAACTAAAAAAACTTAACGGTTGCATAGGCTAAACGTTAAACTTTAAAGAGAAACCCAGTTTCTAATTGAATTACAGTAAGCTAGAATAAAACAATACGTTTTTATCTCTTCTAGAACTACGTGCTGTTTATAATCCTTAAAAACGTAAAGTCTCTTTATTAAATATATATTCAAATCTAATCACGAGCATTTTGCTCATAAACATAAATACAAAAGGGCCGTATAATCATATTCCATTTCTCATCGTCGTGTATTAGAATTGTTAATAATAACAACATAAACCAAATCAAATAATCAGCTTTGTGAAATCTCCACCCCATTATAAATATCTGATGGAGTTATTATAATTCAGATCTTATCTCGTGATCAAAATTCCATCTACGTCGTGATATCAAATCAAACCCTGGTCCTCTCAGGAGCAGTATCAGCCGTGCGACTCATCCGAAAACAAAAGGAAACAAGGCAAAAAGTTATTCGATATGTCAACGTAATAAAACGGGGGAGTGTGATATTTTTACGAATTATGAATATAAAAGAGCCTCCATATTCAAAAGATCCAACGAAAGGGTGGTATTCTGGTCACGAAGTCTTCTGCCTCGTTCTGCTGGGCTGGTGCAATAGGGTGTGTATTTTGTGTAGTGTCCAAGGGCAACAAAGCCAAAGGATCGTTTAATTTAATAATTAATTAAACCATTGAAACGTGGCTATCAATTAAAATAGAAAGGAAAAGTGTCCAAAGTGATAGGACAGTTAGGAGTTAATGTCTCATAATTGAGTTTACATTGTGAAAATATAACTAAAGTCTAATCTATGTGAGTATTAAAGGAGTTAAAAATAATTATATGAAATATTTGTTTAATTTGGTTTTGAAAAAACAACAAATCCTCAAGATTGTTAATTTGGTTATAAAATTTGTAAACAGCAAAATTATTAATAATAATAATAAAAGGAAACATTATAAAGCGCCGTTTAGAGAGCATATTGTCTTCAACGGCGTTCTTACGCTAGTTTCGAACCCACTATTATTGACAGATTAAAAGTATTACGGAATAAATATGTATGTTAGATGAGTGTGAGGTTAGGAAGGTGGTGGCTGCGACCATTATATTAGGTACATTCCGTATCTGTATGGATTTAGAGAAACAATGAAACAAAAATTAAAACTTTAGATTAAATACATTCTGAAAGTAGGACAAAAAAGCCGAAACGTTCAAGAATATTATTATCTTATAAGACAAATTGTCTCTTATACTAAAATAACTATTTAAGAAAACTATTCTCCACTAGCTTCACAACTTTAAAACGGGCATTTTAACTTATGATATGAAAACAACGAATAGAAAAACTTTTCAAGGTATTGTAAATTTTAATGAGAGATAGCAATTTGTTTGTTATAATCGCTAATATTCCTTGTAGCAGCCCTGCCGTTTTGTATTGCTCCCTTAAAACAGTAGCAGAGGCCAATGTTCCTTAACAGAAGATGTCTTGTGTTGGTAATTTCAAGACACTTAGACGAAATTTTTTGAACATTTTATGCGAACATTTTTCTACACAATTGACATAAATATACCGTTTTACTAAACGTTTAAAAACCTTCCATATTTTTGACGCACCCAGCAAATTCTAGCAGTACAATGTTACATAGATCCAAAGTGGAAAATGTAATATTTAATTATATATTTCTTCAAATATTTTTACTGAACAGAAAAGTTCTTTATTCTTGTTTGAATTGATTAATCAACTATTGAAATAAATTAAATAAAAAAAACAGATTTTATTCGAAATTCAAAATGACCGATTAAACTATGAAAATTCTATTTCCCAATTTCTGTTGAAATATCTATGAAATATATTTTCTGAAACTCGTATTATTTTGAATCAAAAGTGATTTTGGAGGGAATATTTTTTTTCGTGGAATTTCAGCATTTTATTGGAATATACGAATTCCTTTAGCTTTTATTTGAATTTAAACTATTTTCCTGGAGAAGCAAAAGATAAAAATATAAATATACTCGTGCAGAATATTTCGTCAAAAGTAACGCGAAGTATTCGTTTATTAAAATATTATAATAAAATGTTAAACCCTATAAATCTATACACCTTATAAAAATAATTTTAATACAGTAATATATTTGTTATATCCCGAACTATTAATTTCAAGGCCAAAATTTGTAAGTTAAAAGTTTTTTTGTTATTGTTTGGTTTGATGATTTTATATGTATGCTCTGTTCTGACCAAATACTATAAAATTAACTTTCTCTAGACGGTAGATAGATGACCTTCGTTGCCTAGTTTTCTTGTCCAACCCATGAAGAGTTGCGGGTTCGATTCCCGTTGATTCCTAGATTTAAAAAAATGGTTTCAGCCTAGTTTTCACTTAAGGCTTTTTTAAATAAATATTCTGGTTGATTGGAAGAGATTGTTGCACTGAATACAAAAAAGCGTGATACAATATTATTAAAATGCCTGACGAAGCTGTTCAAGTTGAGAATCTAAAAAAAAACTAAAATATGTGCAAGTATAACTGAAAAATCCTAGACACGCCTACTTTTTGTAGGATATTTTAACAACCATATATTTTTGTTGTATATATTTTTTTATCATATACACTTAGTGGTTCTTCCCCTCAACGGTGGAACTCATCATATGACCATGCTGGGCTTCATTTTAGTTCTTGTTCTAACGCAAGTTGAAGATGTTTGTATTGTAGTAGTCCGTGTCGCAGTATTCTCTGTGCTTTGTGTTGGCTCTGTTATGTTTGCCGCGTATGCTGTCTCCTCGGCCTCGTCCCTGCTGGGGGACGCACGATCTCACTTCTGCCTTCCCTACTCTTTCTCTTTCTTCCCCGCTCTTCCCGGGAATGTAAAATTAAATTTTGAAAACATGCTCCGAATTGGAATTCGTGTTATAAATTGTTCCATTTGATTTATGACTGGGGAAACATTTGACAAGTTACTTAATTCAGAACCTTTCGCTTGTTCTGTTATTTCTTCTAAACATAAACATTTATAAGTAGCTGCTAGTAGTTTTTAATGATCCAGCATTGTTATTAGCACACTTTATTTACATATTTTGTTTGTTCTGGTATTTCTTATAAACATAAACATTCCTAAATAGCTGCTGGTAATTCAAAATGATCCAGTATTGTTACTAACACACTAAATTTACATATTTTAACATCTTGTTTATATTGTATTGTATTACACTTTCGTTGTATACAGTACAACTTATTGGCTAATTGTCATGCGGCAATATTCTTATACGGATGTTTCCGTGAAAAATACTTAAAACCAGTCAAAATATTGTTACGATTTGTATCATAATACATACATATCATCACGCCGTGTCTCTTACAGGGTAACATGGAGAACAGGTCTACAAAATTTTCTTCCCATTCACACGACTTTCACCTCCTCCATATTCATGCGTCTTGTAGTGCACAATCACATTTTATACATAATTCTCACTTGACCTTTCTTTTAAATCTAACCCATTTGATCTAGCCATGTTTTCCTCGGTCTACCTCTTACATGTACACCTTGCACTTCTGACTTGTATAATTACTTAGTTATTCTTTTGTTACCTCTCCACATGTTCCGATCATTTTAAAGCTCCTTTCTTCATCTAACTGTGCAAATCTATTTTATCCATGCATTAATTTCTGATTTCTTCATACCTCTTACTTTCATACATTGACAATCCACATTTTTTTCTTAGTGCCCGTATCTCCACAACATAAATATTTCTTTTTTTTTTGTCATGAGTTAACAAATATTTTTTATAATCATTTTTTTCATTGATAACATCGTTCAATTGTTATAATCCTAAGTTGAGTTTGTGTTGAATCATGTCAAAAATAAATTAAGAAATTAACTATCCATGTGTTCATCTCCGTAACGACAACTTAATGTGAACAGGTCTCTACTAGTTCCCTGTTGAATGGGTCAAGGTCTTCATGAATATATCGTTCTTTCTTCTGAATCTTGACCTACTGGAACGCCGTTCTTCTTTATGTTCAGAAGGCGTTTTTGAAAGAGAAAATATTTCATTTGATGCACTGCTCAGGTCATCAAAAACTTCCTTATTTTACAACCTTATGCTGAGTTTGTGTTGAATAATATTTAATGAAACCTAAATTTTGAAATCAATTATAATCCTTACATATCTGCCACAATTCAATGAGGATTTTAACCTATTTTCTCGACTTCTATCTTAAACAAATCACCATAGGTTTCCAGCATAACGGGTCAAGATCTCTTGGCCTACTGACACTCCATTTTCCTTCACGGTTTTTTGTTCAAAACGTGATTTTGAAAGATATTTTTTTTCAATTGATACACTAATCAGGTCACTGAAACCTTCTTTATTTTATATTCTAGGCCTAAGGTATATTCGTATACACTATTTTCGTTGAAATGTAGAAATCAAAATTGTACACAATAATTGACATTTACAATAAAAAAAATATTCCACGTATATTTTTCTTCTGAAGTAGAAGAATGCGTATATTTCAGATAAATTTTACTGTCGTTTAATCACGTTTTTAAAGTTATAATCGACAATCACACAAGAAATATTTTGGTATGTATGTAATACGAGTATGTTTTGCGACATTTAAAAAATACTGTTGGATGTATAACTGTTATGATCTTGTATTCTAGTGTTAATTAACTTTTAACTTTACATTATATTTTTTCGGGACAGATTTTGCTGGGAGAAACCTTTTTAGAACAAAATTAAATATACAATGCATAATCAAAAATAATAATATATAGAATGATACAAAACTTTCAGAATTAGAGTATTAACCCACTTATAATAATTAGTGACACTCTTCAATAATATCTGCTCCCATTTGTCTATCGCATCGTTTCATTTTCACGTCTCTTCCGGGGTGGATTTTGCGGCGGGCCATACTTTATTAGAGCCAAAACACGCGTTTAACCTGTCAACAGGGGGCGGGCCGGCAGATAAACGGGCCGAGTTAACCCCATTGCCTTATTGCATGATTTACAGCGTTAATATGAGATTTGGTGATTTATAAATATTGCTTACGAAAATGCGTGGAAAAACGGCAAGGAAACTGTGACCACACGGAGGAGTCCATTATCGAAATGGAAGAAAGTTAATAAATGTATTTTTTTTTCTATCTCACACGAGTTAATTTTTTTAAACGCTTAATAAACTTAAAGGTTACTTATAGTTTGGTTATATAATGATTTGTTTTTAGTTATTTAACACAATTTGTTTATACGTTGATTTAACACAATTTGTTTATACGTTGTTTTTAGTTATTTAACACAATTTGTTTATACGTTGATTGTCTTCATACATATATATTTTTTGTATAACGTTTTCGTTGGATACCTTGGCAGGTTTATTACCAATTTGCAATTTTGTACAATAAACCCTAAACGTGTTACACAGGCAAGTTCATTGACATACGCCAATCAACCAGAAACGCGTTTGACAGACTTAAAGTGAAATCCAAATTGATACTTTTTTTTTCCAAAAAAATATGTTCCAATTGAATTGATACCGCTACCTCCGGGTCAGAAGACTATTACCAGTGTCTTATTACTGGTAACAGAGCTCTCATTCGTTTAACTTAATTTTATTTGTTGAAAGAGTTTTTTCTGTGACTGTTACAACTGAATTTGATGAATATACTTTAATCATCGATATATTTATATAATACAAAATGAGCTTCGTAGCCTAGTTGGTAGGCTTGACTGTCAATACGGGGGTTATGGGTTCGATTCCCAATAGTACTCGTACAAGAAAATATCCCACTTCAGTTTTTCATATAAGGCATCTTTCTGCTTGGTTAAATGAAATTACCATGTGACAAGCCTTTAAGTTTGTACTGTTTGCAATGGGAGTGAAATATAATTTATTATAAATATGGTGTTTTGGAGAACTTATTTTATTAAGATTATTTTTACGTGTTTTCTTGGTTTGTCAGCTAAAAAATAAGCAATGCAAGATTTTGTATTTTATCAGGAACGTCAAATGAAAATATTTGAACTATTTCATGAAAATTCACGTAAAAATCGTCAGTTCTAGGGAACATGTTTCTTTTCTTGACCACGTTGTTTTTTTTTTCATAAGGTAATGAAATTTGGGTAACGATAAATTTGAGAAAGATATTATAAAGCGTGTTGGTGCAGAATACAAAATCAATGTCGCTCTTAATATGGTTTTGGCAAATAAATCAATTCCAAAATTAAAAAAAACAAGATTGGGAACAATAGCTTGTTAATACCAATTATAATATATGAAAGCAAACTCTGGGCATTGAAATATAGTGATAAAAGCAAAATAAATATGTGCGTTGCGTAGAATGTGTGGTATTACAAACTTTAATAATGTTTGATAACTGTTTGTTAGATATGGATGTTATAATTAGAAAGGAATCTTAAGAAGTAAGAAAGGAATCTTGAAATGGTTTGGTCATATTAAGAAAATTAATGGCGAAAGGCTCACGAAACAAATTTAATCGTTTATGTCTGAAATTAATGAAGAACGAGGAAGATCAATACAGAGGAACGACTGAAAGTAGACAGTTAAAGACATTTTTACAAAGCAAAAGGTAAGAATATGAAAAATAGGAGAGTATATATAACGGGATCCATCCATGTGGGCGAGTTGTGGACACTGATAGAACTGCTTAGGGGTATGTCCTCTCAGCTTACATGATAAAGGGCACAGCACTATAGTATGCAAAACATTTATTCTTTACCCTCAGCTGATCTGATGGATATCAATAATTAGACATTTTAAAGGAAACAAAGATTAAAAAAGAAATAAGGGATGCAAGGTTTAGAATGAATACAAATTTAGTTAATTTTATTTAAAATTAAAAGTAACATAATGGAAAAGCATTTTTAATATAAAAATTACTAAATTATACATACAAGCAAGTGTTTGAAGTAAATCTTAAAAAATAAAATTTTTTGCTGCGTAAAAATTAATTATAGAAGTTAGGTTTTAATCGTAAGATATGCTCACTACTTTTATAATTATATATCCTTAGAAGAAAAAATACATACTTAATCCTAAAAACATTAAGTTATGCTATTCACTTTAAAGATGATATCTAAATATGAAATGTTAGTACTTGATAGTAAAAACATTATGCTATGTAATCTACTTTTAAAAAGATATCCATTAAAGTAAAAGTATCAAAAATTCAGTTATATTATCTACTTTTAAAATATCCACAGAAGTAGAAGAAATTACTTGATCATAAGAATATAAAGTATGATATCCAATTTTATAAATATATCCATGGAAGAAGCTTTATCGTAAAAACATTAAATTACACTGTTCACTTTTATGAAGATATCCAAAGAAATAAAAGTAATTACTTGATCGTAAAAACATTAATTTATGCAATTTAATTTTATGAAAATACCCATTGACGTAGAAGTAGGTGCTTTATCGTAAAAACATTAAATTATGCAATTCACTTCTTTGAAGATATCCATGAACTAGAAGTAGGAACTTAAAAGATAAAGTTATGCTATACCTTGTGTTTAGATATCCATAGAAGTGGAAATAGTAAGTAATTTCGTAACAACATTAAAGTTATGCAATCCACTTCTTTGAAGATATCCATGGACTAGAAGTAGAAACTTAAAACATTAAGTTATGCTATACACTTTTATTAACATATCCATTAAATAAGAAGGATGTCTTCATCGTAAAGATATTAAGTTATACAATCTACTTTTATGAAGAGAATTGGGCTCTTTGTCGTAGAAATATTCTTTCCACTTTTATCAAGATATTCATAGAATTAGAAGTACTGGATCTTAAAAATACTAAGTTGTGCCATCTATTTTTATTATTTTTTTTTTCTTCATTCATGTGACATATGTTATAAATTTAAATATTGCAAAGGAAAAAAATGTTCTAAAAGAGAAAAATGGTACAGGTACCTTGTTTTTAGTACGGTAAAACCATTAGTACTTTCCTGTCCGGTCTCGTCATTGATCTCACTTTCGTTTCACCCCATAGCACTTGGAGATGGTCAAGATTCCTCATGAATACTGATGCAATTTACTCGATTGCTTTGCCTTTCCTTGCGACTCGCAGTTATGAGCCTCTTGGAATATTATTACGATTTAGTAAGTCTTATGGTACATGAAATGTGCATTTAATTATTACGGGGAATCAATAATAAAATTGCTACATGATACAATTTTCCTTTTTAATTTGTTTTAAAATTGGATTAATGATAAAAATAATCAGCCTACATTAATTCACAGACACAACACATTTTTTTAATGTGTGTAATAAATCGACAGTAAAAAGGTAAATAATTGAAATTTCCATGCCACAATAGGCTCATTTTTTATTTTTTTAGAAGTGTTTTAGCTTGTGACGTTACAACTCTGGATAAAATAAGACATCCATTTTTATTTATAGAACCACAAACGATTTTGTTTATATAATCTCGCGATATCAGTAATATTTTTTACATTTTTCGTAACTATTTATTTTTAAAACCACTGAAGTTTAACTGTCGCATTGCAATCTCTCCCAACTAACTAGACATATATTAAATAGACTTTAAGTGCTACTTGTAGGTTGATTGAAAAAAAATTGCTGTGTAGCAATTAGCCCACTAGATGTACCATGTTAAATCATGTACACAAAATAAATAAAATTTTAAAAAATGTGAAAAAAATCTTCCAATTGATATACGAAATGTTCAAACGAAAATTGCAGTGTGTCCATTTCTACAGCATTTATATGACTTCTTTTTTTATTTTCCACGATTTACTCCGATACATCATAGTTTGTTATATAATGCTGTTGGAAATCATCTCAGTAAATTTTGATACTGTTTGTCTACAAATGAGACTAACATATTATGAGGGAACAATGGTTTAATGCGATGAACAAATACATATATGAAAAAACAATCATCTTTCAAAAATGTATTATTCTCAATGATAATTTAGAATAAATTAATTGGGATATTATAAACAAAATGCCCTAACAACGAACTACACAATGCGTAAAATAACGTCATGAGTCAATCGATACGCCTTTTCAATACTTTTTTATTTCATACACTGTTAAATTTAAAAAAGAATCAGTATACGATACTGTTTCATATTATGACGTATTCTTCTCTATTATGACACCCTTCGAAATATCCGATTGAATATATTAAAAGTCGGTCGGGTGGTTATAGCGCAATACATTGGTCTTAGGGCCTGAACCGACACAGCTTCTCCCACCATGCTCCACATACCTCCACGCGGTGACCGACGGGCAACGGACTTGAGGGTGAAGTTGATGGTAACCAATCCGTCGGAGGATCCCAAAAGTACGGCTAAAGTGAGAAGCAGTGAGCGTCTGTCTCGCATGTTAGCGGCGGCTCACAAATGGTGGGTGTGGCAACTCGAGATATACGGGTACTAGTCACATACACCATCGCTAATGGGTATCCAGGCTCATTAGATTAATCTGATAATGGGGCATTACATGACCAATGACAGCGGATACAGCCCTAGTTAGTTGGGTCACTCTGGTTCCACGTCCGATGACAATCGGTGGATAAAAACTCAGTCAAACAAATCGAAGCTTCATGGAAAAACACTCGCAAAGATGCACTACCCTGTCTGGCAGCGAGGGCGATTCTCCCCTCGGTGATCCAGAGACTGACGTCATGTCAGAGCCAGCTTGCAGGATTCCAGGGGCAAGCAAAGTGAAGCAGAGGAAACAAATTCGTACTGGGAAAAAGTTTGAAAAGCTAAGGGCCGTGACTTGGAACCTGGGAACGTTGACAGGAAAGAGTAAAGAACTTGCGGAGGTTATGAGAAGACGCAAAATAGATATTGCATGCATCCAGGAAACTAAATGGAAGAATACAACCATTGATAAACACCGCTACCTACAAACACAGAATAATGAATATAAATTACATTTATATGGGGAAAATAACTCCAGAAATGCTGTGGCTATAGTATTACACCAAAGGTTCCATGACAATGTTATGAAAATCGTAGCAGTGAATGATAGGATCATTATGATAAAACTCGTAGTTTGTAACGCCATATACAATATCATTTGTGCTTATGCTCCACAAATGGGATGCGACGCGGAAGAAAGAAATTCATTCTGGGAAAAGCTGGAACAATTAATTCAAAACATACCCGAAAATGAAACTATTCTTATGGGCGTGGACATGAATGGGCACGTAGGAATATCAAATACCGGTCACGAAGCAATCCATGGTGGGTTTGGATATGGGACGCGTAACCAACAGGGGGACGAGCTGCTGAACTTCGCAGAGGCGTATGGCTTAACGATTGCTAACACATATTACCGTAAAAAGTTTGAACACCTTATAACTTACAAAAGCGGAAATGCAGCAACACAAATAGATTATTGGCTGTGTAGCAAAGAAATTAGGAAAATGTGTAGAGACTGCAAAGTCATCCCTGGAGAGCCCCTGGCAACCCAGCATCGTTTAGTGTTGCATGAACTACTTGTGCCAAAGTGTACGTTGCCCAAAGACCAACTAAAACCGATACCAAAAATTAAATGGTTCAACATCTCAAATGAAAAAGGCAAACAACTAAAATCTAAAATGAAAAGTTGGATGATTGAAAATGTGCAAATGAAATGTGGGATATTGGCCGTAGCCCTAATGCCAAATGAATTACGAAGAAGCTTTCTCCTTCCCTTCTACAAAAACAAAGGAGACTCCAGGAAATGCGATAACTATAGAGGCATCAAGCTAATATCCCACACTATGAAAATCTATGAACGAATTATAAACTCGAGAATCAGGAATTTGGTGGAAATACATGACAACCAGTGTGGCTTCGTATCGGAAAAATCAACAATAGACGCCATCCAAACCGTTAGATTCCTTGTCGAAAAACACCGTGATGCCAAGAGAGACCTTCATATGGTATTCATCGATCTTGAAAAGGCATTTGACAGGATCCCTAGAAGTCTAATTTGGGCAGCACTTAGAGGACATAGTGTACCAGAAAAGTATGTACTTGCCATCCAGGACATGTATGATAACGTGAAAACGCAAGTAAGGTGCACTTCGGGAACTTCACCAAAATTTCCTATAAAGGTGGGGGTACATCAAGTATCGGTACTTAGTCCGCTACTGTTCATCTTAGTCATGGACTATTTAACTAACCAGGAAATGAACAGTCTCCTAAAGATTCTACTATTTGCAGACGATATCGTATTAATAAGTGAAAAACATGAAGACCTGCAAAATAGTCTGGAAAGGTGGAGAAGAATCTTGGAGGACAATGGATTGAGACTGAGCAGAAAGAAAACAGAGTATCTGTACCTACCATTTGAGAACACAAATGCTGTCACTCCCGTAATGCAAATGGATGGAGAAACATTACCAAAAGTGTGACTTCTTTAAGTACCTTGGGTCACTCATCTATAACGATGGAGGATATGCAGCAGATGTAACACATAGAATTAGTGTGGGATGGATGATGTTTAGATCAATGACGGGAGTTCTATGTGATCCGAAAATACCAGTAAACATAAAAGGAAAAGTGTACCAAATGATTGTCAGACCCGCACTCCTCTATGGCTCCGAATGCTGGACGATGTATAACTCTTACTCCAGGCAACTAGAAACTGCTGAAATGCGCATGCTAAGATGGTCAGCTGGTGTGTCCCTAAGAGACAAAATAAAAAGCTCACGCATTCGTGGAAGCCTAGGTGTTACAGACATCAACAGTAAGATGGAGGAGAGGCGATTGAGATGGTATGAGCACGTTGGACGCAGAGCACCCAATCACATTGTGAACCAGGCAATCTCCATGGATCTTCCTCGAATAACAACCAGAGGAAGACCAAAGAATTCATGGATGGAGCAAAAATATAACCTGATGCAGAGGCACGGCCCGGGGGACGTAGTCCGGAACAGAAGAGCATACAACCTGAGGGCAAGGAGAGCTGACCCCAACAGTCTTCGCAGACAGTGAGTTGGGATGGAGCCAGGGAGAAGAAGATATATTAAAAATTGTGGCTGGAAGACCTTATTATTAACAGCCCTGATAATCGAGCTTTCTTTCGAGTATTGATATCTCTTCACGTGTGACAAAAATTTTAGTTCGTCGGCCGTGAAGAGATTACAACACACACACGTTCTCAACGTGTGCGAGTATTGTTACTAGACAAATTCTTTTACTATACTAGAACCCTCTTTTATGGATACCATCGGGAATGGACCCCAAATATATCTGGGCTGAAGTCAAACGTCTTACCAACTAGACCATGGAGGTCGTCTGAAATTCATCCGAAGGGAAAAAAGTTAATCTTAAAACAGATGTCAACACACTATCGGCGATTATACGAGTATGTGAGAAAGATCTGATTTGTAATAACAAACGTTGTGAATAAAATGAGACGTGCGCTATAGTGATTAAATTATAAAAAAAATTATCCACATCCTACTAAAGTGCTGAATAAATTATAGTTGACAGTGAAGATTTTATACATTTGATATTCAACTGTCAGGTAATGTGTCGAGGCGGTATTGTTGTGTTTAGTGAAATATTTGTAAAATTGATATAAAGTGTGCTTATGGGAGAAGTAAATAGCTGACTTCCTGAATATTTTATAAACAACTACGATTTTCTAGCATAACAGTTCAGAAACATTATTAAAAAACTCTGAAACCTTGCATGGCACGGGTTATACATCTTGCTTTATAATATAAAAAGTAGGATCAAATATTTTATATAAGATTTTTTAATACCCGACAGTTGGGAGATTGACTACTGTTTGAATCCACAATTTAAAAAAAAAATTTAGTCTAGTTTTAACGTAAGTCCTCTTTAACATCCTAGTCGGTTAGATTGCCACATGGCAATAAGTCCGCTAGGTTGTACTGTATACAACGAAATTGTAATGCAATACAATACAAAACTAGATTTTTTTCTTTTCCAATTTTAATTTTTCCAGTTTGACGTGCATGGTCACGCAGTAACGCATTGGACTTTTGTACGGAAGGTCGTCAGTTCGAATATCGCGCTGTGCTACTCCCCTCGAATGATATAGGGATTTTTTCGGTTAGTTGGTGGTATAAGGATACCCATGACTTCGGTCATATCTATTCTTTCAAAGAATTTTTTTTACGAAAACTTTTACTGTCCATGCTATCAGTAATGCTCTTCTCAATTATTTCTTCAACAATATCTCAAAAGTTAACAGCTTTAAAAATACATTAAAAACAAATACGTTTTCTGGTTTACAGAAGCAACGCAAAAAATCTCATTTGAAGTTCATTATAATAACAAATTTCACGCTTGACAAAATATAAACATCACATAACAAATTTTAAGAAATTAGATAACCTGTCATCATGACTGCTGAGTTACTCGCGAAACAATACAAACTGACACTTGTTTATGTCGCAGGTAAAATGAAAAGCAAATTTAATCTTTCAGCCTTCAGGACCACCACGTTCTTATATTTAATGTACTCGTGTTTAGTACACGCACAAGATCAATTCAAGGAGCAGCTAAATTTGACTGAGTACAGATTTTTGTATTGTTTTACACTTTTACTGTATACAGTCCAACCTAGCGGGCTTATTGTCATGTGAAAATATCTTCCTATCAACCAGAAAAAAAGTCCTCTTATCTCGCCGAAAATTTTCAGTTTTACCGATCATGGACTATCGCTACGCTCAAACAGAGATTGTTTATTGGCCTTTACAGTTAACCGCTCATCTTTTTTTACGTCGTCCTTTACTGTTCATGCAGTGAGACTCTGGAACCAGTTACAAACCAATGTTAAATTCGCTCCGTCCTTGGCATGCATTAAGAAGTGATTGAAAAAACTCTTAATTTGTAGTCAGTAATATAACGTGTTTCATTCCTGATTTTTTTCTTCTCCACCATCCTTTCCTTTCCATTTGATTGATGATATCTCACTTTATGTGAAAAGGAATGTTCGGGTGATAGTCCGTCTTTGTGGACATATGTGTTCTTGGATTTGTTGGGGATGGATAGTCGTTAGAATGTTTTTTTCGACCAAGTAACTTGCTTCATTTACTTTTGTCTGGTTGGTTCGAAGAGATTACCGCCTGGTAATAAGCCCTCTAGATTGTATTTGCAATAAAAGTTTTAAATTCATAAATAAAGGTGCTAAAGAGGCCTAAAGTAAAAATCAGTCTGTAATCCGTTTTTAATCTGAGTTCCAACAGAAATCAAAGCTGTACCTCGAGGGCGCAAGACAGGCATCTTACCAAATATTCTACGGAAGTTGTCTATAATCTGTTTATAACAACTTAACATACACAATAGCTTATCGCAAATCACACCATTACTTTTTGTAACGGAAGTAAGGTTGAAATTCTAAAATATAATATTTACAATTATGCCACAATGTTCATATTACAACTAAGGTATATTAAATTGTTTCGTAACACACGTCACTTCAAAATTGGTCCAATCATTAATATTTAGCAGCTTCGAAGTGCTAGAGCAACAATAAATTTTGATTAGAACATTTCTGAGGAAACAATCCGAATTGACGAGGGATTATTTATACCCGATATGTCGAAATGCTAAGCAATCATGCAGTTGCAAGGCCACCTTGTCACCTTACGCCTTTACACTAATTTTCGTCATTAAACAGCACTTTTTATATTTTTTCACTTTGTAAGTTTCATTTGTCAATAATTTACTAGTCAGAATTATTCATAGTTGACAAAATTGAACAAATATTCCCAATTTACCCATCCAAATTTATCTTGAATAACTATATTGGTGTTAGTACTCGTACTATAATGCTTATATATTTTTTTACAAATGCATCAATATTTATTTTACCATATAAATATTTGAAAGTCAAATAGTAATATTTCAAATAATTTCACTTTAATATTTCGGTTATTGTGGCATTAATTCTGGCAGCACTATAATAAAATAATTTGAACCACAATATAAATAAAAAATGTTGATATTGGTCATTATAATGGGTGTTAACATAAGTTGTGTCCGTTTTTTTTAATTTAAAAATGAGCACCAAAAGTAAAACAAAATGGAAAACTTTATACGTCATTCGAAAGAAATTTTTCTGCTTTGCTTTTACGTTACATATATTATTTTATTTAATTACAAGCCTTCAAAATGGAATGTCAAGTAGACGAAAGGCAGCATTTCCGACACCTCATTCTGTTCGCGTTTAATTGAAGGAATAAAGCTGCCAAAGCTGCTCGCGATATTTGCGAAGTGTACGGTGGAGATGCTATGAATGAAAGGACAGCTCGTCGATGGTTTTTGCATTTCAAAGACGTTAATTTTGACCTGAAAGACATGGAGCGTTCCGGACGACCAGTGGAGTTCGATGAGAGATAAACCATATTATTCATGAAGATCCCCTTCAAACCACTGTAGAATTGGCTGAGCAGATGAATTGTAGTCACATGATTGTACACCGCCATCTTAAATCAATGGGAAAAGTCCAGAAGTTCGGCGCTTGGATTCAACATGTTTTGAGTGAAAACAACAAAAATCAATGTTCGACAATTGAACGCGAACAGGTGTCGAAAATGCCCCCTTTCGTCTACTTGACGTTCCATTTTGAAGGCCTGTAATCAAATAAAATAATATATTTAACGTAAAAGCAAACAAAACATCTTGTACAACAGAAAATTTTCTTTCGAATGACTTATAACCTTTACCATTTTGTTTTACTTTTGGTGCTCATTTTTAAATTTGAATAAAAAACGGACACAACTTATATCAACACCTGATATACTCGTATAAGCAAGGATAAGATGAAAAAATATTAAGTTATATTTAATGTTTTCAATCAAACAACGATAAGTGTTTGTTCAGATTTAATATTTAAAATACAAAATCATCTTAAAATACAAAACTGAATTAAATTTATTAATTGTTAATTGAAGTCGAATTAAATGTTTTAAATTTAGATTGTATGGCAAAATCTGTAATAACTTGATAATATATGGAAATATCGGTGTTTACTTTTAAATACCATCTATCTGTTAAGAACTCTGATTTTCGCCATTAAGCTTCTTAAGGAAAGAAAAGAAAAAGGAAAAATAAATTCTTGATATTTTTTAGAAGTGATGTTGGCGCCGAGTGCTTCTATGGTAATCTCATTGACTGCATGATACATTAATGTGTCCATTTTCTTGGATCTGCAGGTTAAAGAAAGACTGTGAAATAACATGCAGGAAGATGATATTATCATTCAGACGAGTCGTTAAAATAACTGAAGACTGTTTGGGAAAACTGGTAGTGACGAAATATCAAGGGATGGCACGCAAAGGGGTGGTCTTCAGAAAGGTAGATAAAACAAACCAAATATATGACTAGTCCCTCATCGTCTCAGCTTCAGATCATCAGGAAGCCATGACACTCAACCATGAGAAATATGACTTAGAAAAAGAAAATTTAGAAGTATATTTAAAAATCTTTTCAGCCCCTAGTTAAAAATAAGTTCATTTCATAAATATGGAAAAGTTTTTTTTTTTCATTTTATTTGTTTCAATCTTTCGACATCTTCACTCCCTTAGTCATAGACACTTGGCACTTGTCAAGATCTGTGTAGGAGAATTGGTGACTGAACTGGAATTCTGTGTTATTTTCATTGCATTAAGATTATGTGACAATACCCTTATGCAGCTCTAGATGGCGTATTGACTCGAGTGCCTACATCTTGACATCGGGCGGTTTTCTTCAATTCTATTTTGATTTCAGAATAAAAATATTATTATAAAGTCAACTACTATTTAAATTATTATAGATTACACTTAATAAAAAATAACTCGTTCTACTTTCCAAATAGACTTAAAAACAAAAGATAAAAGCCAAGAATAACTAATTAAATGTTTAAACCTATGATGGGTTTACTAGTAAGTTAGATTCACTTTAGTTTTTGATTACTTCGAAAATAATTGGTCGAGACGTTAAAAACTGTACTAAGCTTTTATGCTCGTCGTATAACTTATTTTTCACGTTTTAGTTACCTTATTAAAAAAGTACAATTTATAAAGTGTCATTAAGAGAGCAAACTCTCCTCTCATAGTACATAGAGCACATTTTTTTTCATAATTTAAATTTAGTTTAAAACCTAAAATAAAATTCACATATAAAAAATCAAAAGTTGTTTTTTAAATAGATATTGCACTGATTAAATAGATATTGATATTGCTTAGCGAATATGTTTACTATCGTCAATAAAATGCTACTACAATAAAAAAATATTTTATTCTGTGAAAACTGATAACGATTTTTTGTTAAAGTTCATATAACATTAATTCGTTTCCCTATTTAGTTCCTCGTATTAATCAAAAAATATTATGAAAATTCAGTACTGCGAAAAACTTTCAAAGGTTTTTATTTTTATTCAAATTTATCATGAAAAAAACATTCAACTCAAAATGCTTTCATTTATGTATTTATTTAATGTCTTCATGCAATATATTTGTGGAATTATTACTTTAAATCAATTTCCAATCAATCAGCTTTTGTTTCATAATAATTATTCGTATCCATGATCGTGTCCAATATAACAATAAGAAAAATTAAATTAAAAGATACATCTCAAGGAAATTTTATGAGAGTTAAGGACGAAGAATATCTTGTTATAAATAATGCTTGGTTGATTCTTAAATATCGATAAGGATGTAGTAAACCTGATTGAGCCAGGATAATCGTTTCTGGCCAAACAAATCGCATAATAGGTTGTGAAAAATGGTGTATGACGCATTACTGAATGGTTACACCAATTCGACCTATTAATTTAAGTATGTTTATTAAATGTCCTGGTCAAATACATTAACAAAAGTTTCTAAAAATCAGCGCCATTTTTTAATCCCTGGGGTTCTCCCTCGAAGTTAAAAAGAACTTTAAATTTAAAGCTTTTTAAAGATTATACCGAATACAAATTTGTTTATGGTATTTGAAATTCAAAATATTTCTCTTAAATTAAAATTGAAAAACCGGTGTCACTCGTAGCAGATTATACCCCCTTGACACTCTAGAGAAGGGTTCTTCCTCACCTTTCAGGATCCGCTGAGAATTTCCAAGGTTCAACGCGGGGCGCGTCACAATGTATAAAATGTCCTTTATCATGAATGTTCTATTTCAGCATCTTGTGAAAGATGTTGAATTATATATATTTTTATATGATATGGCAAGTTTTTTTAACATATGTTGGTGCCATTTTAAGATGAGTTGAAAATAGTTTTTTTTTATTTTTAGGACAAGGAAAGACGCATGTGTTAACATTTATTTCTGATATTTTTTTAATGTTTATGGGACGTAAGGATTAAAATATTGGATTCTAAACAATAAAAATAACATCTCGTTTTTTACCTGTAAATGTAATTTATCTTCATCCATACACCCTTACGACATTTATCTGTGCGAATAGTCAGAGTGAAACACATCGGAAGTGTACTCAATTATAATTGTTAGAAGAGTGTAGAATTAAGATCACTTCTTCACAAGTACTTAAAAAAATGTTTGATTACCATTCATATGGTACCATTCAACATATGCAAACTGGTGATTTGGGCATATTTAAAAGTACTCATGATCGGGAGACAACACTGTCTACAGTCACATTAATCGAACTTTTTTCCTTTTAGAACCACTGAGTTGTGTTAACAGACGAACTCTTTTACTAGACAAGGTCCTTTTTTATTGATCTTCGAGTATCACTGAGATACGAAACCGAAATTCCTGGATGTAAGTTATGCACCTTATCAACTAGACAACGAAGGTCGTCTAATATCAGGTAAGAAAATCACAAAATACTAATCAAAGATTAGTCTTTATAGATTATCCAGATTTTAACAACATTTTTTAATAACTTGAATGCTGATAACTAAAGTGCAGTTAAAAACGTTGCCCTATCAAAGGAAGCTTATTCTACGCATACGTTACCCTATCAAAGGAAGCTTATTCTACGCATACGCATCAGCGACATCCTTCTCCTACTCTGTCTCCTTCGTGAACTAACTGATTTCACTAATGCAGATCATTAACTATATTTAAAACTGCAACGAAACAATATTGTTAAGCCCCCAGTAATTGATCTTTCGGATAAAGAACTATTGGAGTAAACACGTAACTCGCGGCTAGTAATTACACGTGTTGATTAAACTACAGCAGGTGAAGATATACAGTGCCACTCGCATACGTGCTCGGCACGTGCGGTTTTTGTTACATGACGAACAGCTTTACCAAACTGAGACCCTTTTTTTTATTTAGTTTCCTTTTTTTGGGTACTATCGGAAATCAAACCCGAAACCCCCTGTGAAAATCAAGTGTCTTACAAAAAATAATTTTTGAAAAATATTAAATAAGTATAAAGAAATTCTTAAAACTGGGTAATAAAACGTGACTGGCATATTTGTCACTATGAAAGTCTTGTAGCAATATTTTTACTCCGCAAAACAGGCTTTTAACTTTCTATTTGTTTCTTTTTACAGTTGTTCCACTTTTCTATAAAATTCGTGAAAACGAATCTTTATTAATGATTTGTTCAAACATTAATTGAAATTTGAATAAAATTTACATACAAAACACACAATTTTCAGGGAATACGTGATATATGTATATTTTATACTGTCGATTTTACTCTCAAGAATGTTGATACATGCCATAAAATGGATAGGGGTGTTGTGAGTCGAGATTTCCCCTGAAGTACCATGGATACTAGGGGCGCGCGATGCTCGCACCCGGAAGGATGGTGTTTATGGTAACTGATTCGGTTTCCCATACTTCCACAAATATTTTGCCAAATTTTATGGAGTCAACATTTATGAAGGGTTAAAGCAAACATGGAAGTTGACAATTTGAGGAAAATCTATAAAAATCGAATAAAAAGTATTATTTTTGTGTTAAATAATGAGGGTTTTAAGTGGTAAACAAACTTATGTGTTTATTATTTTTTCTAACGGTTTGTAACCAAATGATCGGTGATATTGTATGTTGATGAGGGGCAAGACCGTGTGGTAACGCATTGAGCTTTTGTGCAGTATTTCGGGGTATAATATATAAACATACCACCACGCCGTTTCTCTGCTGGGGTAAAAATAGAGGGAAGAGCGCAAAACTTTTCCTATATCTATCCACATATTTCGTTCTTTCAACATCCATATATTTTCTCATACAAACTCCAGCGAAATCTCTTACTTCCTATTTTTTTTATTTAAAATATATTTCACTTAATACAACTATATTTTCATAGGTCTTCCTTCGTCTACCACACTTTCCTTTCCCATTTACATTATATATTTGTTTTTTTTTTTCAGTCTTTCGTCATTCATTCTAAATACGTACCCAAACTACGAGTACCTTAGAGTTATTTTCTTCATCTTACTCAACATGTCAGTAAGAAGATTATCGTAAAATGTACCACAAAATGATAACTCCCTCACCACACACAAGAACTAAGTTCGTGATTGGTGAGGTATTTTGTAATCTATACAATGAATTTATTTTGTTATACTGTGAATTCGTAAAGCTTTTGTAAGAAAATTAAAAAAAGTCATAAAAACATTGAAGATTGGGTTTGCACAAGAATTTAAAAAAAATCATGCCAGTAGCAATAATAGGAGGAATGAAAAGAAAAGAGAGAAGAAAATTGGAACTAATAAACAACGATGCTTTCAAATTCCATTTCCCTCTACGCCAGTCCGGAGAAACTTTTGTTTCCCCGTTTCAACTGGACAATATCAAAAAGTCGCTTTCACTTTGTTTTACTAAGAGATGTGAAGCAATTTATATCGGGCGTCCCATTCCTCCGCACGTTTCCCTGCTATTCTTTCGCCTTTTCCTTCCTGTCCAACTGCAATTTCTGTTGGCAGATGCCCCGCACAGTGTACTACGCTCATACAAAGAGTTATGTCGCTAACAAATGGAGACTTTCATTGCATCAATTTGGAGTTATATGACTATTATTCATTTTAAAAGGCGGAAGAAATAATAATTATTGAATTTCTTTTACGAGTAGTTTACCCTTTTTATTTTTGAAATAGTTATATCTTAAGCAACGTAAACACTTTTAAAGATGTTTATAACTTGGTTTTAATGGTTAAAAATGAATTTTTGTCTTTAATTTTATCTTTTTTTTTCATTCTCAACTGTCTACAAATTATCGTATTAGACTTTAAAGGAATAAGTGGATTGCTTTTTAAAAGAAAAAAACTTGGTTTTGGTTAAGGGGTAAATTATAATTAAATATATTTGTACCGCGTAATATTGTCAAATGTTAGGTTTTTTCCAAACCCTTACGCCATTTTTCTGTTGGGGCAGGCAGAACAAACAGAGCGCCTTCTCATACAACTACTACGATTTATCTGACTTTTAACATTCCCTTCTTTCAAATATCATTCACGTGATCGAAATATACTTTTCTTGATCTTCTACTTCTATGCCTTCTACTCACATTTGTGGTATATATTTATTTTGTAAGTCTCCTTTTATTTATTTATCCAACAAGTTCAAACAATCTCAAAGAGCTTTGCTCTTAGCCTTTATTTCACGTTAATCCCTAATCATTCCTTATTCTGTCACACATTGTAACCCCAAGTTTTCGTTTCGGTTCAGAAATTTACAGCATTTATTCGGCTTCTCTCAGCTTTTTTAAAGTTTTACTTCAGTACATCAAAGTTGGTACTAAAATACAGTTGTGGACCGAGCAGCATCAAAATCTAAACAGATTTTGATGCTGCTCAGTTCAAGCATATATATTTTAGTGTCCCATTGACTCCGTATCCTATCACTACACACCGTTAGATATCTCTAGTAACTCATACATTTTTATGACGATTTTTCCGAATACACTTTCCTTAAAGTTGAAGCTAACAAAATAGATTGAAATATTTTAAATATCATTTGAGAAGTATAAAAACGCATCGATGGAGGTGCATGGCTGCCCTATTACCACGCTGGACTTATGTGCTGGCTCAAAATCAGGGATGTAGTTTTAATAAATTTGTATGGTACTCATAAATTTAGACAAAGTAAAAATTATGACCGGGAGACAACATTGTCTACGAGCCCACCAATCGAGCATTTCGTTTAGAGCCACCGACGTGGGCACTAAATCGTATTGACAATACTACTGTACGTGAAGAAACAACACGACCTCCGTGGCCTGGTGGTAAGACACTTGTCTGCCAATCCGGAGGTTGCGGGTTCGATCCCCGCTGGAACCCATATATTTTTGAAAAGTATTCCAGTCTGGTTAACACTCAGGGCCTATAAAAAAAAAATCTTTCTGGTTGGTTGGAAGAGATTGCCACATGGCAATACACTCGACAGGTTTAAAAAAAAAACACACACAGGTCTAGCACATGACGAGTATCGTTACCAGAAAAACTATTCTGCTAGGATACTACACCAAGACGGACCATGGAGTGTGTTTTTTCATAACTACTACTTTCTTATCCTTTCCCATTTTTATTCTCTTCAATCAGGTATTGATGATATTTTGTAAATATTTTATTTCCCTGTTTTATTTTGTATGCCTTTTATTGAAAATGGCTTAATCTTTCATTCAGAAATTGCTACGAGTCTATCGGAACTCTTTTTTGCTCGTTTGGTAATAAACTCGACATTTTTATTTTTACAATAAATGTTTAATAAAATAAAGTTAATCAATTTACAGGAACTGACGAGACCAAAATGTACCAATTTATAAATTATATTTACTGAAAAGTTTAAATACAATAGTTTAAAACAAAATGTAGACAGCAGATTTATTTCAAATTCACATTCTACATTTCTAAGTTTTAAAACTAAATAATCACAATAATACCCACAACGAATAATCATTAAAGCGACATTCAGTGAGTAAAGAGCGGCAATGTCGTGGTAGAATTTTCATTTGGCCGCCCCAAAAATTAAAGACACATTATCATATTAGGCCACAACGCTGTGGGATAATCAGTAATTCAGCATGCGTCCATAGCGTAATATTGTCAATGCACGCTACGGCGGGCCACGGCGATGGAGGCGTTCGGAATACTAATTCATTGCGGAATTAATACCACGGTCTCAGTCTATGCAACAAATGCAATGAGAGCAACTACCTTCGGCCTGTGTTTATGAATACTAAGGTTTAGGGTGAAAATTTGACCAAAATGTTTATTTAACAGGAAGATATGTTGGTAGAAGCTCTTGTGGAATAAATGAGGTTAGGTGCATTTTCGAGTGTGTTTTTACCATGCATATTTTTTTAAATAGACAATCCACACAAACTAAGATGATTTATGCCACCAAATTAAAAACATTATGCATTTATATTAGTCAACATAATAAAACCAATTAAAAAAAATTACAATTCTGGATAATTCAATGTTTCAAATGATTAAGCTTAAAAAACTTAACTATCGATCTATAAATGGAAAAGTTCATCGAAGAAATAATAGACACAGCATGCATTGGACGTGTTAAAAAAAAACTATGCACATTATTTATATCAAATATGATAAAGTAAATTAATGATGTCGATTTTCAGTTTGTATAAGTCTATTTTTATTAGGAAAGGGAAGGTTTTGATAGTTCTGCATCCTTTATTTGTCAGTTGTTTCGCGATATAATGCCTTGTCAAACTGTGGAACTGAATAAATAACAGTTGTTTCGCGATATAATGCCTTGTCAAACTGTGGAACTGAATAAATAACAGTTGTTTCGCGATATAATGCCTTGTCAAACTGTGGAACTGAATAAATAACAGAATTATCAAATTTTTATATGAAAAAAATATAAAGTAACTTATTTTATACTGCTATGAAATGAAATACATTTTTAATATTGAAAAAAAAAATATTTTATGAAGGAAATGTTACATTTGACTCCGAAATACATGATAAACCTTTCTTGTACATTATAATATTACACTTCGTTTGCATACTGTTCAACTCAGTGGGTTTATTCTCTTCCAAACAACCAGATAGGTGTTAAACAAGCCTAAGTTAAAACCAGACTTGAACTCTTTTTATTAAATTTCGGTACCAACGGAAGTCAAAACCGCAACTCCTGGGTTGGAAGACAGGCATCTTATAAACTAGGCTACGATCTCTATAGTCCATTTCGTAAGACGTTTTCTTCTAGCTAGGAGGCTGTGGACTTAATTTACATTAATATCTAATTTTAAAAACGTTTTCGAATTACATCTCGTTGTACCAACGGGAATAAAAACCGCAACCTCTGGGTTGAAAGACATGCGTCTTATAAACTAGTCCACGATCTTTGTAGTCTATTTCGTAAGACGTTTTCTTCTAGCTAAGGGGTTGTGAGTTTAATTCACATTTATTTCTAATTTTAAAACGTTTTCAAATTATATCTCATTGTTTGGGTGGAAGAGATTACTACATAGAAATAAATCCACCAGTCTGTGTTTTGTACAATGAAAGACTAATATAAAACAAAAGCATAAAAACAATGACATTAATAGCACTATTTTGTAATATACGTTACGTTATGCCGTAAAATTGATGCTACGCTGATAATTCATATATCAAAATATCTATGGATTAATAAACGATGGAACGGTTCAATGCTCAACTAGATATAAAAATAATAGTAATTTTAACTTTTAAGACTTAATTGATGTGCTAGAATACTACCTTGATCAAAAAGTTTTAGGACCTGCCATCGTGTGGCGTTGTCAGTCACCTGATTGGAATTCTTTTTTTTTTGTTAGGTTACCACATCTATCATTGACACTTCCCTCCAAAGTTCAGCGTCATAGCTTGATATTTGTAAAAGTTACGCTGTACTGAGTACATCTACCTTTGTGCGTGTTTTCGATTTTTTACAAGTTTGAAAATGGCATCAACTGTGCATCAACGAGTTTGCATTAAATTTTGTGTTCAAAACGGATTTAACGGTCCGCAAACCTTGGAAATGTTGGAGGAGTGTTTTTCAGTGGCACGAACGCTTCAGAAGTGGTCGTTAGTCGGTCGAGGATGATGAACGCAGTGGCAGTCGAAAACCGATGAAAACATCGATAAAATCAAAGTAATGTTGGCCGAAAACCGCAAATTGACCATTAGAGAGCTGGCAGAAGACTTGAACATCGCTTATGGCTCCGCTCAAGACATTTTGGTAAGTGATTTGGGCCTCAGACGTGTCGCTGCAAAACTGGTGTCGAAAGACCTCAATTTCATGAAAAAAAAGAACCGCGTTGAAATCGCGAAAGACATGATTTCCATGAGTTTTTGACCAAAAACAACACCAGTACTATCCAACACCCTTTGAATTCACCTGAGCTGGCTCTGCGACTTTTTCCTGTTCAACCGACTTAAAAAACCGCTTCGCGGAACGCGTTACAGCACCCGAAAGGATGTCATGAAAAAATCGAAGATGGCTCTGATGGACATACCGAAAATTGAGTACCAGCGGTGTTTCGAGGGTTGGATCAAGCGCTGGCGTAAGTGCGTTGCCGTCGATGGGGAGTACTTTGAAGGGGAACATATCGATTTTGATGAATAAACTTGTATTTTATATTTTATGAATAAAGTCCTAAAACTTTTTGATCAAGATAGTAAACACTGCTTTGGAACTTTCGAAAGTAAAATTAAGGGTAACGATTTATAAGTATGAAAAAAATATTCAAGAATAATGAGTTACCTAACGTAAATGCAGGGGCTTGTAAAAATGGTTCGGAGTTTTATAAACGTGTTCATTAAACTCATAATCCTTCATCATTGAAAGACCGTTATAATGTTGATATTTGTTGTTAAATGTATTTATTGATTTAAATGTTTACATGGCTTATATCAGCCGTCTCAGTAGATTCTTTGTTCTGAGATAGCTGACGTACACCCACAAAATTTATGTTATCCAACAAGTCCCAATTGCAGCAGTTTGAGAAATTTGACAAATCTTAAAGCATCATATTTTCAATAAAATATCTTGGAATTATTTTATTGAAAAACCGTTTAAGGTAGCATTTGCGGTGTCAATGATCTGTTAAAAAGTTGTTAATATAGACATTCTTATGTTTGATATTTTTCTGTCAGACCACATTTCCCTTAAATTTATAAAGTAGCATTTATGATAAATGATCCACCTTATATAAAATCCAAAACAGAGCTATTTCTTAAAGAAACAGCGTTTTATAAGTCATATTAATTATATCTACCTTAATTATTTTATACGTCCTTTTTACATCATTAAGATATCTGCAAATCCTTACTTTAGAAAACTTAACACAACAGAGGACACAATTCACTTCTAGTTCTGGAGGAGAAGTATTTGGGTGAATGTTCCAGAATGTACTCAGGCTTCATTGTTATTTCCGTTGTTGAGGCAATGCGAGTTTTCCTCGAATCTTATAATGGAAATGCTGACAACGAATAAGGGAAAATTCATTGAGGTAGAATTTTTCTAAACATATATTGTATTTTATTGTTGTATTTTATTTATAGGAATATTTTTTCCCGTAACACATTAAAATTAAATTTTAAACGTTGTACTCTATATTTTGGATTACCTCCGTGTCCTAGTTGATAAAACGCTTGTCTTCTAGCCGGTGAGTTGTGGGTTCGATTCTCGTTGGTGCTCAGATTTTTGGAAAAGGTGTTATCTTATGGTTTGTTTAACACCTTTCTGGTTGGTTGGGAAAGATTGCCACCTGGCAATAAAGCTGCCAGGTTGTACTATATGTAACGAAAGTATAATATAATATTTTTATTAGTTTTCTGATATGGCAAACTGTTTACTTGGTGTATTTTCATGTACTAGTATTCTCAGTTCTAGTAGTACACTCATATTCATTTATTACCAGTAGTACGCTCATATTCAATTATTTAAGCTCAAACAAATCATCATTTTTACTCTGGAACACATGAGTGTCACAAAACACGCCAAATACCGCTAAACAAATTTTGGGTTAGATTTATTCAATAAACATATTCGTTTTCTGATTGACTTATTTTTTAGTATATTCTGAGCCTCGATATATATTATTGAGTGGAATTGTCAAACAAATGAACTGGTTAAAAATAAACTTCAATTGGATGGAAAAACCGTTCGCGAGATGATCTGAAAAACAGGCTGACCTGAAGGAGAATCGTGATTGCGTTGCAGCTCCAGCACTAAAGATTTGGGGATTTGATAATTTTCATCCACTGAAAATCTCCTTGGTTTAGTTTGTAAAACGTTAACTTCGATCGGGGGTTTTAGAGTTCGATTCCCGGTGGTACCTGAAAAAAGAATTCCAACAATCTTCTTAAAGAGTTCCTCGGGTAACGATACTTTTGCGCGCTAGACCTGACACTCGTGTAATGTTGTTTCATTTACACATGCAAGGTAGTAATGTCAACACTTGCGATGACAAACTGCGAATTCCTTGCATTCTCCAGAGATTCTTAACCAAAGGCTCGATAAATAAGGCTAAAAACAATTATGTTTATTATTCACGCTCTTCAATTTGTCTGAAACACCAGTTCAGACATTTTGAAGAGTAATATACGAATGTAAAATAAAACATTTTGTGGGTTTAATAACAATTTATTGGCTGTCGCCAATCATTTATTATATTGATTTTTCATCCCAAATCCGAAAGTCAGCGCTTCTTTTATCCTACAAAAATCTTTAATATCCTTTTCTTTCAAATTTCCCTTTCCAAATCCGAAATTTAGCGCTTCTTTTATCCTACAAAAACCTTTAATACCCTATTCTTGGACGTGGAAGCCAAAAAAATCTGTACAAATGCATGCACTGAGAAAAATAGTTAGAGGGACGATGTATGACGGAAGATGGAATAACGTGAAACATAATAAAAGTGAACGTAAGGCTGACGTGTTGAGTAAGATAAAGAAGAACACTTTGAGATAGTTTGGGCATGTGGAACGAATGAATGAAGAAAGGCTAACAAAATAAATATATAGTGTAAATGTGAGCGAAAGCCGTGTGAGAGAAAAATTAAGGATAGTGTGTTTGGATCAAAAAAGAGATATTTAGCAAGAGGAAATATAGAAAGTCAGAGAAATACTAAGTATGAGAAAATGCATGGATGGGGAAGAAACTTAGTATGTGTTTCGAGATAGAAAAGTCTGGCGTTCTTTACTTTCAACCGATAGGAAATTGACGTGATTGTATGTATGTATGCTACTAAAAACAAATATTTTTATTTTCAAAATACTTTAAGCCTTGCGTGCACTATGAAATCTAAATTATTATCAAATCAATATACCAGTCTGTTCATACATCCCCTAAGTATATGTATAGAAGCGTAGGTGAAAATTATATTTACCCATTATGAAATGCAAATATTTGCAGGTTTATGCTTCCGAGGAAAATTTTCACTTGCCAAATATTTATTCACGGATAAGCCAAATGTTACGGTAACGTATAGCCCTGTCGAAGTTTGTGCCAACCTTCTTTCATGCGGAGACATAATAAAACTTGCAAGGTGATCACTATCTGTCAGAAATATAACGTTGGGTAAATTATTGTTATGGGTTAAGGTCACGTGTGGTGTTGTAATTTTATAAAAGTTAGTGTATCTGCTAAACTTGGTGCTGGTTCTGTATAGATCAAATATTAGATAAAACAGTTATTTATTGTGATTCGCTATGAAATAAACACAAGCTATGTATGAAAAGATGAGGATGTCAGAAAAAAATTAAATCAGTGTAATAATATTAGCGGATGTTTTTGGCTAATTCTTTTCAACATATCGAAACAGCGTGACTGAGAGATAACATTATATTCACCCAATAAATTTAACAATCGGGTTTGAGAAATTCCAAAGTAGGCACCGAGCTCATGGCTCGTAATCGCACATATTGTCAATACTACCCTCACGTGAAGAGGCTACAATACTCGCACGATTGTCGAGTCTATTGTAGGTTGGTATTATTATCAGCCTAAAACTTTTTATTTTCGGATACCATTGGGAATCGAACGTAAAACTCCTAGGCGGAAGTAAAAAGTCTTACTTACGAATGGATATTTTTGTTGTCAGACCATTTGGTCAGTTAAAAAATATTGTTTAGGATAATATGTTTAATGGTGGCTTCTGTTGTCTTTATAGTATACCGTTTATTTTCTAGCTGAAGGTTTAGGGGTTCATTCCCAATGATACACAAACAATGGTCATGTTCTGGTTTTTCACCGACAGTTTTAAAATATCCCTCTTTTTGGTTGTTACAAACTGCTTAATGGTAATAAACATACCGAATGTTCGTTGTGCGGTGGAAATGTAATAAAACACAATACAATTATCAAAACTGGTATAACTGTACGCTAACGCTAACGCTGACGGTGACAGAGAATCCGAAATTAAGAGTTTCGTTGTATTATGTTACACTTTCGCTATATACAGTACAGTACAACCTGGTGAGTTTATTGCAGTATGAAAAGCTATTCTTACCAATCAGAAAGGTGTTAAAGATGGCTTAGGTGAAAATCAGACTAGAACCTTCCAGCCTTCGTAACTTAGTTGGTTAAACGCCCGTCATTTAACGGTTTCAATTCCGGTTAGAACCCAATTTATTTAAAAAATGGTTTAAGTCTGTTTTTGACTACTTTGTATTTTGTAACAAGTTGCTGGTTGGTTATAAAAGATAACCCAATGGTTAGTTCCGCCAGTTTGTACTGTATACAATGAAAGTGTATTGAAATACAATATAACCTTTCTAAAAATAAATTGAATTCCACCGGAAATCGAATCTGTAACACCCTGGTTAGAAGACAGGCGTCTTGCCAAGTAAGCAACGGAAATCATCATGAATAAGGCTTTGCAACTATTTAAATGTTAATTTAAATAAGCTATGAAATACTTAATGGTCTATGAAATACTTAATACTATTTTAAATAAGTTATGAAATACTTAATAGCCTTAAAAAACATCGTATTATATTACATAATCTTTGTATACAGTTAAACCATGTGCCAATCTCTCCGCCTAATCAAACATACGTTTTAACAAGTATTTAATAAAACCAGACTGGAGCATTAAAAAAAATCTAGATATCAAACCTGTAAACCCCAGGTTAAAAGACAAGCTTCTTACCAACACGGCAACGGAGGTTATCTCCCTTTGAATTGTAATAAATTTGTTACATTATTTCCCTACAACAAAAGTAAACACTTTCATAGCCTTGGTTTTTCTTTACAGAAACATCGCAAACTTTACTATTTTTAGTTGCGCTAGTTAATATTACATTAAAAGTTGAGAGTCCTGTCATCCGATAGAAGCATCTGTACTCGGTGTGATTTAATTTAAAACAAGCGCAGACTTAGGTACTCTCTCCTCTGTGGCCAACAACTGGGACGTGCAATGTTCTCCGGAAAACAAGAAAAATATGAAGAGCAGCAGGAAATGTTGAGAAGTAATAAGAATTTATATCTTTGTACGTGATGACGCATCCCTATTCAATTTCAACTTGGACAACACGACACAAAACTTCTATAGCGTAACCAACTATAAGAAGTTCTGATGAATCTTTTGAAACTTTAATGTCTTATTCTCTGATATCTCTGGATTCATGAAATCAGAAATCTATTATAATTCTCCAGAATATTTAATATTAAGGTTAGTAGTATATTGATCAGGATATTTTATTACCGCAGAATCTGCAAATGATCATCAAAAGAAACAGCATATTTTCCATATTTAATCAAATAAACATAATATGACCATTTTTGTAAAAAAAAATTTAATGTTTGATTTTCTCGAAAAATCCAGTGAGACTCCAAGTGATGATCGGATAAGCAGCACGTTGAACAAGTGATGGAATTCAATAAGAATGAAGGAATGGGTATCCATTTGCTCAGGTACAATAACTGCACAAAAAAACAAGAAGTCAAAGAAATAAAGTCGCTGCTATATCCGGATGCCTTAAAGACGTAGCCTGGAATAGCAAATACATGATACTATATATTGTAGTATGGTCAAAAGTTGTAAAACATGTGTTCGATCAAGCATGATTTATGAGATCAAGACTAGTGCAAATACAACAAAAAGTATCTTCAGAACTAATCAAAACTCTCAGAACCATTGCAGGAAAAACACTAAGAGATACGAGTATATGTTAGCTAAAAATTCTCGTATCCGAGAACTATGTTCTGTTACGTAGAAGATATTGTCAGATGGAGTAGAAATCGCAGAAGATACTACCGAGATCACGAGGAAATGATGCATAGTAAAAAATTTCCTAACGTGACGATGCATGGAATACACGCTGGTAGTTCTTCAAAAATATGGACGTTGACAAAGGGATAGCTGGGGGTCAACATCTCTAGAGACGAAGTCGGAATGATAAGATACCACAGTTCTAACTTAAGCCATGAGAGCTTTAATGGCAAACTTTTTGGCTTCAATCTTGTCCCTTCACCCTATTGTAATTTTTGCAGCTATTTGGATCAATCCGTAGATCATATTTCGTGGTATTGCTAAAATAATCGAGTCAATAATTTCCATCTCGATTGGCTACTCCGATCTTGTGGTGTCAAAGGATAGTTTTTGCTGCATTCGATTAAAATCTTACACTCGAAATATATGTGTATACATACCATAATGTCATTTCCCTGTCAGAGCAGGTAGAATGGACAGAAAGCCAGACTTTAAAATCTCGACAAATATCCTTCGCCTCTTCCCATCCATAGAACTCCTATGATTTCTCTGACGTTTTACGTTACTTTCTTTAAAATTAGCATTCACTTGATCCAATAATACATTCCTTGGTCTTCTTCTCTCACGCTTTCCATGCACATTTTCACTATATATATTTGTTTTATTAGTCTTTTTTCTTTTATAAAAAAAAAACATAAACGAAATAACCAAAAAAAATCCAAGTCACATAAACCCAGTTTTTTACACGAATTTTAATCTTCGAAAACTCTTAATTAATGGGAGTCAAAAAATGAAATACTTAGCAACAGTGATGTGTATCAATTTTTATGTGCTGACTGTGATAATTTCTATATAGGAAAGACAGGAAGATCATTTGAAAAGAGATTTCGTGAACATAAATCCGCCTTGAAAAATCCTCTAATTTGTTCTGAAATAGCTAACCATTGGACAGATTAGAGGACCTAGAAATTTCTAAGTCAGTGCATCGAGGTGAACATCTGGCAAACACATATATTCCAAGAATCTCGCCGCTGCTCGCTGAGGTTGTCTCATCCCTCCCCCACAGTCTCCAACCTGAATGTTTACCGTTAGAAGCGTGCATGTCGGTACCAGTTCGAACAGAATTCAATCTTGTTTGTGCTCCCCTAATGATGAGGTGAAAGCCTTTAAACCGGTAGACTTATACCGTTACAAAAAGTGGAATAAACGGTGTTTGATAAAAACAAATATCAATGTATTTAAAATTCATTAATGTAAATGCCTTAATTATAAATTATATATTATTGATTGATTTTATTTCGATACTTGTTTGAGCTTAGTAATCGTTGTAGCAGATTTTGTTGAAATAAAATATACTTTTTTATATACTCGTACACAATAAAAAAATTAATAAGTTGATGGTAAGAATAACAAGATGACATCGGTAGTTAGATAAGGGTACTTCCCCGTATCTGCATATATTAAAATAAACGTTTTGTTTAGAACGCGAGCACATTTTTTAACTGACTGACTAATAAGTTTTCAATATTTTTTACGACCTCTGTGATTTTGTTGATAAGCCCGTTTGGTTTCCGATAAAAAAAACAGTTGAATCCCAGTCTAGTCGAATACGTGTGTGAATGTTTTAACTTCTTGTGTTGATAACACGTGTAATAACGAATTCGAATGCTTAATACTGGGCTTGGCGATAATATTGTCTCTCTTAATTATGCCCACGTCACCAACCATAAGCAAGAAGAATCGTTACCCAAAAAATATTTTATGTAATTCAAACTATTATACTTAAGTGCATATGGTAATAGTCACATATATGTAGATAAGTTGAAAACACCACTAATCCATTTCCCGATACGAGTTCTATTTCCCGCTTTCGAAAACGTCATGACGTTGATTTAAATTATCACCGGAGCTGTCACGGTTTGCACGGAGAATGCAGCGCCAGTTGTGGGCGGGGGGTGTGAGTGAGGGGTTTTATATAAAAGTTTATCTGTCGGCCGGATCTTGTTATTCCAGCCCCACGCGCCAAGGAATGTTTATCAGAAATGCGTGTTGAACCACCGCACAGTGGAATGAAATTAAAGATTAAAAAAAAATCTTATATCATACACTGCGAAAGTCAGTGGTTTACTTACACATATTGTAAATATATTCATTTTGAAATAAATACATCAAAATATTATAAATATTCGCTTAGAGCTAAAAACTGGTGTGTTTAGCAAGATAAAAGAGAAACCGTTATGGTGGTTTGGACATGTTGAATAGGCTGAATAAATGTATAACGTAAGCATGCGTAGCGATCGTGCTAGAGGCTGAGGCACTAGTTGAACCAATTCAATTAAATTTTGAAAAAGAAAAGTAAGAAACAAATCAACTCTTTGAGAACACTTACGGATGCGGAGGAGGCGAAGTCACTATGTTGTGATAGGAAAGTTAGACGCTCTGTCCTTTCTGCCAACCCTAACAGAGAAACGGCTCGATGGTATGTATTCATGTATAGATATCAGAGATTTTCATGAAAAAGTATCCGAATATGTTGAATATTTCGAGTCAGAACTTCGTAACACGCCAAAAAATTTTTGTAGAGAATGTTTTTCACCCGAAATCAGAAAAATATTCCTTAAGTTTAAAACTCATATGTTCAATTCTATACGAGTATACTCGTACATGTAAGATTGCTTATTATAAATACGTAGATGAACTCCTTAAATTACTTGGTAAGACTTCTTGCCTGGGGATTGTGTACAATTTTTTTAAATGTTCCAATCGTTCCACTAAGACATTCTAAAAAAAAAACTTTCTGGTTGGCTAGAATATATTGTTACGTAGAAGTAAGCCCAGTGTATAAAACGAATATGTAATTAAATACTGCACGTTGAGATGCTCGGTTCAGTACGGGCTACCCGTCTTGAGACGATCCCGTATCATAATAATAACTATATATAGAGCAAATTTTTTGAATTTTTGAAAGATTTTAATATGTGTACTTATTGTGTTAATGCATATTTTTATATAATGTTAATGAAATTATTTTGATATTATTTTTTTTCAGTTTTTTTTGGGATTTATGAAACACTCAAATCTTATTTTTTTTAATATTGTTATTAAGTGCATTGGACCATATATGAAATTATTGAATAAATAATAAAATAACAATTTTTAAGGTTCCGTTTAAAAAGAAAACTCTCCTGAAGAGTGCCTAACTCGGGGTTCAACCCCAACATTACTAACCGATTAAAATATTAAAAAGAATAAAGTAAAATAAATTGAGTGTAACGATAGCCTAGTGGTGGCTACGACCATTGGATTTGGCACTTCCTCGCATCTGATGCGGAAAAATAGCAGTGACAATTTCCAAAATGAAGGATATCCATTTTGTCTGCGTATTTCTATTTCCTCTGTTTTCATTATATTTATTAACTAAGTGCTGCTGCGATGTGGCAGGAATACGTTAGTTAAATTACATATTTGATGATGTTAAAAACATCATCAAATATGTAATTTAACTAACGTAACGTTATTTAGGGGTTTTGACCAGTTTTTTTTTTATCATTTTGAGATTTTTATTTTGCATGCATATGTAACATATTTAGTGAGTGTATGTTCGTATAACTCCTAAATAATGTATATATTTTTTATTTTGTGGAAATAAATCTATTATTATTATTATATTCTTCTTTAAAGTGCCCCTCCTCTTCAGAAGCTGGCGATCATTATGACTATAGAGCAACTGCTTTGAGCAAATACATGGTACTACGATGAAACGACTCTCATAAGTTCTTCAACATCTTTATCACACACTCCTTCTGAATTTTCCCCTACAAGATCAGTTCAAGGATAATTGGGTATAAAAGAAATTATTATACTCGAGTTTTAATTCTTAATCACAGTGCAGCACCCCTCCACGATGAGATGTTTTTTTCCTTATTCTTTTACCGACAAACCGAAGTTTTCCCTCTTTTACCCAGTTTGGGGCCGGGGACATTTGTTTCGGTGTTAAAGCCTATTTCGGGTGGCCCGTGAGCGATGGTAGTGTGTTCATGTTTAGCAGATAAACTTTGCATTTAGGAGACGTAAAGATAAATGCTTTGCACATGTGCACCACTTTTAAGAAGAAAAAATGTATTTTTTGATAATTCTTAAACAAATAGAGGTCAACTTAATATATTTTTAACAGAATTTACTCACAAAGAGATTTTGCTCAAAATCTTTAAAAAATATTCCTATTTTCCCAAAATATAATTTTATTCAGAATACCCTTTGAAATAAATGAATTAGTACTAAAGTTA
This sequence comes from Odontocerum albicorne, assembly GCA_949825065.1. Taxonomy (NCBI): domain Eukaryota; kingdom Metazoa; phylum Arthropoda; class Insecta; order Trichoptera; family Odontoceridae; genus Odontocerum; species Odontocerum albicorne. The sequence goes on along the minus strand of OX463839.1, from coordinate 37,576,490 downwards.
TTGATCTTGCTAGGTTATGAGAGGCAAACGATTAACAAATTCAATATTATTCTTATGAGGAGACAGGACAAAGAAAACACACAAAATTCAATATATTCTGTATTTGCTGCAGAACACACGGTGATGATGACAAAACAATAAAAATGTGAGAGAAAAAATCTATTTATATGATAATCTTCATAAATGGCAGTTATTGAAAACAAATTTACTTGATTGACATTAAAATTTGTGGAAAGAATTTAAAATATGTAATATTATGTACAACAATAATATAAAATATTGTCGTATAATATTAGTTATTTTGTTATATTATAACAATAACCTAAATAAGAAGAAGCGGAAATCTATTAAAAACAATAGAAAAAAAAAGTGTAACAAAATACTATATTGTGTTTCACAATATCGCAATTGCTTCATTGAATTTAAAGTACGAACATAAATACCATCACGCCATTTCCCTGTCGAGGTAGGCAGAGAGGATAAAGCGCCAGACTTTCGTATCACGATACACATACCTTACTTAGCCTTTACTAAATTCATACAACTTCTTCCACGGTTTCTTAGAATTTCAATGTTTTCTTCTTTCAAAATATAATTCACTTCATTTGACTATAATTTCCTTGGTTCTTCCTCTCACACGCTTTCGATTCATTTGGTGTGCATATTTGTTTTGTTAGTTTTTCTTCATTCATTCATTCTACATGCTCAAACCATCTCAGTGTTCTCTTTTACATCATACTCAACATATTAGTCTTAAATTTACATTGATCACGTATCACTTCATTCCATATTCCGTCATACATTGTGCCCCCGTGTATTCTTCTCAGTGCACGAATTTATGACGTTTATTCAGCTTCAGTCCTTTTCCAAGTCTGCTTTTCTCTCCCATACACCGAAGCTGGTAGTAAAGTACTGTGGTGGACTATCATGTCAACAGATTTTGATACTGTTCGGTTAGAGCAGGGGTCTCCAAACTTTTTAGCGTAAGGGCCACACTGACTCCTCCACTAAGTCCCAAGGGCCAAGACCTAGCTAACTCATCATACCAACATACTGTCGTTTTGAATTACGCCAAACTTTCGTATTGGGACTAGCCGGCGAGTGAGATATTTATGACGCAGGGCGCGGGTGTGGACTCCGCTCCGTTCGCAATTTCGGTTAGTACTTACGGTTGGTGTAGCGATATTTTTGAAGAAAAATATCTAAAGTCATCATTGCTGGAATTTTATAAGAGTCTTCCACTCACGCAGTTTGATCAGTTGCATAAATATGCTCGTGGCTTATTTTCCGCTTTCGGCACTACTTATCTGTCTGAAAAAACATTCTCCAAAATGAAATATGGAAAAAATATTTTCAGATCCAAATTAACTTATGAGCATTTGAAGTCACTGCCGATAATTTCCACTAGTAATAACTTGATCCATAACTGCGAACAATTGTCAGTGGAAAGTTACAGCTACATAAATCTCATTAATCATAATTATAATGTTCAATTTCATTATGTGAATTACCTATGTATGTCACTTATTGTAAGTTTTTTAGGATAAATCTCATATCATTAATTACAGTTCAAATGTTCAATTACATTGTGTATTCAGTTATTGTGTTTCTTAATTGGTCGTTAAATAAAAACATCTGATTATTATTTTGTATGATTTACTTACATTGTAAATTTTACAATGTAATCAAAATAAACTATGACGGGCCGGATATCGGTCATATCCGGCCCGCTACCGCGGGGCGGTTTGGTGGTGCTCGCGGGCCGTAGTTTGGAGACCCTTGCGTTAGAGTATATATGATTTAGTGCCCAATTGACTTCGTTTCCTATCGCTACACGCCGTTCAAAGTCCCTCTTATTTTTTCCATTATCGGAGAAAATACTACCTTACAGATGAATTCCTTCATATATTATTTGTAGTTCAGGCATTAACATTGTGGAGGTTTAAAGACATTGTAATTTGTTATATCAAACACTGTTTTTTCCACTTTTTGTAACGGTATAACCCTACCGGTTTCAAGGCTGTCACCTCATCATCAGGGGAGCATAAACTAGACTGAATTCTGTTCGAACTGGTACCGAGATACACGCTTTTAATATATATCCCAAGAATCTCTCCGCTGCTCGCCGAGGTTGTCTAGTTTGTGCTCCCCTAATTATGAGATGAAAGTCTTGAAACCGGTTGGGTTATACCGTTACAAAAAGTGGAATAAACAGTGTTTGATATAACAAATTACAATAAACTCCTTAAATTTTTCATTGTTCAATCATACGTCGTATTTGCTTTCCTTTCACACGTTTGTATAACCATTGCTTTGATTTCGCAGCAATCAATCTCAGATATTTTTTTTCGCATCTCTCATGAAATTTATTTATCAATTACAATTCATCTTCATACTTCGCCAGTACTATCATGTCATCAGTATATAGCAATCGGCATACATTTTCATTTGACATTTTTATGCTACCCATTGACCTCTGTAGTTACTTTACATATGAATCTGCATAAATATTAAAAATTATAGGTGACATAAAGCATCCCTGCTTTACCCATTTTAAAATATTAATCCACTCAGTCAAAGTACCGTTCATATGTTCTATTTTTTACGTATAATGACGCAATATCTAGTATTCATTTACACTCAACACCATATTGTTTCAATATTTTCATTCGGAGGAAATTGCTTATAACCGAACAATATGTGGACATGTACTCGTATATATGCAAAAAGGGCCCAATCCACCAAACACATGTTTTTAGATTATTTGAAACATCGGAAAAAAACGTAGATCTACATTCTATAAACTAGAAAGTAGCGAGATATTTTCTCAAATATCTTAAAACAGGTAAGGGTTTGGTTTGGATATTTATGATTATTTACGTCCATATTATTCATTCAAGATGAATTTGTTCAGTTTATTCCTTAGTGGAGTGATTGAATCAAGTTCTAGTCCTCGCAGCCAGTCCGGCGGGAGCATAAAACATGCAGCGCGGGCTCTCAGCGCGTATCATTTTCAATTATCGCTCCTTTCTAACTTATGTTCCCCGGATGGGCTCCCTTCGGCCCTCTTCTGTATGCCCTTTCCCCTTAGAGGAAATTTGGGGGATAAAATGTTAAAAAAAGTCCGACATTTTCCTATTTACACGATAAACAGACGATTACGCAACGCCGAGTGTATTTCTATCAAGTTAGTAATCTTAATATGAGTTTAATCTTACTTTCAGACTTTATTCAATCGGAATTAATGTAATTGGTTTTTCGACATTATTTAACAAAATACCCGTCAAGTAGTATTTTATTGCAAAGTAGCTCTTTATCTAATACATTCGATTGTCGTCGTATTTTAGATTTTCATATCCAGGCTAGAAAAAGATCAACCTTTTGTTTCAAGAAGAAGATCAAATATTTTAATCAGCTTTCTTCTCTTAAATCATTGGCTCAAATCAAATTCATAAAGAATGAATTATCTTATTAGAAAAACACTTTCCTCGTTCTATCATACATTTTTTCCGACACATTCAACGCAAAGCTTTAAACTATCATATTTTTCCTTTAGATTGTCTTGTTTCAATTTTGCTGATCTATTTAACTATACATTTTTGCTAATCTAATAAATTGTTTTTTATTTAACGATTGATGACCTATTTAGCCTAGTTGATAAGACGCTCGACTTCTACCTGGAGGATTCAAATTCGATTCCCGGTAGTAACCGAGATTTTTTTTTAAATTGGAAGAAAAGCCCCAGTCAGATAAAGAGTTACTCTGGTAACAATGGTAGTAAGTTAGATGTGTGCAAGTATTGTCGTCTTTTCACTTGTGGTAGTATTGCCGTATTACCAATACGTGCAATTACGAATTACGAGTTCCGTATATAATCCAGTTTTTTGAAAACTCGAAGGTTTGAGTAATAGAAGAGAAATCTCTTGGCTACGTTTTTCAATATATCGAGATCACTAATTTTGATATGTCGAAGGGTAACGTACTGGAAATGGCTTTTATATTTGAGAATTTATTATACCATATTTTTAAAAAATTAAATAAAGACTTCATTGACTGTTAAAATATGAAAATAGATTCTAAGGTTTTCAAAAGAACAATTTCCTCCTTATTGTATTTTCCTACAGTGGCGATAGAAAGAGCAAGTGTCTTCACCCTCCCCTGACGTCGAGAAGGCATTTCACACTCGGCCCTTTGTTAATTCACACGCTTGTATCGCGGCCGGGGAGGAGCGAGGGTGGGGAGGAGGGGCCAACTTACCTCCGAGGGTGGATAAAAAGATAGTCGACACTATTTATCGAATACAGAACTTCAAATATCAATGTGATTTTTTCCTTGAATAATACAGTAGATTTGATATTCGTCTGATAGAAAAACACATGTTATCAAACCTGTTTTGGATTACGATTAAATAAAAATCGTTTTATTTATTTATATAAGGAGTCACATTATAAAAGTATCGAGAAAAGATTGGTAGAACCAAGTAAATAAAACCTCGAAATGAAAAGGAGTCAGAAAAACCAGAGGAGGGTATGAAAAATTGTTAATCCATCATCATGCGTACATCGCCTGCAAAATAGCGTAAATGTTTGTATGTAAAATAAAAAAAATACATAATATTCTATATAATCAAATTTTCATTACCTTTTGAAGTTAGGAACAAAAATTGCTTTTCTTGTTATCATAATGTAGTAAAAAGTGAACTATTCCGATTAGTAGATCCACATCTTTGCTTTATTTAGGTGAACAGGCAGTCTTTTAAATGTTATAACAGACAGGAAATCGGATAGTTGATATTTGATTACTCAATTAATAATGATTTAATTACAAATTCTGAAAGAACACTTGATTAAGTGAACGGACGTGGTAAAAGCAAAGTATGTGTGCTAGGATATAATGAAGTTGAGATCGTTTTTCTCTGCTAACCTCAATATAGATATGGTGATGATAATTTAAATGATAATAAAAAAAACGATCAACTTGAATCCACTTAAAATGTACTCGTATATGAGAGTTATATACAGTAAAAAAAACGAACCATCTTACTGACCCGATAGCATGATAGCTATTTAAGATTGAACGCTTTCAATAAATTCAAAAAGATCCACTCTTATGTATCTCAAAAATAATATTTATACTACCTTAAAAACACCATAAAACGTGTGTTTGTTAACATCTACGTTTAGCTGATTAGGGTAAATTCATTACGTGGACCATTTTATACATCTATCTAAAGTTGGATATCACAGCCCTTCTAGCTGCTCACTCTAAAGAAGAATATTGTCAATGCCGAATCGTTCCTGAATTAAATGATACTTTAATTATACCGTCTCTTAAATGCATTAAAACACGTATATTTTTTACCATTTTCGTTATTTTTAATATGATGAATATAGACAAACGTTTAAATTTGAAAGATTTATAAAAAAAACAGTCCCATTTAGTTCCTCAGAATTAATAACTATACGGGACTACTATCGGTTCATCGCTATTCCCATTATCATGAGTCCCCGCTGTATTTGAATTGATCCGGTTTTACGCGCAGCTCATAGCCAGTAAATTTTTGTGCGATCTTAAACTCGTATATTTGAAGATCTTACTAGACTCCTGTTTCTCCATATACGTGGGGATCTAAAGATCTATTGAAAGTTACTAATAAACAATTGAATTATGTAATCTCATCTATTACTACCCAAATATTTATTTTATTGTCAAAGCTTTCATATTCTTAATATCATATACGAGTATTACTAAAATGAGCAAAGCTGAGCCAAACAATTTCTACTCCTTGCAGTAGATGTGAGATGGGCACTGCCAGCTATCCCTTCATCTCTTTGGGCGTCTGCCTGGTGGTCATTTTTTCTAACGGGTTACCATGAGAAACTATACGGGGCGTTCGGATTTTATTTTAACATGACCAATAATGTCTTCTTTTATTTTCCATCTTACGATGACTTCGGTATCACACATTATTTTTATTACTTATTCTGTCTCTAAGTGTTTTACTAGTTAGCAACAGCTTCGTTTATCATGTTCTACATAGTATCTTTGTTTAACTCTTGTTTCAAGAACATGTATAATTACACGTCTAGCATAGTTTAGTTCACTTTTCAATGTCATGTTCTCAATTCACCTATGTTTGACGCATCCAGATATTGCAGAAACCTTGTTCGCCTTTTCCGTTATTTCATTATATAAGTTATCGTGGCTAATAATTTCCACTCCAAGGTACATAAAATACATCACATCCTCAATTATCTTGTTATTACAAGCTTTAACATTAAAAATCTGAATAGCAAACATAATTTCAATTATTATAAAAGTGAATAATTTTAAAATACGTGAATGATGTTTTGTTTGATGCTGTTAAATATTATATATTCCTAGCTTAAAGTTCCATTTCAATAAAGTCTCTGTAAATTAAGGTCAACTATTTTTTACTTTAATTCTCATGTTTCAAACATAGATTAAATCGTCTCCATAAAGAGCGAGTTTATTTAACTTGTATATTTCTGGTAATCTCGTTCATGGGGGTTTGAACCTTTAAGGGCCGTGCAAAAAGAGCAACATATGTAAGGGCATCCCCTGCCACCCTCACCGCCCCTCGAGGCGTCTGGGGGTGCCGAATTCAATAAATCGAACAAAGGAAATGAGGCTTGACAGCTAAGAACGCTCCCATATGTAGCGGGTCGATTAAGGGCGGTTCGAAGCCCAATATTTTTTTCGATAATTGGCGACGCATACATATTAAATTCTAATTGTAGGTCACAAGAATGGAAAAAAGGTTCTGCGTGTAATCTTAAATTTCAGCTACATTATTTCAGCTATGTTATATGTGTATAGTTATTTCAGCTATTCTCGTACCATATTACTTAAGGCAAATGCGTACTAACACTATAAATGAACATGTTTTTTTTTCTGTGGAGTTTATTTTCTTAAACGACTTGAAATCTGTTTTATCAAATATAATTGTATTTAGTCAGTCGTGTAAACAATTTTAAGACTTAAAGATCAAACATATATTAGTTATAAACGCCTTTCTTGAAATGTAGCTTAATTCAAATTAAAATTATCAACGGCATATGCCAGTACAACAATTCTTCTTTTGTGTAGTGCCCTTCGACATAATCGAATTGGTGATACGGACATATTGAAAAACGCAGGGAACAATATTTATTGTCCCAGTCATCGAGTATTCGGGCTTAGAGTCACTGGAGTAGAAACTAAACTCACTTTTCGTCACTGCGCGTGTTAGCAATACTACCGCACGTGAAAAGACAACAACACTCGTTTACGTATTTTAAGCGTGCGAGTATTAATAACAGATAAACTTTTTTTACCAGACTGGGAACCTTTCATTATTTATTTTTTAGAATCGAGCCCAAATAGAGGTTAAAATTTCACCAACTGGGTCACGGAGGTCGACAGTATAACAATAAATTCACACTATAAAGTCCGAACAGTGTGAAAGTGAATCAAGTAAGAATCAAAAGAGGAATGTTTGAAACGCTTTGGAGCTAAGCAATTATGCTAACCACTCTTATGAAAATGGTCCCAAATATATGTAAGATCTTATTTTTTAACAATTTTACGAATATTTTTTTTCTATTTTCTTTCCCGTATTTATACTTTTATTCCTCCTTGCGCATTCTTTTTCACAAGCTCATTCCAAATGGAATAGATATTAAAAAGTTTTGTCGACATTTATCCTGTCTCGTTTCTTCCCATTTTCTGTCCATCTGCCATCTCTTCTTCTTTCTTTAGAATCCCACGAACCGGCCGAGTTGGATGGGCTAATTTGAATTTACAAGTTTTGTAGGGAAAAACACATTCAAATAATTTCTTAGCAAGTTTTCTCGGGTACTTGTAAAATTCTAATAGAAAGAATGTCACGTAGAATCAATCAATAAAATAAAAACTCCGAATCGGGTTACGGAAAAACGTGTATAAACTATGTAAATTTTATTCGATTTCTCAAAATGGTATTAATCATTCAGTATTTTCCAAAAATGGTATAAGATATTATTTATAGTTAAGGCATTGACATTGTGAAGGTTTAAAGACATTGTAATTTGTTTTATCAAACACTGTTTATTCCACTTTTTTGTAACGGTATAACTCTACTGGTTTTAAGGCTTTCACCTCATCATCAGGGGAGCACAAACAAGGCTGAATTCTGTTAGAACTGGTACTGATATACACGCTTCTAACGGTAAACATTCGAGTTGAGGACTGGGGGTGGAGGGAGGAACGAGACCATCTCGGTGAGAAGAGGAGAGATTCTTGGAATATATGTGTTTGCCAGATGTTCACCTCGATGCACTGACTTAGAAATTACTAGGGCCTATAATCTGTCCGATTTATTTCCATTACTACTGATATGTAAGAATTTGGCATCATCGATAGAAAATGTATGGGTTTCACTGTGACAATAATTAGCCATTTCAGAATAAATTAGAGGATTTGTTAAGGCGGATTTGTGTTCACGAAATCTCTTTTCAAAAGATCTTCCTGTATCTCCTATGTAGAAATTATTACAGTCAGCACATAAACGTTTATACATACCACTGCTGCTAAGTATTTCATTTTTGCCTTTCCCGTTAAATAAGAGTTTCCAGAGATCAAAATTAGTGTAAAAAGTTGGCTTTATATGACTTGGAAGCTGGCTTTGTGTGAGCTTTTTACGCTAATAAACAGTGTTTGATAAAAGAAATTACAATGGTATAAGAGTTAATTATTTATATTTCTTTGCCTACGTTAAAAGTGGACTTACATATAATATTTTTGGTTTAAAAACAAATATTTATTTATATAAGAACATTCACGCTCGTTTGAATATTTATGACACATGTCTTAAAAAAAATATTGTTCAATTTAATATATGAACCCCTTTTGTATATATTTGAAAACTGGCAATAACCTTCCAATAATGACGGAAATTAATAAGAAAACTTTGATATTTAAATTATTTTTTTAACAGTAAACTCATTTATTGTTAATAAATACATTATTTGCCATTGTCAAATGATATTAGAAAAATAAAGATGTTCTGAAAAAGGGTTTGAATGTAACATTCCTAGCATTACTAATTATTAATACAATTGGATACCGTACCGTACCGTACCAATTATAATATTGATAAACTAAAAAAAATATGTTACATCAATCAAAAATGCAATAAATCAATATTTAAAACATGTCTTAGAGCAGGGGTCGGCAAACTTTTTTCGCTAAGGGCCAGATCGTAAAAATGTTTGGCTTGACAGGCCAGGAAGAAAACTCGAGGATATTTATATAGGTAATTCTACTTATATAGCAAAAAATCAGGTTTTACCTTTTTTTACTAGCCGGTGATAATATTTATATTAATTTTGCTGAGACACTTACGAAAAAACGAATGAAATATTTATATTTATCAATGAAGGTATTATAGAAACAGGCAAAAATTTCGTATTATTGAACAACAAATGTAACATAATAATAATAAGCTCTACTAATGAGATGAATATAAATGTTTTTTTCTGAGATAACATTTCATCAAACTAGGGTTCGAAGCTAGTACTTCCTATCATCAAAATTGATTGCAAATGGTCATCTATTAATGTTGACTTGTATTGCGATTTTACATATTTCATTTTTGAATATTTACATATTTTTGTGATAGCAAATATTTTCTTGAAATAAAATTTTTGTTCATAACGAAATCATTTTATTTAATTAAAGTATTACAATAAACTTAAACTAACTATGTACTAAATAAAACAATATTATACGTTTACAATTTAACGAAACAAACACCTAAAAATGAGATTGGTTATTATTAGCTCACGGGCCGGATTAAAATATGCATCGGGCAGTGTTTGGCCGGCGGGCCGTAGTTTGCCGACCCCTGTCTTAGAGCATCTTTATTTTCAATATGACATTTTTCACATCTTGATTACTTTTAAATTATTTTGTTTTCTATTGCATTGTACTGTAATTTACGTACGAACAGCAAGAATTATTTGAATTGATTTTATTTAACATTTCAGAACTCAGTTTTTAATTTTTATTGTTTTGAACGCATTAGCGTTAAAGTAGGATAAAAATTTGACATATCTTAATTTTGAGGGTGTAATATCTCAACCGAGATGTTTTTATTTAAGGTTTATTATCAAATGAAGTTGAAGATGTTTTTTTAAGTCCACCAAATATTAAGTTTTATTCTTATTTATTGAATAAATTTTTATAATTGAAATGTGAAATAAAAAGTTAAAAAGATATGATTTTAATATGATATTTTAGTTTATATATTTTATATGATAATTTTTCTATTCTAGATTGTAATATTTGACTTAAATTATTTTTACATTAACACTTTTACTTTAATTAAATCCCTCAATTTACATATGTTCAATGTCTAATTTTCATTATTTCATGTAATAATTTAAAATAATTAATTAATGTTGTTGTAAGTGTTAAAAATTCAAGTGGTCTTTTACATATTTATTTTTTACTGTAAAATGCTGAAGAAAACTTTTGATGACTGAACAGTAAAAAATCAAATAAGCAGAAGAAGCTTTCTATAGAGTAATTCTTTCAGTCACAATACGTTCTTATGTATTATTCATTAGTTTAATATTCATTCGCCAACGCGAGATTACTCGGAATATATTGGTTTCAAGAACTTTCTGTATGTAAAGATTGTATTTTAATGCTTTCAGCGTATTTTCATGTGGCAATTTCTTTAACCTTTTCAGACCTGGCGTCCATTATAATGGGCACATAGTTTATATGCATTTTGTAAACAACTTGCGGCATATTTCGGTTCCAAATGAAGCATAGGATACTGTATTATTGACTTGGAACGTTATGGGTGGTATACTCGTATATCTAAACTAATACGACATAATGTTGCATTTAGTGTAAATTATACACTTACAAGCAAGAATATGTTTTGAATACCTTAGAATTAATTCAAGTCTGGAGAGGTTAAACCAATCAGAAAGATGAAAAACCAGACTGGAATAATATATATTTTTTAAATTGAATCCAACGGGAATTGAAACTGTGACCTCTAGATAGAAGAATAATTGCTACCTAGGGCACGGAGATCATTGTTAATTTCTTTGACTTTGGGCATACACTTGGATCACTACGATAAGTTTTTATTACAAATCCAGCTTAAAGAAAAAAAAATTAAATGTGCGAAGAGTATTTTATTTCTAAATGTTAATATTTAATACAGATTATGATTTCGAAAATGTTTATTTATATTTAGCAGTTAGACTTTAAAATGATTTTATGTATCCCAGTGAGGGTCTCGTAGCATCCTCAAGAGCGGCCTTCTCAAGGCACACGAAATGAAAGATGCACACACGTTCCTTTAAAAAATATACCGCCAACTCCCCGCGATGATTAAATATTCATCAAAAGGATTTTCAACTCCTCGTTTGTAGTATGTGGGGAGGAAACTGGGATCAAATGGGATGCCTTATTTTTTATTTTACTTTTTTATTCATAATTTGTCTTTCCGTTCTCAGAATAAGTATCGACGGTCGAGAGGCAGAGAAAATAAAACATGAGCTGTGTTATATAATGCGGAAAATATTATGGTAGTTTGGCGCAAACTCTTTGTCGTTTATCATCATGGTCATAATCGAGTAAAGAAAAGAAACCGACCATATTTTTATTTTATTTTTTTATATGAATTTCTGCAACGATAGAATTTGTGATGAAACTTTGTTTAATGCCATATTTTTCAAATTAACTTCGAATGAGGTTGAATTTAGTATCAGAGATTATATATTCGTACATGGTTGCGGAAGTTCCTTGGAATATTTAAACGGCAGTGATGAAATAAATTAGTGTTTTCATGATAATCTTCAGCTGTTGACTATCCACTGCAAGACGAAGACAAAAATCACATTTGCTACCCACAAAGTTAACCTTTTTTTTATTAAAAAATATCAACTTTTTTATTAAATTTTCAAAAAGACATGATTAAAACTACTCAACCGAACATAACTTTATTATCGAACTTAATTACCACGGCACGTATTCTCTCTACATCCTTTCCCAAGACCCTCTTTAGGCGTGCTGATCTAAACGTATTATGCGATGAATGCTTAGGTTCAAAGTAACAAAAAAATGTGCGTTGAAAGAAAGAAATGGTATAAAAATATATTTATTAAGTAAAGTAACCTTTTTTTAATTCTTCAATATTTAAGCCACTTTTTCTGTAATTCTAACATACTAACACCCTCTCCGTTCCATCAGGATTACGAAAATATCAAAAACGCATTCGTCCAGGACGGTTTGTCATACGTCCTTCCACGCAGGCCAAAAATTGCGAATTCCCTCATTATATAACCGATGAATTGTATAAGATTTTTTCCATCACTTATAATAAATTATGTCATATTAAACTGCACAGAAATTTTGTTTTTAAATTACATGAACAAATGTCAGTGTTTGTATAGTCCTTTTTTTAGATTTCCATAACTTTGAATCAGTAATTTTAAGATCGACATCGTAATTCTTAAACAGACATTATTGTTTTTATAGCAAAAAAACGTTTACACTTGAAACGTAAAAACATGTTTTGTTTACGCTCAGGGAGATACTTAGTACTAGGGGCCCGTACCCGTATCCGAAGTACATCTTCTTATTTCATCGCTCGCTATACAAATCCCGTGGGAGTTCAACGCTTTCTTGTTACCTGTTTATTCTTGTTTCCTCGGGAATATTTCAAGTTCAGCCAAATGCATTTTCTTTGAAAATGATTTTCATAAATTATATGGTAACATTAAGAGTTAAAATCTTAAACCTGGTGTGATTCTCATTAAATTTATTTTATTAATCTGACATAAAACGTTGTTTTATTTTTTACCACAATCACATTTTATCTGAACCAGAAACACTGGTAATTGTGTTGTTGCTGCACTGATATAGCTATGAACAAGTGCTGAAATTCAATTATGAAGGTATCGATTATTTGCTCAACTACAATAATCTCCATAAATGAGAGACCAAGTAAATAAAAGCACTGCTGTCTTCAGGTGCATAAAATATTTGATCTGAAATAAACACACGAGAATAAAAAAGGTCAAAATTTACCAAGCATGTGTCAAACTAATCATGATGTATGGAATAAAATCTAAAGCAAGTACAATAAAAAACAATAGATATGTACAGAATTAATGAAATTTAAATTACTCCAGTATAAGAAATAGAATTAGACACTCCAATATAAGAAAAATAAGGGAGGTAGAGTGTAGTATATTGTGAGATTGGGTTACAACCACCGAAGATATTGACCAAGCCGTATGGAAATGGTGCATATGAGTATTACAAGAGTCAGGACAATACAAAAGTTTCTTATGTGGCAATGTGTGACACCGGCTGGCAGTCGCCCCCCCAGAAATAAGTAGATGAAAGGATAGCTGGGAGTCAACATCTTAAGAGAGATAATCCTGATGTTAATAGACGACGGTCTTACTTAAAAGAAATGAGAAGTTTTAAATGTTTTATTATTATGAAAAATTTAAGTAATTTAATTTAAGCAACAAATATTTCAATAATAATAAACTTAATAATTATCTTACTTTAAAACCTGCTACAAGTGCGATTTTTGACGGTTTTAAAGAACGGCTAGCTTGTTTCGAACACCATTCAAATTTGATCGATTTTCTATAGCGATTTGCCACATTTCCACTGATTTTTTGTTTACTTGTTCCAACGTTGGATATTTTGATTTTTTCTCATGAAAAGTGTTTTGTCAAAATGTTCAAAAGCAACAATTCTATGACGTTTTGGTCAAGAGGTACAAGTCATCAATTACGTATGTGTCAGTTTGAAGTTTTGCAACACTTGTATTCCTGAAATACAGACCTCATTTTAAAGGTAAACTTTGAATAAATAAATAATTTATGTTTTCAAAGTTTACCTTTAAAATGAGGTCTGTATTTCAGGAATACAAGTGTTGCAAAACTTCAAACTGACAAATAAGTAATTGATGACTTGCACCTCTTTACGAAAACGCCATAGAATTGTACTATTTTTAAGTAATAATATGTGAATCTTGATACCTACTGATAAAATTTGTTTATTCCAGTGCAGTGCGATAACATTGTTACCCTATATTTAAAAAAAGGCTTCAGTCTAGTTTCTACTTACGAGTAAAGCATATTTGACGTTATTCTAAATGATTAACAATATAAGACCTCCATAACTTCATTGGTAAAAGAATCTTATAAAAATAAATACACAGAAATCGGTTAGGATTCCAGGGGTTCACCTTTTGGTAGTAATATATTAATCAAACAGACCCGTTATCTCGGTCGGTTGACAGATGTCTACAGTTTATCATATTATTATATGGCACTTTCATTATATACAGTACAACCAGGCTAGTTACTACATTTCCACGAGGTCATTAATCCAACCAACTAGAAAGACGTTGAAAATCTTTAATCTGAAAAAGTCCTTGAACTTTTTTTTGGCTACCGTCGGCAATCGAGCCCGAAACTCCAGGGTGGAAGACAAACAAAACAGGTAACTTCCTTAGTCTGGGGGATAAAATGTGTGTCTTCCAATACATAGGTCCTTTTGGACCCAATTTTATAAAATGTCTAGTCTAGTTCACTTAAGGCCTATTTAATGTTTTACCAAATAGATCACGAAGGCCGTAGACTGTATGAAATCAAAATTGTTGTCACTTAACAAAGATACCAAAAAGCTTCAGACAGAGTAATCTTCAAAATATGTCATAAAGGGGAAAATAGATGTATTTAAAAAGGTTTTTAGGTATTATAAGCATGCTTTTTATAAACTAAAAGGCATTCCAGATCAAATTAGTTTTGAATACATTGAAGCTGAAACCGAAATGATTTTATTTTAAGCCCTTTTTTATCTAGTATTTAAGTAATTATTGTACAGGCACTTAGTAACTGCCTCACTCAACTTCTTAGAACGCACCTGAGATCACAAGTCTCCCTAAACAATGCTTTATAATGTTAATAATATTATTTTATAAAATTCTATATGACAAGATAAAATAAACATCTTTTTCTAAAAAAAATTCGAGTTTCGAGATATATTGTGTTTGCTTGATGAAGATCTCGGAAAGAGAGGTTGAAATTCGGTTGTCTTTTCACGATTGATTTCCCAAAATAAATCTGAATATAAGTAGTTTTACTATTTTGCTTTATTTCAAGACATTAATTATTTTATCATAGAATATATTTATATGGGTTTAACTTCGTTTAGAGTTTTCCGGTCCGCCTTTCTTCGAGTCATTGAAGAAATAAAACACAAGTATCATCTATAGCCAGCAGAACGACTCGGCATTGTTGAAACGGTTTTTAGATTCCCATTATTTTCTAACTTAAATTTCTCTTCGCCCTGTGTATTTTAAATATTACTCGAAATCAAAAGTAACAATGCGATGTGAATGCTCTTCGGGAAGCTTATTTGTGATATATTTTTTATTTTCAATTTTGAATTTTACTTAAGACGTAAAGGAGAAAAATAAAACAGTTCGTTATTAAAACTAGTATTTACGAGAATACACGTATAAAACAATGTTTTTTTTTAGATAGAATTATTTATCTTCTACATTTTTTAATCATTTTCATCTACATAATTGTTTTTCCCTTCTTCAGATCAGTGTTTCAGCTTTGTCAGTACAAATCTCCACTTATCTGTATCTAAGGTCCAATATTTCAATCACATCCGTTCCAAATCAAGACTCTGCCCACAATCTACTTCCGCCAGCCTCTTGTTGGGCGTCTTAATGGTCATCTTCCTTCAGGGCTTGTAGTATAATAATCGAATTATTTATATATTTGTGATAACCTATTATCTTTAAAATTTTATGAAGTCTTTCATCTTCTGTTATTTATTATTATTATTATTATTATGGGACATGATGTATCATATTTTATTACTGTTTTCGCTTATCACGTCATGTTATTATTTGAAATAACTTTCGGTCTTATTTTTTGTCAACATATTTAACGTTTTAATTTACATGTTGACGGTTTTCAAGAAGTTTTTGATTTTTACGTGAATTTTATATATTTGCAATTCATTTTATATTTGTTGTAATGATACTGTGTTTTAAATTTATACTTACGTAATATTTATTGCGATATTTTATATTTTAACGAAGAAGTAATAATAAATACTTATTTATTACATTTTAAAAATTAATATATAAGGATGAAAGATATTATTTTCATCAATAAAAGGTGGGCAAAAATCATGCATTTATTATAAATTATTGTACGAGTATATTGCATGTTTATTACTTATGGTTCTTATTCAATATTTGAGAAATCTTTGTCTAAGAACTTATACGAGAGAAAAAGCTGGTTTAAAGATATCTAAAAACTTAGTTTTAACCAGATCAACATATTTTTTTCCTTAGAAAAGATAGCTTAATTTTCATATCTGATAATTCAAATAAGTTTTCATATTGTTTTTTTTTATCACGCAGTTCCATATAACATATTAATTTTTTGAATAACTTACCTAGAGTCTTTATTAAGTTGAAAACAAACTTAAATTAAAAATTACTTTATTATCCCACTCATTTCACATAAGTTCTAGACCATGTGTTACCACTTATTCGGAGGTTTTTTTCAATCAAACTGTTCTTGATGTGTCGCGAAAGGGATATGAAAGTCTAAATGGTGTCATGTTTATTATAACTTCGTTGTCTATGATTCCAAAGGAATGGTTTTTTTTAAATAGAAATGTATCGACGTGCAAAACGCACAAATGAATTCATGCTCGTGAAAATGAATTATTACAATCTTTTTATTTAGTGTACTCAAGTTTATTTTGAATTTAAATAGTTTTTCACTAAAAAAGACGATATGTATTGCACCTCACTTTAGATGTAAAGACTTGAATATAAACGCACATTAGAAAAAAACTTAATAGCGAAATTTAAATGTTTTAAAAATAAAAACAATACTTTTTTCAAAACATCTGGTACATATTGATTCAAAGGTTGCGGTATATTTTCAGAAAATCGTTTGGAATTTACATGACGAAGTAATTATTTTTGATATTTTAGTGTAGAAGTTACACGCTTCTATTGTAATATGATACAAATAACATAAGATCTTAATATAGACCACGCAAAAAGTCAGTTCGCTGGATGAAAGCCTTGGAACGTAGTATCGAAATACAACTCGAAAAACTCCTTGGAACGTAGTGTCAAAATACAATTCACAGAGATAAAATGCAATAGATTGAAAAGTAATAATGAATTCAAAAGTTTTATCAACCATTTTTTTATATGCGAGTATCATCACCATCTTCTTCGTACGAGATTTGATAAGTAAGTAATATTTCATACCTGAAACAAAATTTTAAAAAATGTTTGGTTCCATGAGTGTTTTGTTTGTTGTTATTATTTTTCTATTGAATGAGGATATTTATTTGTTACATCTTTATAACGGGATGTTAACAATATAAATAATGAACATACAGCTTACATGGAATATTCTAAATCATACACCATATTGCTTTCATACAGTGTATTTTAATAATTTTTATAAAACTGTAAATATACAACATTCGTCAGTGAGCAATTAAAAACAGTGTTTATATATTACATTAATGTCCTGTGCGTAAATTAACTATATTTTTTTTGTAAAAACAATGTTATAATCTTGCAGGTAGGATGTATACACTATTGTGAACGATACAGTTGACTACAATTTTAACTTGAAAACATTTAAAATGTATCTTGGGGAAAAATAATACTACCTTGATCCAAAAGTTTTAGGACCGGCCACCGTGTGACGCTGTTAGTCACCCGATTGGATTGGATTTTTTGTTAGGTTACCACATCTATCATTGACACTTCCCTCTAAATTTCAGCATCATAGCTTGACATTTATGAAAGTTACGCTGTACTGAGTACATCTACCTTTGTACGTGTTTTCGATTTTTTAAAAGTTTGAAAATGGCATCAACTCTGCATCAACGAGTTTGCATTCAATTTTGTGTGAAAAACGAATTAAACGGTCCGCAGACCTTGGAAATGTTGGAGAAGTGTTTTTCGGTGGCACGAACGCTTCAGTAGTGGTCGTGAGTCGGTCAAGGATGACGAACGCAGTGGCAGTCGAAAACCGATGAAAACATCGACAAAATCAAAGAAATGTTGGCCGAAAACCGCAAATTGACCATCAGAGAGCTGGCAGAGGACTTGAACATCGCTTATGAATCCGCTCAAGATATTTTGGTTAGTGATTTGGGCCTCAGACGTGTCGCTGCAAAACTAGTGCCGAAAGACCTCAGTTTCATGCAAAAAAAAGGACCGCGCTGAAATCGCGAAAAACATGATTTCCGTGAGTTTTTGACCAAAAACAACACGAGTACTATCCAACAGCCTTTGAATTCACCTGAGCTGGCTCTCTGCGACTTTTTCCTGTTCAACCGACTTTAAAAACCACTTCGCAGAACGCGTTACAGCATCCGAAAGAATGTCATGAAAAAATCGAAGACGGCTCTGATGGAAATACCGAAAATTGAGTACCAGCGGTGTTTCGAGGATTGGATCAAGCGCTGGCGTAAGTGCGTTGCAGTCGATGGGAAGTACTTTGAAGGGGACCATATCGATTTTGATAAATACACTTGTATTTTCGATTTTATGAATAAAGTCCTAAAACTTTCTGATCAAGGTAGTATAACGAAATCCATTTATTTTATAGGAAAATAAGTCTGTGGAAAAGACTAAAATATGCTCAAAGTTTGGTCTCCACTGTAAAAATTAAATGTAAATTTAAAAAGAATGATAATTTTTCTAATACAGTTCTAAACATTATAATATACGAGTATAAGCTATTTAAATTCTTTCCGCTTTAAAAAAAATTACACCTGAAGTATAAATATTATACATTTCATTATTTTTCCAAGTTTTTGGTGACATTTAAATACAGCTATCATGTTTATGATATACAGAGGAGAATACAAGATTCCCAAGCATTCTTCACATAGTACACTCCATATGGAGAAAACTAGACTTAACTTGATGGATTTTAGTTTTTATTTTCTTTATTATGTTTAAATTAAATGAGAGTCGGGGTACTTCCGTATTTAATTTTTAAGGAAATAAATGTCCAAGTAATCGAAAATTTCAAAGCGAAATTTGAATTGCTTTCAATAATAAACTGTTACAAACTTAATAAAAAGGTTTTAAAACGCGTCCGCTTCATGAAATAAATGTCTAAGTAATCGAAAATTGTTATAAAAATATTTAATTGCTTTCAACTGGAACAACTGGTTCTACCGGAACATACTTAATTATAAGGTTACAAAAAGCATTCCCTTTTTTAAATAAATTCTCAAGTTATCGAGAATTGCATAGCAAATTGGAATTGCTTTCAATAGTGTCTACTATTACATACTCAATAAAAAGGTTTCAAAAAGCACACATTTTATGAAATAAATGTCTAAGAAATCGCAAATTCCATAACAAAATTAGAATTGCTTTTAATAGTGTCTACTATTACATAATTAAAAGGTTATATAAAGCACCCTCTTTATCAAAATATCACAAATGAAATAAAATTATTGTATAGGTCTGAATACGCTCGCTTTAAGTAAGTGTGGTCTCAGGCATTTCTCTCTAATGAGCAAAAAATTTCGAGCGACCTTAAACCTCGTAATAAGAGGACGACCGCAGTGAGCTTCGCTGCTTTCTATACCAAATGTCATTATACCACCCGACGGGGACGAGTAACACGTTACATGTATATGGATCCATCATGCTAGAAAAAAATTGTCTGGTCAAAGAGTTACGCCCGAATTCATAGTCCGACATCAACACTACATACTAAATCTTAAATATTTTGTACTGAATAAATAAGTATCTCAAGTTAAATTTAATACATCATTGTCGTAGCTTATTTAAATAAATGAGTCACATGGTTTAATACCTCACTCTAAAGTTTGAAGCATATGACGTTAAACTATGAATTAAAATCATGAAATTTTAAGGTTTTTCGTATTTCGATGAGACTACATAGTTATTTGTAGCGCGGTACTTAATAAGATAACTTTTCGGAAAACGTCGTTTGTACACAATAATTGTATAAGCATGCACAAAAATTTTGTATACATACTTAGCCCAATTGAATTGGAATTAACAAAATAGTAAATATATATTTTTAAATACATTCAAAAGTTACTGAAATAAATTGATGAGTGTTTTCTAACGTCTCCAATCTAAGAAGAAAATTTTCCATTAATTGTAATTGAGAACAGTGCTTGCCGGCACAGTCTAGTGTAATTGTTAGGAACATTCAACGTCAATTTTTTAGTAATGCTGGAAAGCTCACAACTCCTCGAACGAGTCTGACAATGAATGCCAGGAGACAAAGATTTATTGTTACGCTCAATGGGTAATATCCAAGCATGTCCAACAGAAACTGAGTAGAATAAAGCCATGGATATACACCAAACTCATTCATATAGAGACATTGTAGATATTTTTTCAGTGCCTTCATCCCCATGAGTGAGCTCTGTGCCCAAGCGGGGTCCAACTACAAGAATTGCTTTCTAGTTTGCTCCGAACTGATAAATATAACGTTTTGAGCATTATTTGGCTTTCAAATGATTTATAGATTCTTATCACGTATCCTGGAGTTTTGTAAATTTAATTGCATATAAGTTCTATGTGAGGGCCAAATGCTAGATTGCTATAGAACAAGACACCCAGACCTTTTATGTTGTTTGTGCGGATTGGATTGTACAAAAATACAGTGTATAACAATTGTATTAGCATTTTATTTTGAAAGAACACGTGGTTTCTTATTGCATAAAAATTCAATAAAAAAATATAATTTTTATTTCGTGATAATTACCAAAAGCAATTATCTTGTTCTGGAGATCAAATGAATATTTTAACACCGCAAGAGTCTGAATTCATTTGTGTAGGAAAATAAAACAGTGAAATTTTATTTTAGCTCCCCACCAAACAATGATTGCGGTGCTCTGCGCCTTTCTGCTTCACTCCTCCCATTGTTTGTCCTCCAAATGGGTTGTCCTCTTACCCAAAAGTGCCATTTATAACCGGAGAAATTTCACAAATTGTTCAAACACCGTTTCTTATAATAAAAGGGGGAATACTCTTAATCCAGTATTTCCCAATCATGGTTTCCTCTCTTTATATCAATCATACTCAATATCTCAAATTTAATACACATAAACCATCACACCATTTCCATGTCACGGAAAGCATAGAGCCAGACTTTTATTTTTATCACGCATTTTTTGCCTCTTCTGCATCCATACACCTTCTCCTACAACTCTCACGATATCTCTCTCTTTTAAAGTTTCCTTCTTTCATAATAGCATTCACTTGATCAAAACATACTTTCATTGGACTTTTTCTACCATATTTGTTTTGTTTGTCTTTCGTCATTCATTTCTTCTACTTGTCCAAACTACCTTAGAGTGCTCTTTTTCATCTTACTTAACACTTGAAGTTCTATTATAAATTGTAACCTTGTGTATTCGTCCCAGCGCAGGTATTTCTAAAGTATTTGTTCGGCTTTTTTAAATCTCTGTTTACGCTCACGTTCCACTACCATAAGTTTCATTTCAATACAAATAAGTTGAAACTAAAATACTTTTATGGAATCTTAGCAGATTTTGATATTGTCCAGTTCGATTTTTACAGTACATTGACTTTTTTCTCTACCGCTACACGCCATTCGATATCTCTCGTAACTCTTCCATAATCTGAGAAAATACTACCTAAATAGCAAAATTCCATAATTTATGAAACCCATAATTCATACAATATGAAAAATTAAACAAAAAAGATATTTTTATTGGGTATTTATTGAATACTAGACGATTAATCTGTGCCATGCATGGTTTCAGAGATTTTATATATAGGTAACGTTTCCGAATTCTTATAAAACTATAATATTATAAAATAGTTCTTGAGGACAAACAAACAATAATGTATGTATGTATTCTCATAAACAAAAAAAAACAATAAAAATTTGCCGTCAAAAGACCGCATCAAAACATAAAAATACCGCCTCGACACATCAACTGACAGCTGAATGTCAAAATTATAAAATATTCACTCGCCACTATTATTTGATCACTACATTAGAACTACTATTATTTATTTACTACATTAGAACGTAGATAAAATTGAATAATTTAAATTTTATAATAGCGTTATTACAGTGGGCTTCTCGTTTTATTTAGAAAAGTAAAAATAATGCCATATCCGTTATAAAAAAAATAGAATCATCTATATTATTATCAACGATAATGTGCTATTTGGTCGACACCTTTTTTAGAATTTATACTTTTTCCACTTTGAACAAACTTCAGAGCACTATTGATAGATCTAGATTGTTATTATATTAACTTTTGTATGTTGACGTTAACGGATGATGAGGATAAATGATAGAGTTTGATAAATAAATTGTATGAGAGATGTGAAGAGAAAAATTTCAAAATTATTGTTGCGAAATCCAGTCAAGGTGATAGAAAATTTTGAGATTAAAAGAAAATGACAAGTACTCGTATAGGTTAGTAACGAAAGATTAGAGCAAGTTGAAAAAATCTGCTAATTAGGCAGTATTTTTACTGATGGTTGAAGAGTTTCTAGGAATATTGAACAATACTTAGCGATAGAAAACAAAATAATGGGGCACATAAACATATATACTTGAACTAAGATACCAACTTTCATGTATGGGAGTGAAACGTGGACATGGATAAAAACTAAAAAGGAGCCAAATAAATACAGTTAATATGCGTGCACTGAAAATAATACACGGGGTATTAATATTTTATATGACAGAATACTGAATGAAGCTTTTAGAGATGACTGTGAACTTAAGCCTGATATCTTATCTAAGATGAAGAAGAGCTCTCTGAAATGGTTTGGGTATGAGCATAAACGATTGGAAAACTACTAAAAAATAAAATATACAGTGCAAATGTGAGTAAAAAACGTGGTAGAGGAAGATCAAAAGAAACGTGGTTGAGTCAAGTAAATGATATTTTGAAAAAAGGAAATGTAAAAAGAGTAATCGTAGGAGTTGCGTCAGAATTGTATGGATGTAGAGAAAATGAAAGATGTGCGTTGCGATAAGAAAGTCTGTCCTCTCTGCCTACCCTGACAGAGAAATGGGGTGATGATAGGTTTGTATTTATTGAAAAATAAACCAAATAAAATATGAATTTGTTCGCAGTATGATTTAATTTATATTAAGGTTTTAATAATGACTAAGGTTAGGATCAGTTGTGATTTGAATTTCGCTTTAATTTCAATTCGTACTGAAACCGAATCATCATTACATCTCTTGATGTACATATAATAAATATCATGGGACCGCATTTAAAATGTCCATCCCATTAGGGTGGATCGCACATGGGATGTTTATTACAGGGTGATTCCGTTTTGTATGTGTTATTTCGCACAATTAACGATTCTCTTAAATTTTGCGAAAAAACACATATTGTTACCAAATGATCAATTTCTACTTCGGGCTCTAATTTTTTTTCTACTTGATTCTCCAATTGATTGAATTTAATTATTTTCTTACATTCCCTTTTATATTCTACATTGGTATTCAAATATATGTTTTGAAGATAATGTTGTCCGGGAAATAGTCTCGTATTTCTCTACTGTTTTTCGTACTGAATGTATATTATTATGAAAGTTATTGTTTGAAGCATTTTTCAGCCGCTGTATACATAAATTGTTAAGTCGTTTTTGTGATGTAATTTTGAAGATGGAACAAAATAAGTTATTTTTCAGTAGACGCTACAACGTCGACACAAAATTTTAGTATAAGGGAACGATTAAGATTATATCCCTCGAACATCTTTGTAGTTGGTTGTAAAAATATTTCATATTGTAATAAATCGATTTAGTTAATATCAAAAGTGTAATAACACAAAATCAATCATCAATCGAGTGTAACAAACAATTGCTTTTGATGTGCCTTTTAGGAACAAAAGTCTTTCTAGGGGCGCTTTTGTTTCTTTAAAACAATGAACAAAATATTATCACTTAAGAAGATTCTCACCATATTATTATCTAAAAAAAAGTGTATTTCATACGACACGGCCTGCCATTAAATTAATCATCAATCGAGAGTAATAAACAATATATACGATACAGCCTGCCATTAAAATTTTTGATTATTATAGCCGAGTCTAACATATTTACCATATTTGACTCTACAAAGCACTATATGAGTATGTTGTGAGATAAATGTCGTGTATTTTTTATGGGAAATATCACTAAAATTTCTCCAATATAGCATTTTTTAGTTTTGACCATAATTCTATTAAACGATTTTCGTAAATTAACAAGCATAAATCACTACAGTCGATACTCAAGTGCTTTTCTTCGACTTTGTCAGTTACAGAGTAAGTATACAATAAATACTCATGATGCTGTTATTTGATTTTTGTCAATTACTAATCAAGTACTACAGTGGATATTCGAGTACATTTCTATGATTTTTATGAATTAAAAAGTAACTCTACTGTAAAGAACACAATTTTTGTCAATTGAAAATAATGAGACACTGCAGTAGATATTTGTTTTTGCTAATTAATAAAGTCAACAGTGAATACTCACAAATTTGTTATTTGATTTTTGTTTGTAAATAAGTATGAAGCTTTGTAGTTTACGCCATTTTTTTTTTCTTACAGTTTGCAGTGGGCATTTACACTGCAAATGACGAAATAAGAATCTGAGATATTCTACATGAAAATAAAATGCACAACATCTACAGGAAAATAAAATGCACTACGGACGATTTTCGAGTAAACAGCTCTAAAGATATTAAATAATGGTAATATTTCAGTATTTTACACTATAATAGTAGTCTCTATTGAAGATACTAGCTTTTGTAGCACTCCATAGAGACATAGAGGCGATAGGGGTAGATGAGAGTACGGGGCAATGTACAGGAATGCTGGGAGCGCCGGCCGCTCGTGGGGGATCCTAAAGGGACTATTAAAGCCCATAAATTCACATATCAAGTCTTCCAACGCGTTATCTAATCACAATGCATATTGAGGATAGAGTAGCGGGGAGGCGTTTAGCTCTGTGCTTCCGAATAAATTATGTCCATGTCTCTGGGTGAGCTCCATTCCTCACGTTATTACGCTCTTGATACCAGTGTGTGGGCTTTGCGATTCATTTGCTTTGCTTTTGTTATACTCTAAATAAGAATGTAGTCCATTGAATCACAAATATGTATTATTTTACAATTTTTACTTCTTTCATTGGATTAACAAAGGGATGATATCAAAATATACTTGTCAGTTAATTGTTAGTAATTTAAGGCAAAAAAGCTTTACGGAATATATCAAAACCAACAGTTTTATGTTACCGTAATTTATGAAATATATTTCAATGGTAAATACAATTAAGTTGTTTTATTGTTTTGTATTGTATTACAGTTTTGTTGCATACAATAGAAGGTGAAATACTGCAGACTCATTTACAATTGGCAATTTTTCCCATTGAACCAAAAAGATGTTTGTTTTGAAATAATCAGATATTTACCCAGTTTTTTGGGAGCTATCTAAAATCGAACCTGAAACCTCCCAGAAGGAAAACAATAGTTTTACCAACCAGACTCTGAAATTCATTATTAGTGCACTATGAATTATTTGCATTTGTTATTAAAAACTGCATAATAGATATAATTAAGATGATTTCCTTCGTAGCCAGGCTGGTAAAATGTCTAGCTTCTGACACAGCGATTACGGGTTCGATATTCATATATTTTTTAAAAAGGGCTGGGTCGTTTCTTCAATGTGAGATCTTATAAACATCTTTCTCGTTAGTTGGATAAGATCGCAACATCGTAATCAACCCTCATGGATGCACTGTATACAATGAAATTGTAAAACAATAATATAATACAACGAGCTTCTTACATACTAAAACGTTTTACATTTATTTCGTCTAAAGATAATTGGAGCAAAATTAAAACCAGTCATCTTCCAATATTCTCAAACTGTTAGCAAATAGTTTCCCACCGCTATCCATCCCTGATGTCCCGGGGTGCACAATAGCAATATCATCTGGGACTAATTACATTTAGGGCCAATTACCCCCAGAATCAGACTACCTTCAGCCGAATGGCCGAGACTTGGCGGAAAACGATTATTACGACATTAAGTGGCTTTTTGCAGAGATGCAATAAAGATTTTCTGCTCAATTTATCAAATGTTGCAAAATAAATGTTTTTCATGACACTTTATTATTTATTGTTAGTATTATAAAGGTATTATATTAAATAATTTGTCAACTTGCCTCACTACTTTAAACAAAATATGGCAATTTTAAACAAAAATTTAAACTCACAATATAAAGAAATTAAAAAGATTCAAATGCAAAACGAAATTAATATGCCGTGTCCAAAATACATTTCGTATTAAAATATATTGATAAGTATCATACAGAGCTGAATAAATGTTTTTTTTTTAATTTTTGTCGTAACAAAACACTCACACATTAAAAAGCATCTCGTTTCAGTATTTAATAAATGAAAACTTGCAGAAACTGTGCCTCCCAGCAGTCTGTCACGTTAAACATGATTCATTCTAAGAAATCTCATGATTCGTCTTGCTGATTTAGTCGAGTAGCAATGTCCTGTATCAATAAATGTTTTTTTTTTCAAATAATTCTATCACAGAATGTTACATATTTATCAAATGGCAGAATTTTGCATATCAAATTCATAATTGTTTTAATTTTTTTTTCTGTTATCTCTAACTAATAATGTAATGAATCTGAGTTGTAATTTTATATTTTTACTAAAGTATATTTTGTATACTAAGCCATATCATTTTGTGAAATATAAGAAAAGTAAATTAACAATAAATACTTCTTGCTTGATACATGTTATTGTAGTCGAATTTAAATGTTTTTTTCACTTATTAAAATTTATCAATCGACATAGTTGTACCTTAATTAATGAAAGGGTATATGCCAGTTTAATTAATTCGTTCCTTTATTATCCCTCAAAATATATGTAAATTGGCGATGAAGACATATTGAAGGCCGAGGCCACAAGACAAACACGTGTTTACAATTCTTGCGCAAGTGAAAGGCAACAACACCCGTAATCGAACGTTTTTTTCTTAACTGGGGTCCTTTTTTTTATATATTTCAGATACCGATATATAAAAAAAGTCGGAAATCGTACATCCGGGTGGAAGTCAAGAGTCTTACCAATTAGGCAGCGGAGGTCGTCAATGAAACGCTTTAATTGTAATAATTAAATATGCAATGATACTATATTGTTTGATGTGTAATTTTGTCATAATTTGAACATTAGAAGTCTTCTTAAAAATGTGTGTTTTGGGAGTAGATATGCTGTGTAGTAAATAATCGTTTCATCTAGAAACGATTATTTACTACACAACAATCAATGCATGATTATCACATATAACAAAAACAACATACTGAGACGGACAACGATTGCGGCTATAACGGTAAGACTTCTTTTTTATTTAAACTTTAATAACCTAATCCATTAAACACAATATTAGACTATGTCCTCACGAAATAACGCATTAGCATGTACGAGTACAAGATTTTTTATTCAGAGTTTTTCCGTCTGCTTTCACCAGGTATGCCTGAGTTGACCCCCTGGATATCTGCCTTTGAGAATCGCCAAAGATTCCGCTTTGGCAAACGTTCATCTGACATTCAAAACACGTACCCAAACCAACTAATTTACGACCTTCAGTATGGATTAACAAAGGTTTTTACAAATTAGACACAAAGACGAAATTTTCATTTGAGCAATGTTGAATATTAAACGTGGCCTAGTTGATAAGACTTCCAGTGACTTCCGAAGTCTTCCAAGACAGATGTTGCGAGGTCGATTCCCATTGGAACAAAGACTCTTTAGAAAGGATCCCAATCAGGTTTTTAGATTAAGGCATTTTTAACATTTAACTCTTTGGTTGTAAGAGGTTGACAAATGCCAATAAGCCCTCCAGGCTGCACTTTATTAAATGACAAAGGTGTTATACATTTCATACAATAAATAATAAAGAAACAAATAAAATCGATTAAGAAGCTAAACTTCAATCGTCCACGATAATGAACATCTTCGAATCTCTTAGAATAAAACTGCGTCCCTTAGAGAGATGAAGTAGCTTCCTCAACAATGATTTTCAAGTTATCTTTTTGCTTGTAGCAAACAAAAGCAAGCACTTATCTAAGAAAATACTTTACAATAGTTGTTCTGTTGAAATCGCAGGGAGGAAATAAATTAAACGCAGTCTCCTGAAAATGAGCAAAATGGAAGAAAGGGAAAACGTCTGTGCAATTTGCATTCAAATGGGAACTCGGCGGTGGGCAATATTAATTAAAATGCTGACTTGTTTGGAAAACCATTTTCGGATATGCCCGAGATGATTGCATAAATATTTCATTTTCGCATTGCTTAAAATTTATGTTGAAACAATTCATTTTTGTATGTGACAAACTGTTTGTCATCCACTCGGAAAATTTAATGGATTTATTGTAATTTGAAATAAAACTCTATCTTTAATTGTTTTTTAATCATCATTTCCTCATTCAAAATACTGCTTAAATGTTATATTTAGTTTATTAAGTTGTTTTTTAGCGTGGTATTTTTTTTTCTTTCGAATATTTGAATTGGCAATTCGGACATACGCGTATTGAAGAGCGTAGACGAGAGACAAAATTGTTTTTGGCCCCAGTAAACCAGCCTTCCAATTTAAAAACCACTGGAGTTGACCCGTAGCTCGATGTTCGTCATTGCATATTTTGGTAACACTACAGCACAGTTAAAAACAACCCTCACATACATGCTTATTATTTTTATCTGACCAACTCTTAAATTAGATTTGAATTCCTTTTTCTTATTTATTTTTTAATTCGAAATCTCTGAACTTTACCTACGAGGCCACTTAGATCGTTTCATTTCATGACAGTGGTTTAGCCTTTGTTCATTTGGTTTGGAATGGTTTCTTTAAAAAGTTTTTTATATGGGTAAATAAATGACATACACTTGCTCACTCTAATTAATGGGTACCTCAAGAGTAGAAATTAAAATATCAAACCGCAAATCTGGCAATAAATGTGAGATTTCTGTTTAAGGTAGTGGAGAAGCCACTTGTTGATATAATTAGAAATATAAAAATTAGAAAAACCCTGAACATACAACCCCTAATACAAAAAAACAGAGGTCTTAAAAACAGTGGCTGTGCAATATCATGCATACGAATACCAATATGCCAGAAATTCTATAAAAAAATTTCAAACATAGCACAAAAAGAACATTGGCAGGAGATAACTTTACTAGAATTTAGAGAAAGCAGGTAGAGGGATAGAAGTTATGGAGAACAAGAGCTATTAAATACCTTAAAAAGCTGGAAAAGTGTGTATTAGGGTCATACTCGTATATGGAGAGGAGAAGAATACCGATTACTAAAATTAATATTGATGGTTAAAAACAATTGAGGTGAAAAGTCGACGCAGAATCGGTAAAATAGATTACTTGCCTAAGTAATGCAACATCTCCGAATGGAGAGGCACTCACACAGGCAATTTGTGATCGTCACGGCACATGAAGAAAATTTTACATTTAGTGATCAAAGTCATTGCTAAAAAAAATCGTATTTAATAGTGAAATTGACTTTCTAAAATTTTACTTACGATTCGTACTGATTTAAACTAAACTTGAAAGAAGTTTTACCCAAGACATATTTTTCTTTTATAATCGTACACAGCTGAAAAAAACTGTATTTATTTTCTTAAAAATATTCAACACTCTGCAAAGCAATTATAAGTCTTTCTGTCATCATAATCATAACGATAAACATGAAGACAACTGAAACAACTAAGATAAGCAGTTTATTGTCAGGTGGAAAGCTCCTCGCTTAATAGAGGAAGTCGACCCGTCTTTATGCCGATTCACCGGGGTGCAGGGGCTTTGATTTTAATAAGGGTCGCTCTTGTGTACGCACAATCCCCGTGTACACTTAACCACCTGTTTGGAAGTTAAAGGGGACTCTAGACACAACATCAGATATCATTCTCTAATTTAAGATAGTAAACAAGTGATTATATTAAACGAAAATATTTTGACTCGGTTTTTTTTTTTCATATTTATTAAGTTTCAATACCAAATTGCGATCGAAAAGATGAAGTAAAGTAATTTACAGTGAATATATGGCTATTACCAACTGATTTAATTCTTAGTTTGATTAAAGTTCAGACATTATCCGTTGCCTAGTTCATATGACGTCTGTCTTCATAACCGGAGGTTGCGGGAAAAATTATCATTGAAACATAGATAAAATACTTTCAACTTCCTTTGAAGATATTGTCATATGGCAGTAAGCCGGCAAATTTGTATTGTAAACAACGAAAGTGCAATACAATACATTATTTATGAATTTTAGTTATGAAAGATAAATGTTAAGTAAAATATATTAAGTTGGTTGAAAAAAGCACTCTGAGAAAGTTTGGACAAATTGAACGAATATATAACGAAAATTTCACTACGGAGCGTGAGAGGAGAAGACAGAAAAAGTGTGGCTGGACCAAGTAACTTAATTTTTAAATTATTATATTATTAAATAAAGTTAACGAGCGAGACAATAGATGAAGCTATTTGAGAATATATAAGAAAAGTGAGAAGAAAGTATGGCGCTCTGTACTATTTTTTTAACCCGTCAGGGAGACGGCGTGATGGTACGTGTGTATGTTTGTTGTATTTTATTTTTCTACATCTTAATGCGTTATTATTTTTTCAATCAACTGAATAAGAAATAGGGATAATGTTTTGGGAGTAAGTACGAGTACATAGATCAAGGTGAAATTCGGGATAATGTTTTGGGAGTAAGTACGAGTACATAGATCAAGGTGAAATTCGGGATAATGTTTTGGGAGTAAGTACGAGTACATAGATCAAGGTGAAATTCGAGCTTGTAACCCATGCGTTTTTCGTTACATCGAAATTTTATTTTTCTGCTTTTACTTACGAGTAGCTCAACGTAAAATTCAAATTTACGTGTCCATAAAATATATAACATCTTTATAAGCTTTGAGTTTTTCATTATCATTTTATTTATTTATTTTACACATGACAAGAAATATACATAATTTGCGAAAAAACAACAGATAATTGAATTTGGACACACAATTTTAATGGATCTGGGTTTGTTACCTTTCATTTGTCATGTCCCCAGTAAACCAGGATTTTGCCTGTATCTTACTGAGGACATATAGCATGAAAAAATAAATCGATATTTCTTTCCGATTTTTGATTATATAAAACCCCGTTGCACATTTTCACTAACCTGACAAACAGTGACACTCAATTACATATGTATGTTATATACATCACGCGAAATCAAATTCCTCACACTTCATTACTCCAGACATACCAAATTTATCATCTTATTTATAAACCCATCATTCCGTGGAAATATATATTTTTATTCAATCCATGAAGTATTCAACAAATGTCTATAATATGTGTGATTAATTTCGATGTAAATTTTTTCGGCCACCCGTAATTTTGATTATTTCAATAAATACTTATTATTATTAAAACCGAATATTATTTTCATACATTCAAAACAGTATTTTAAATTAAAATAACAACTCTTTAAAACATGAATCTATACTTTTTGGCAAATTATCCAAGGAAAGAATGATTTGAAATTGAATAACGCAGTATGGAACATTTTCAATATCATTTACATTGATATTATTTAGGCTTAATTTTGTACTATATATATGTAATCATCTTTTCCTCGGTTATTATTTTCAAAACTTCAATGATCTTAACCTTTATGACTCTTATGAGAGAGGTACTCATAAGAGTCAAGAGAATCTTTGAGTAGGATGAACTTTAGATTATTGAGTAAACCTATACGTAAGTACTGATTGCAAAAGGATATATACGAGTACTAAATCCCCGCAGAAAACGTCAAAATAACGGGAAGATTATGGTATTAAGGATTTGGTTCAAAACCCTGAGTTTAAATCTTGTGTCATTGAACACACGTGTGAAAATAAAGAGGGTTATACGAAAATAAATAAATAGGGTAGTTTTAAAAATGTATAAATAAACATTTGAATTATTTTATCTAAATATTAGACTTTTATCTAATCTTCACGCATTTTTGTCTCATTTTTAATGAAATAAAACATTTTTACTTTATGTCTATCTTGGACAACATTCATGGCCTAGTTAGTGAGATGCCTCTTTGCAAATATGAAATATTGGGTTGTTCAGAAAATGTTACGTATTTCTCGGGTATATATAAGGACCAAATTTCCGTTGCTAACTTCATTCCAAACGGGTTCAGTGTATATTATTACAAAAGGTAATTAATAGTTTTGTACATTTTTTCAGCCACCCTACCCAAATTACCTGAGTGGTAATTTTGAAGAAGGGAGAAAGTTAGTTGTTTTATGGTGTTTGATTTTTCACCCTGGTGTTTGATTGTTCATTGGATCATTACCACTGATGACGATCAAATTAAGGCTTTAATCGAGAATAATTTTAAAAATACTAAAAAGCTATCCCGACAACCTTCTCGTATTATACACGCAAGGATAGAAAAAAGTGAAGTGTTGTTCTTACTAACTACTCCAATATGGAAATGGCGTGTCTGTGATGCTGTTGATAATCTTTAAAAGCATTAGTCAAAGCCCTGGTCAACAGATAGTATGATGTATTTTTTTAATATTCAGCCGTGAGACCATTTAAAAAGTCCTCTTTGGTAAGAGTGAAGTCCATCGCGGAATGGGGAAAATCCTGAAATAGAAATAAAACGTTTTTCCATATAATAATATAAATCCTCGAGTCAGGACTGTGAGTCAGTGGCGGGCGGAGAGGAGCACATCAACTATTCATCACATGTGTCCCCCTCGCAAAATACTGGCCATTATTTTTCAACTGGCCGTCTGTCCCAACAGTTTCAACAAACATTCGGCCAGAATAATGATGATCGCGGAACCGCGGCCGCCGTCCGCAGCGTTTTGTTGGGTATCATCAAGTGGGTTTTATGACTCTTCCAAATTTACGTCACTTTTTATATTATGACCTATAAACATTTTTGTGATGAATTTTCATGAAATGTTTGTTTACCTTGAAAGATTATAACATGGATTTAAAAGTTTAATTTATTATTAAACGTAAAGTGGTTTTATGAAATAATAATCGTAAATGATATTCGTTTTCAGATATTTTATATTTTCACATTTGTTATGTGACATAATTGGATAAGATGTTTCACGAAATTATTGAATCACTGTATATTATAAAAAAGGTTATTTACTCAATGTTTCAGACTGATCGCGCATGGATATTCATATTGTAATATTTTGATCCAAAATGGTGTTAGATTCATTTATATACGTGGGTTAATTGATACATCACGGAACTCCTAATGTACTGAATAGATTATGTATTTTAAGGCTGATTCAATAAATAGACTGCAGATTTACTGAAGAAATTAATGTTAAGGCATCAATGGTGGATTTTTTTGGTTGTGATAAAAAATGTGTAATTGTCTTCCTGACTTAAAAATGTTTGGTGGATTTTCAATAAATGAAATAAATAATCTCCTGTTGAGAATTGTTGACCGATTTTTGTATTATTTTTATTCTTTCAATATAACTCCAGTGGATCTTTATACTCGTATATTATCTCTCGGTTAACACGTCCGCATCATAAATTTGGATAAATTGCGAGGTACCATAGGAATGAATGAAAAATGTAGTGCGGATATACCTAGAATAAACGTCTCCATCTTGACATTCATCTAATACTTCTTCATGATGTATTCTTCATATATGTATATGTTAAAAAAAATTATAAATAAAATGCATCCCTGACGGAGGCTTTTTGAAATTGAAAGCATATAGAAAAAATACTCTCCCTTACATAAATCTGTCGAGTTAGTTAACAACATATTTTGTAACAAAGCTACCAGCTATCCTACACAATCCCATCCTACGCAGTCAAACATCTTCTTATAATATATGAAACAAAGTATTATACTTTACGAACTCGAAATTCTCTATTTTTCTCCGTCAATTGATTGAATATTTAGATAGAAAAGATGTAAATGTAGTAGGAAACATATAACTTTATCTTACCTCAAATTCTTCAAAAATATTATTGGTTACTAAGAATGTACTGAAATATTTTAAGCACAAAGCCATGAAAAAAAACCTTAATAAATAATTTTAAAAATCCTCTCCTTATAAAATATATCCTTTGTGTCAATAGTTCGCACTCAATTGGAATAAAATATGACACCAGTTAAACCTAAATATTACTTTTGTAACAAACCGAGATAATTAAGCCTGAAGAGAACCTTGGAATAGGAGTTAGAAACACGTATCACGATAATAAATTTAAATTAGTGGATTAACAAATTTACATGAGATTTCATCCCGCCGTTTCCCTGTCGAGGTAGGCAGAGAGGGTAAAGCGCCATACTTTTGGATCGCGACACACATATTTCGCCTCCTGTATATTCATATTAACGATTTCTCTGAATTTTAACTTTTCCTTCTTTCGAAAAAGTATTTACTTGATCCAACCATACTTTCACAGATCTTCCTGTACCGCGCTTTCCACTCACATTGTCACAGTATACATTTTTAAAGTCTTACTTTGTGCATTCGTTCTACATGCCAAGCCATCTCCGAGTGCTCTTTTTCATCTAAAAAAATATCAATGTTAAACAATCAAATATCGAGTTTCACAAAGTTAAAACTAACATTTTAAATAAAATGCAACCGTTTCATCGGTTTCCCGGCCTTTGTCAGCAGTTTTTCTATTTCTTGCAATTCTCATGTATGCCGCTGCCGTGGGCTTAGGATAAAAGGGAGCCCAGGGGGTTGCTGGGAACAAATTACCCTTCCTGTACCATTATATGAACAGAACATGTTAAAAATTATATAATTGCCTTTGGGAGAACGTGCGCTATTTCAGCTGTGTGCCTTCACCTTTATGGAGACCGAGAGAATTGGGTCCCTTTTCTTAATAATTCTGCGAGATTCTGACATAGGAGACATTTTCAGCCCTGTGGCACATCTATCACTTCAGCTGGTCAAATATGAAATAGAACTTAGATTTAAATTAAAGAAAATTAAACATCGACACGTAACTTCAATTTTGTTAAGATTTCATATTAACTTTCAAATAAAAACCTTGACATGGGACTATCGCTAAAGTAGTGCTATTTGCAAATACTTCAAAAGGCATTAAATTATACTCGAGTTATGACATAGTATAGAGTAGACACAAGAAGTTTGTAGGTATATATATATATATTATAT
>OX463839.1:37474173-37540937 GCA_949825065.1 Odontocerum albicorne | reverse complement strand
TTAAAGTGGAAAGCAATTTGGAGGTTGTTCTTTATTAAATAGGCTATTTTTGAAGTTTTATATATGCTTTAAAATTTTAATAAAATCTCCAAATTACTGTTTGAGAACTATTTATCTTATAAATATGTGAATTTTGTTAAAACTTTTCAGGAAACTAATGTAAATAATAAGTTCATCTTTGTATCACACTTTTTAAATGTTCTTTTTTAAGAGCACCTATGTTTTTTTTTATATTTTAAGTACGATATTTAAATACAATATTCAAATGAGATCCATAATGTATGATAATTTAGAACATTGCGCGCAGCTGTTTGCTCAATTAAGACAACTTCAGGCCATAAAATGAATGAACGTCTTATGCTCCTGTTCATACATACACATAAGATTTCTTTTGTAATTTACACAACTGCACTAATGTGTTGAAGGCTTCTTGAAATGGTTTTTCTTTAAATTTTCGATTTACTTCAAATAGAAATGATTTTATTTTATAACTAGTAAAATCTTGACAAATATTCAGTTAAAAAAGTCTAAATGTTTTAATTTTATTTTAAAAAGTAATATTAAAATATACTTCTTCGTCTTCTTATTTTAGGCCTGTTGGCCTGTTATGGTCCTGCTTCATTGTTTGCCTCTTGAGACGTCGACTGCTAGCTGTCTTTCCATCTTTTAGGAGGTCGTCCTGGAGGTCTGCTTGCTTGGGGGATACTGTCCATTCTTACGGTCCATGGTTTCGCCAATCTGGATACGTGTTCGATAAAAGATACACAACTTTTAAATAGAAAATTATCAATTTATAAACCACGTTGTATAATTGAGCAAATAAAATTAAATAAAAAAAATGTTAAAGTTTTGGAATGAAATTTGAATTCAATTATTTTTTGAACCAATGAAGCTTTTAAATGTGTTATTATGCTTTTTTGTCAAACTATTTGTTTGCTTTTTAACAAGAATTGTATCAGAAGGTGTAATATTGAAGAGGTGAAATATGTGTCTCGAGGTAGGCAATTCTGGAATTCTGTCCTCTCTGACTACCCCGATAAAGGAATGTTGAGATTTTATGTATGCTATAAAAATGACAAGATTCTTGGGTTTAGTAGGTAAGACGTTTGTCCTCTAACAGGGAGCTTTGAGTTCGATTCTCGATAGTACCTAAAACAAAAAAATATCTCTATCTGGTAAATTAGCTTATTTGGTTACGATACTCGTACGCGCCAAGTACGCATGTGATGGTTATTGCCTTTTCATGTGATGTACTGTTTCAAACACGTACGTTGGCGAACTGTGACTTACTGGCCTAATCCAATGGGTTTTAACCCAAAAGCTCGATTATTGGGGCCGAATACATTTTTTTTACCAACTCTTTATGTTTAGGGGTAACATATTAATGAATAATTTAAGAATTTTTAAACATAAGGCAAATATCCTATTTTTCTCAAATTTTGAGAAAAAGTCTCGTACAAAATAATTTTTTTAATTCATAATTTATTGGTAAAACTTTATAGTACAATATTTGTGGATAGTTCTTTAGATAAGTATCAAGTTATGTATTGTAAAATTAATACTTATATTCCTCAAATATCATATCCTAATCACGTATTTTTACATTATGTTTTTGGTTACCATAGAAGATAGACCTAAACCTCCGGCTGGAAGAGCAGCGTCTCACCAACTAGGCTACAGAGGTAAAAAATACAATAAAAAAGAGAAGGTCCAGTCGACTTAAATATTATGTCTGGTAACGATATTAGGACATGCTAGACGTGTGCGAATGTTGTTGCCTGTCCATGTGCGATAGTATTTCAAACACGTGCAACGGCTAATTGTGAGTTACTAACCTACATCAGTGGTCCTTGACCCGGAGCCTCAGTTAGCGGGGCTGAAGAGAATATTGTCTCCCGACCACCCTATTCAACATGTCTGCATTATGAATTGTGAGTGTATTTAGTGTTTACAAATTATCGAATGATATTTTGAAAATTGAATGTTTCTGGTTAAAATGTTCTTTTTTAGTGCAATGTGATTATGGTGCGATTTAATGTATTCTGTTTAAGAATAATTTTTATTTATGTGACTATTATATACAAGGGGGGATCAAATATAAACGAGATTTTTTTTGTTTTAATTTTTTTATTTGCAGAAAGAAAAAGACTAAGTACACATAATTTTTTTACATAATCTCTTGCTTTAGAAATGCATTTTCCTCAGCGGATCGTTAGTTTTTCTATTCTGTCATCGTAAAAAGAAGCGGGTGGTGTCAGCAGCCAATTGCGCACATACCCATATACTCCAACGTCGTCGTTGAATTGCTGGCCTCCCAGAGCTTCTTTTAGTGGCCCAAAGAAATAAATAGAT
The DNA here is from genome assembly GCA_949825065.1 of Odontocerum albicorne. NCBI lineage: Eukaryota > Metazoa > Arthropoda > Insecta > Trichoptera > Odontoceridae > Odontocerum > Odontocerum albicorne. The sequence goes on along the minus strand of OX463839.1, from coordinate 37,538,585 downwards.
TAGGGCTATAGAGAGGGTGTTCTAGTCGTGTTCAACTCATTTCCTCCAATTATTCGCATGTTACAGCTACAGTATAGGGCCTTGCGTTGTCATGGATAAGAATCACTTCTCGTATCGGTTGGTCACGTTTTTTTGCATCGATAAGCAAGTTTGACTTCACTCAAAAGCTTGCATTAGTATCGTGAAAAAATCGATGTGCAAAATGCCGCGCCGGTTCCAAAAAACGATTGCAAACACCTTACCAGCTGACAGCCGAGTCTTTGCTTTCACAGGGGCTGCCTCATCCTTCATTCTCCACTCCATGCTGGCTTGTTTCGACTCGGAGGTGTAGTGGTGTACCCAAGTGTTATCGCAAGTGTTGTCCAAACCGCGTCAAGAGCCGCTCACAGATATGCAAACGTGTCAACTTTTGTTCTGCAGTCAAAAGACATGGGACCCATCGAGTGGATACTTTACGGAATCCTAGATCCTTTGTGATTATGGATTGAGTGCTCCCATTACTAATTCCTATCTCGGAACAAATTTTGGAAAACGTCAAACGTCGGTCACCTTTCAGAAGATCACGAATGGCGTTAATGTTCTGTTCGGTAATGCTCGTCCATGGGCGACGATCATGGCTCTCGTTTTCGACCCCTTCACGGAATTTCATGAACTCTTTATGCCAGGCAAGCACACGGGGCTTTGACAGTGTTTAATCACTGAACTGTGCCGTCAGTCTTCGCAGAATTTTGACTGGTTTTAAATCCTCACGAGAGAGAAACTTGATAATTATGCGTTGCGCAATCGACGGATGCATCTCTTTCTCAGACATCGTGTGCCATACTAATGACGGTATCTGCCGAGGCCAGCCCACCGCTCTCCCCACTCTAGATATCCCCACCCAATACTCCTCGAGGCGGCCGCGCACTCCGTTTAAAATTACGTGCTCTAAAACAAAAGTCTCGTTTATATTTGACCCACCCTCGTATGTTCGAGTATATTACACGTATGTTTTGTTATATTTTTTGTTATATTTTGTGAAACCTTCCTATTTTAGGACGAGCACATGCTTAGCGGGGCAGGGGAGTGCTTTATATATTTCACTGTGAAAAATTGAAAATAATTTATTAATTAAAAAACATCAATTGTGATACATCGAGACATAGCACACGAATTAATGAATGAATGTAAAGTTTCACATTAATAATAAAAAAATGTTCGCTATTAAATCAAATTCCTTTACATACATTTCCTTTTCTGTAAAAACCCTAAGGACACTTGAGAATATATTTTTCGACGTCAGGATTATTTTGTTATCTGCAAACATAAGCTGTCCTAATAGGGGATCGAGTGAGGAGCGAGGAGCGCCACGCACATTTCTCGCCGTGAGATAACTTAAGTGCGACGTAAACCTTTTATTCCTTACATTCGGAAAGAGAGAGGAAAGTTAGTTTTAGTGTTATCAAATGGGTTTTCGATGCCGATAAAAGGGCCCCACGGTAACAGGGATGTAGATGCGCCACTTCTACATTTACCGGTGGTAGCTGATTTAACCACTTCTTTAGATAAATCGATTTTTCCAATATTCGAAGTATCTATACCATTACTGACTGTAAGAAAACATAAATTCTAATCTGATTCTTCTTTTAATCTTCAATGATTTTTCACTGCATATATTTATTTTACATAACTTTTGGAAACATATTTTTCATGAAGATAGTCAACCGACCGACCTGTCTTCCAACCCGGAAATTGCGAGTTCGATTACCCTTGAAACCCCTTTTATTTTGTTAAAAAGGATTTCAGTTCAACTTTCTCTTAAGACCTCTTTAACACCTTTCTGGTTGATTGGAAGAAACAAGGAAGCTTTTAAAATTGAACTTTGTCAGTTGATAGAAATAAAAAGCAGGTGGATATATCTATAGAGCCACTTTAACAGTGCACATTGACTAAAACCATTTTAATCTTCCAGTTTAAGCTTATTATTTTCACAAAATGCCCGTTAATTATTATAAACTATAATGCGGCATTAAGTATTAATAAAAACCCAATAAAAACTTTTTGTGTTGTACTTCATGCTTATAGCGATGTCGAAAAATATTGTGGAATAAAATCATAAAGTTAATTTTTAACCAAACATTTGTTTTGATTTCTCCCAACTAAGAATTTAAAGGTTAACATTTTGTGTTTTGGAGAAATAATTTGTTGTTTATAATAAAAAAATAGAAACAGCGGCTATCATTTAAACCGACTCAACCGTGCTAAAGCTCCGAGAAACAGTTAAAAATAGTGGAAAACAGTTGTGAAAATATTCAATCATTCTATACATTGATATACATTTTATACATTATACATATGAATACGATATAAATTTGCCAACTATATTGCATTTTTAATATCAAACAGCATCCACTAATTCCAGCAAAACAGGTTTGCAATTCCGAAGACAAGAGATTTTCCGAAACTTATAATGAACCCAAATACAAACAATTCACATTCATACGACTTGATCCGCAATAATGGATATTAATTTATCCATCTTTATAGAAGACATTCTCCAGCATAGTGCGTCGACACGAAGAAAAACAATGTCATTACAAACGACGAGGACATAAAACATCTTGGGGATGGCATTACGCCTTATCAATTGATGGGATTAGGTAAACCGTAACGCGACTTGCAGGGGGAACACAGAGGCGGTGGTGGGGCCATTAACTTACCTAATGTGTTTTTATTTCTTATTCCTTTTTTTATAGACCTTAGGCATATTTTTTATCCTGTAGGCTTCTCCTGAGATCAGATTTCCCAGCTATCTTTCACGTCTTTAATAAACTTCTTGTAGGACGACTACCAATGAAATTATTACGCATAGCAATGTGTCGCATTTTAGAGCTATTCACGCTACTCACATAAGCTCACAATTGTATATTCCGTTGTCTAACCTATCTGATTCATATTCTCCTCAAAAAATTCTTGGACGTAATTATTTCTAATCCCTTCTCTTAGTATCTTCCTGATAAATTTGTGAGGGTTTTCATCTCAGAACTTTGCAACTAGCTTGTTATTTTAAATGTTTTTATTCTAGCTATGATGACTGAAATTTGTTTTAATAATTTCTTACTTTTTTATCATCTATATAAATAAAAATGTAAATGTTCGTTAATAAAAATCTCTAATCTCCGAAAGCTCTTCACCGATTGCTTTGAAATTTTGACAAAAGGTTGCATTCGTATACAAGCATGTTTATACATTTTTTTATATACACTTGTATATAAAAAAGTTTATAAATCAGACGAAATAACGGGAGCGCCTCCTGCAGCGACACACGCAAAGTAAACAATTCTCATTGTCAGGTTATGTGACATTGCATTTTCGACGTTTCGGATTCTTTCATTTCGTTTTTTAATTGTTTTATTTATTTTTCTTAAATATTAAATAATAAACATTAAATAATAAATATTAAATTTTCAAATACGTACATTGAAAAATAGCAACACGCGATATACTAAATTTTTATCCGCCATTTTGTACTGTGGCGTCCTAATAATAACTGCGCTCTTTCATATCGGTTTTTTTAAACTGTTTTTTCTTATTTTTCAGTGTGATTAGCGGTGAATTTGAACTGTGTCGATTGATTTTCATTTGAATTCATGGTATGTATTTGTGTATGTTTAATACATTTGAATTATTAAAAGTGTCACGTGTTTCATGCAACTAACGTAAACTTTTGACAAACGTCACATTTGATTTAAACGAACTGCCACCGTTTTGCTAATTTGTAACAAGATGTATTAATTTGTCATTATTGTTAGTTTTTTGTAATGTATTTACCTAAATAACTTGCTATTTATTAGAATCGAGCTTTATATTAAATTAATATTTAATCTATATAAATAAAAATGTAAATGTTCGTTAATTGAAAATCTCTAATCTCCGAAAGTTCTTCACCGATTGCTTTGAAATTTTGACAAAAGGTTGCATTTGAATAAAATGCATTGGAATTGATCACGCAATCCTAAAAATTGCCCATTTACAGGTTTACAGAACGAGCGAAACGGCAATCGCGTTCTGCAGCTTCAGAACTGCTTCGTTCTCAACAGAATGAACGCGACATGTGGAGAGTGGCTGGAAGACGTCAGTAGGAATATCAAAAGTATATTTTTCATATAGAATTTAATTTTATCTCTATGTTTATATTTCAAAATCTATCAAATCGTATGTAGAAATGGAGATTTTTTTTAATTAGTTACAATTATCTCTGTCTTCCCTTAACATTAAATTAGTTACAATTATCTCTCTGTCTTCCCTTAGCATTTAATTAGTTACAATTATCTCTCTGTCTACCCTTGCCATTTAATTAGTTACAATTATCTCTCTGTATTTCCTTAACATTTAATTAATTCCAATAATTTCTCTATTTTCTTAACATTTAAATAGTTCAAATTATCTCTGTATTTCCTTAACAATACTTCTATTTGACAAATGCGTGTCCAGCTGCAAAACGATCGATCAGCTGAGATATTCTCACATCAATTGCTGGAAATTGGGAGCGGAAAGGTACCGGTTGATATGACCTCAGAACCAATTTCATTGCCTCATAACTTCTGCAATTTAATGACGTCAAAAGAAGAATTGGTTGAAAAAATATTTCCCAATATTCAAATCAATTATAAGAATCACGATTGGCTGAGTGAACGAGCTATTCTTGCCGTCAAGAACAAAGACGTCTACGAACTTAACAATATTATTCAGTTCCTTTATTATTGTTACGCAATTTTATATGTTTTTGTTATAACTTTCTTTCTTCTTTTTCAGTGCAATCGATCTGATTTAGTTCATCAAAATGCCGAGAAAGCAGCAGAGCTACGTGCAGCCAGACTTGAGGATGCACGGTTGCGAGCACGGCGATCGCGTTCTGCAGCTTCAGATCTGCTTCGTTCTCAACAGAACGAACGCGGCAGGCTGAGAGTGGCTGAAAGACGTCAAAAATATTGTTTACCCACAAGCATTGTGAAATTAAACATATTAGAAACGTGTGCTTTCTCTTTTCCATTTAACTAGACTGAGCCACAGCAACGCGTGGCCGGGTACAGCTAGTTAACTAACTTAATTATTGAAAATGTAACTGTGAGTACCATATTTAATTTAAATTCAAATTTTAAAAAACATCTTATAATTCATGTATAATGCTTACTCGTAAGACAAAACAATATACATGAGAGTTTTTTGTTTGACTTTTCGAAATGCTGCTCGTAAGTCCTAATTAATTAACTAACGTGTAAAGCTTACTTGAGAATTGAGCCACAATATTTTAAAACCATAAATAGCCCTCTATGGTACCAGAATTCCAAAGTAAATTAGCCTTTCTTGTTTATAACTACCAACAACAGTTAGTTTTACGAAATCCGACATTGTGTTTGAATAAGATGAAAAGATGGTCATTTAGATCTTCTGATGTGTGAATAACACACAATTTATATTGTGGACACATGATGTTATAATCTTACAAGTAATTCATAATGCCGGATACACGAGTATGCTTTGTTGAACAAAAACAATGTTTGAGATTACTTTGAAATTCGGTTTAGAAAATTGTGTTAAGGGCACGTAATATATATAAATAATTAAAAATATCTAAACGTTAAATATTATCGTGTATTGTATTATTTCTTTCATTATTGTATAATGGAACCTCATCACTATTTGGAAATCACTTCCAGCTGACCAAAAAGATGTTTGAATCCTAAAATGTTATTTTAACTGGCCACTTTAAAAAAAAACTTGTCAACGGAAATCGAATACACAACTCCCGGGTTTAAAGCTAGGTATCTTACCAACTATGCCACAGATGTCGTATTTTGATATGACTTTAAATTCAGTTTATTTATTGTAACGTAAAATTCCACAAATTTCTAAATGTTATCATTGATGAAGTAAATAATTCTTTGATAATTATTTTAGAAAGTCATCAACTTGTCTCATTAAGTGAAATGTTGAATCCCACGCGCCGCCAGTGAATGTGAAGATAATCTTGATAGGGTAGACATGCAGGGGGCGAGGGATGATGAAAGAAGGCAAAGAACAAGAAGAATTCTCCCGGGAGAAGAAAAACAGAAAAGCAAGTATTCGGAGGTTGCTTTGAATTCATTCGAAAAAAAATAGCTACAGAGAACACTGGAGCTAAATGTATAAAGCTCAATATTTGGAAATGATTTAATGTCTGCATTTTAAACCGATCCAACCCTCCAATCTTGTCCAAATATTTTTGTAACCATTTTTTTCTAGAAGAATTTTATGATCTTTCTTGATATTTTGAAAAGTTTTTCTCGATATTTTTACCGTACATCAAACCAAAATTCTCTTTTTCCAAGTCAAGGAGCCTTTACCTATAAGAGATTAAAATGTTCAGGATTATTTTAAATATATTTATTACACCTGAATCGCTCATAAAAAATTTTGTACGAGTATTATATTGTAAAATATTTGAGAAATACTTTGAGAAAGTTCTAATTCGAATATTGACTAATATTATATATTGTTATCCTATTAATCTTTCTTAATAATATTATTCTAATATTTATCCCCGCTACACTTGTTTCAGCTTTCAATCTCGAGGCTCTCTTCGGGTATATGATAAATGTTCGAAAATCATTCCATCTGAAGAGAGTCTCGAGTTAAGGAGCAAAATACGTGTAGCAAGTGGAATAACAATGTAATATATCGTTAAATATTCTTAGATTTATATAAACATTGAAAATACGGTCAACCGACTCAAAATTCGTTTGAAACGGAAGCGGAAAATATAATTTAACACTAGCTGAAACGAATATGTATATAGTATGCATATATTGTATTGTATGACTCTTCCGTTGTACACAATAAAACTTAGCCGGCTTATTAGACCGTGACAAGCTCTTTCACCCAACTAGCAGCTGTGAAAAATGCCTTAAATAAAAGCCAGACTAAAAGCCTTTTTGAAAAAAAAATGGGAACTTACGAGAATTGAACCCGCAACCATGGAGGCGAAAGACAGGTGCATATACCACGGAAGTCGTTTAAAATGCCTGAAAACCTTTTTTTCTTTTTCGGTATTCTCGATTACATCTTTAAAGTTTCATTGAAAAAATTAAAATCATTAATTATTGAAAATTCATGTTATTGTATTATACTTTCGTTGTATACAATCCAACATGGCGGGCTTATTATCATGTGACAATCTCTTCCAACTAACCAGAAATATGTTAAAGAGGCCCTTAATAAAAAACAGACTGGAATTCTTTTAAAAGAAATCTGGGTTTCAGCGGGATTTGAACCCGAAACCTCCGGGCTGAGAGACAGGAGTATAACCAACTAGACTACTTTCTTCTTCTCCCTGGCTCCATTCCCAACTCATTAAGGTCAGCTCTCCTCGTCCTCAGGTTGTATGCTCTTCTGTCCCGGACTATGTCCCCCAGGCCGTGCCTCTGCATCAGGTTATCTTTTTGCACCACCCATGAATTTTTTGGCCTTCCTCTGGTTGTTATTCGAGGAAGATCCATGGAGATTGCCTGGTTCACAATGTGATCAGGTGCTCTGTGTCCAACGTGCCCATACCATCTCAATCGCCTCTCCTCCATCTTTCTGTTGATGTCTGTAACACCCAGGCTTCCACGAATGCGTGAGCTTTTTATTTTGTCTCTTAGGGACACACCAGCTGACCATCTTAGCATGCGCATTTCAGCAGTTTCTAGTTGCCTAGAGTAAGAGTTATACATCGTCCAGCATTTGGAGCCATAGAGGAGTGCGGGTCTGACAATCGTTTGGTATACCAACTAGACCACGGAGGTCGTCAATTAAAAATCAATACTTAAATATTTTTTTAAACCTTCTTATCAAATGATGTGTTGTGGTAATTTTGAATTTCACAGAATATGTAGTCTCATTTATGACAATGGTGCGTAGGAAAAGAGGTACAACGAAGAGCTCTACACTCTGAATGGTAAAACTAACGTAACAAAATTAAAAAAAAAAACTGGCATGCTTTTTTCTGCAATCTGGTGGGGCATAGCAGTGACAAGATCCAAACTTATGTTAGATGGCTGGATGGTGTCACAGAGAATTGCTACACACTGGGTTTAATCAATTGAAGGAAGATTCTCGCAATGAATTATCTTGGTCATTGAAGATAGATTATGAAAAATCTGTTCAAAACCACACTTAAATAATAACTTCATCAAATGATACTTAAACCGTGCTACTGTTATTTATTCGATTTTTTTCTATTCATAAAACTAGCTTTAACAACTTAACACGTGTTATAATGTTTAAATAATGCACCGTGTTAGTACACGATGCATTATTTAAATATTATAACACGTGTTAAGTTGTTAAAGCTAGTTTTATGAATAGAAAGTCCTAAGTCTTTTCATAATTCCCTAAGTCTTTTTATTCAGCATTAATAATTTATCAATGGAATATCGTTTTTATTCAGGATTAATAATTTATCAATGGAATATCCCTTTATTTTTTTAAATATATTCTTTTAATTGTTTTCTTTTTTCATTCATTTTAACCTTTTCCCGCCGGAAAATTTCCGTCCCATTCAACCGCCCCTAATGACTAGGGTTGCCCGCGCGACACAAAGCACGACGATAATTGCGCCGTGTAAACCGGCCTTAACAGCGCGGATTTGCACATAATACCCGCCACTGGAGCGAAAATGAATAAATTGATCGTCTGCGACTCGGTGGGATGCTCAGTCAAGAGAAATTGAAATTTATTTGTTTGTCGTCAACATTCAATTTTGTCAATTTGTTTTTTTTTTTGTTAAAATATTTTTTTGTTTCAAAATCGGTGTTATATTTTGTAGACTGTCATAATATTATATGTGTATTGAGTAAATAAATACGTACATTTTGTATACAAAAATCAATCAAAAGGGAAATAATTAGAGAGTAAATTATTCCTCAATTATTACATGCTAATTCTAATATACAGACATTATCGGGCTAATGTTTCACAACTCTTATTTATTCTTTCCTTTATTTTTTTTAATTGTCGCTTCAATTATTGCACACAATTCTTAAACCGTTTTCATTTTATCTTCATGTTATTTAAAGTAAAATTTTGTGTACTTATATTACTAATTTTCAGTATTTAAATTGACTTTTATTGTATGTTAATTATAATTAGGTAGACTTCCGTGGCCTAGATGGTACGACATATTCCAAACTGGAGGTTGCTGATTCGATTCCCATTGGAGTAAAGATACTTTCAAAAGATATTCCTGTCTGGTTTTCACTTAAGGCTTCAACATCTTTCTGGTTGGTTGGGAGAAATTTCCCAATATAATAAGCACACTATATCGTACTATTTTAACTCTTTCATGCAAATATATATTTAGCTTTATTTATTACTTTATGGCGGTTTCTTCCAATCAATCAGTTTTGTTTTCATGATTTTTATTGTTAACTATAACAATTTCTTTGACGTAGTGAATGAAAACAGTATGTTAGAAAAACTAGCAAATAATAAAAGATACCTTTCAAGAAAATAGTGTTTAGTGTGATGATTGTAGGGGGTTAAAACATGTGTTGATGTGTTCATATAAAATGTGTTTTATACATTGCACTTATATCCTCGCAGGCTTCTTACCATGAAACAATTTCTTCCAATCAACCAATAAGGTTGTATACACCCTAAATAACAAAGAAGCAAACTGGATGAAATTCTCCCTACATGTACCATTGAGAATCAAATCTGACATCCCACAGAGGGAGACAAGCTTCTAAATAAATTGACCATAGAGGTCATCCAGTGGATGAAGGCTAAAGGGCTAGGAAAGGTAGGTGAAAAGGTAGAATTTATTACAGTTTAAAGATGAATATTTAAAAAAATACCAGCAAACAACATTCTTATTTAGTATACATACATTCCGAAAACGATCTCCGTCAGATTCGAAGCCAAACTTCTTACTTTCAGACCTTTTTTGTGTGACTTTATTGCTGAGAAGTTTAGCTTAGTACAATAGATACCTAATATACAAACTCGATGTGCACTTGGAGTTGAAAGTGTCAGCAAACATCACTTTATAAGCCCTTCGGTACATCGAGTTAAAGCGCCATTGAGGTGAGTCTACTCTCGAAACAGCGCTATATAAGTGAAAATTATAATGATATACATAGTACTACTTGACGATATCATTATCACCAACAAGTTTAAGGTTTTTTACTGATGAAGAGCTCAACTTGAAACTTGGTTCGCGGTAAGAACATCATATGTCATCATTATTTTAAATTAATCATTTTTATTTCTTAAACAAATATATTTAAAAAAAAACATTCATATTGGTTTATCTTCGTTTGAAGTTTTGCAATTTACATTTTTTTTCAATTATTAAATAAATAAAACACGTGTCTCATATATAGCCAGCCGAGCGACTTCACATTGATGAAAGGATTTATCGATTAGATTATTATCTTACCTAATTTTTTTGCTATCTGTTTTTTAAATATTACTCCAAATTGAAAGCTACATTTTTTTGTCATGATTCACAATACGATTGAAAAGCTCTTCAGGGGGCTTATTTAAGATATTAAGATATATTCTTTTCGTTTTAAAATTTGGCTAGTGAGAAGTCAACAAGACAAATTGGTAGTATACGGCATATTCCGCTGATTCAGTGGTCGGTGAGCTGCACTCCGAATCTATGGAAGCGAAACCACCCTATTTAGTTCACTTCGCTCAAGATTCCAGTGGCAATGAGAACCTGCGATCTACAGTTTGTTAGGGAAACATCCGATGCTGGTTCAGTAATGATATTGCCTAACCGACATTTAAATTTAAAGTGCCTTGGACTACCAATTTAATTGTAAGTCTGATTAGACATTTATTTTGTTTATTTTATTTAATAATCGTCGTTGCCTTTATTTTTAGTCAAATGTCTTAAGATGTACTCGGCCAATTTGATTTCACCATTGTGCCATAAGATAAATCCCTTTATATTACACTTGGAGGTGTATACACTACTTCTTAACACCTCTACATTATCTTTCAATTGTAACTTTTTTCTCCCTTTGTTTTATATCAAATACTAATTCCTAAGATATATCAAAATTTTACAATAAGAGCTACATAATCTAGATGCCAAAACCCTTATTAAAAATAATTACATTCCTTTAAACTGATATGAGACCAAATTTAAAATGTCACCATTACAAATTCATGTGCGTTTATCATTCGGTCCAGCGCGTCGACAGTGGCGGCGGCTGGATGAAGATTTAATTAACATTTCCGAGTGGCACACTGCGCCCCCTCAGCCCCCCGGGGACAATTTGGGACTCACCAATATACCAATGTGCTAAATTAATGCTCAATACATGAATTTTTTTGTTGATTTTAATTCTATTGAAAAAGTAACTTACTATTGAATGTATTAAAATAACATATACACCAAACAATTTTGGTAAAAAATATCCACAATTAAAAAACTTGTACAAAGGCTTTAAACATGCCACAAAATATATATGGACCATAAAAATACGGTCTTGACCATAAGGAAATGGGCTACTTTGCACTGTAGACCAAGAAAGCGCAGACAGTAATGTCATGATTCACTTGGAGCAAATTGAAGACGGTTGGAAGAAAAAGCAAATGGATTGTCTAAAATAAAGACAAGCCATTGAGATGGCTTTACTTCACTATATGTCGATATAATCGACATATTTTAGGATAAAAAAGCCTTTTTATACATTTTTTGTAATTTTATAACTCTTATTTAATACAGTTTCATGAAAAATTATAACAATTTAATTAAAATGTCAAAAAATAATAACTAGCATTTCAAATACGAGTACACTAGAATTTTTTATTTCATTCTGAGATCGTTTTAAAAATGATTCGAGATAAAATACATCAAATATATGAAATAAATATGTAGTTATTTAATTTGTAATTCAATGTGAATAATTCTCATTTATTTTTGAGCATGGACTTTCCCTTCGATCTGGTGACGACAGAATAATTTATACTCGTATACCAACGCATTACACATCATCTTTTGTAAATCACTAGGTTCTACATTGGAACAATTTTCGTGGCTCACTTAAATATACTTCATTCTTATGGATATTCAAAGAAAAATTAAAGAAGCGTCATTTATCTCTCAATATTGTTCATCCTTAATGTTATACAATCTGATCCGAATCCTTTGAACCATGAGATTTATGTTTTACTGTGATTTTTGTTACTTTTCTAAATATTTTCATTTACTAAGTTGAATAAATGATCATGCATTAGAAGAAATTGCTCTAAAGTAATAAATTTGCCATATGTATTTGTATGGAAGTATTAAATAAGTTAATAAAATTCATTTTCAATCCATCGAAAGTTATGAAAAATTATTCGAGTATTTTTAAGGAAAAATATCATTCCTTGTTTTGTTAATGTCACCCTTGATAGGTTCAAGAAAAAAAGTTGTAAGTACGAAGAGTTTATAAAAAAGCAAACTCACAAAATCCCTTCAAAAATGTTTTTCCACAACATATGACAACTAAGAATTGAGTGGCACTAATAAAAAGCGAGAGCACAAAACATACAGAGTGACGATGAAGTGGGAAAAAAGTGGAAAAGAGATAAAAAATAAGTCAAATTTATCCGAATAAAGCGTCGTTAAGTCTCAAGTGGCCCAAGAGTCCCGGGGAATAAAAGCTCAATTTGTAAAGTTTATAATCCCGAAAGCTTTTCAAGTGTTGCGGGGCTTTTGTAGCTTAAAGGGACATGCACCTCAACGCGACGCGACCATGCGACGGAGTATTTGTTGTTCGAGGGGAATCGGGAGAAGCGCTTGGCATTTGGTATTGCTCTGTGAAGATGATTTATATGAGAAACATACTTTACCGAACGCATTTCTTCTGGGATACTTGACATTATAGAATAATTTGTCGAGATACGTTCGTTTATTTTATTAATGTTTCAATACATTGTGGGTACTTGATACGCATTGTGGCGCCTTTTTAAGGATAAAACATTTTAAATTCATAATCGACCTAAATTCTTACAAATAACAGTCTTATTTTTTTTTTAAATTGGCAGAAAGAGCAAATATTCACGTATTTCTATCCATACATCTTATCATTCTTTCCTCAGTGTACCTATTTCTTACTCTTTATTAATTTCAGTCGTATATATTTGTTTTATAAGGCTTCGCCATTAATTCTTACAATGTCTTAAAAATTAAGCAAAAATAATGGTTTTTCAATGAGTCCTGATTTGATGATTTAAAAAAGTTAATATTTTTAAGTCCATTGATTTTTTCATGAAAATATAAGTATTTGTTTATTGGTTTGTTATTTATTTTTAAATATTTTAACATAATTACATTTTATTGTAATAAGATAAAAACATTTTAAATTTCAAATACAATAATTTTCTGAATGTAATTTATGGTGACACAATTTATGGCACATGTTTTATGCTAATTAAGATGACAAAACTCCTACATTTAAGTATCATAAATAGTAGCGATTTCATCTAGGACATACATTCAAGCTTGACTGCTTACATATCGAGCATAAAAAAATACTGAGATCTATTGTACTAACTCGTGGACATTCTGAGAGTCGGCGTAATTGCTCGAAATGTGTTTTCCAAATTATCGTATACATATTTATTTTTCAATAAAACTATTCTAAAACAACAGTTGTTAAATTATCAAAATATAAATATTTTTCAATAACTTGCAATACCTTAAAAAACGTCGAGTGTTATCGACAATACCGTTATTCAAACGAATATCGGTAAACAACTTATAAGTTGAAATTCGACTGAAAACTTCATATAATACAGAAGAACTTTGTAACTAGTTCTGAGAATTCGAGTCAGATATGAAAAAATAATAAAAAAAACTTTCATAATACTTTTTATTCCGCTTTCAATTTCAAAAAGAAATACAATTTTATAAAGGAAATAAATTGAACATAAAACAATTTATCAACAGATCACAGAAGATTTAACTCGAATTGTTGAGTTGTCTAAGAAATTATAAAAAAAAATCAACAAGATAGTGATGTGATTATAATATGTTTTAAAATTATTTTTCATATTAACGTGAGAATTTTCTCGCATGTTTTTTGCTTCTTCCGGCAATCTGCGTATTTATAATGAGATATTCTAGTATCATTAGTATGGAAACATATGAAAGATTTCGGTTATCTTTGTGGAACTCGAGAATACTAAACTAGAAATAACGTGTTATTTCTATTAAAAAAATGTTATTCCTGAAGAGAGACTAAAAGTTAGAAACATTTGTCGCGGTAATAAAGTATAATTAGAGGGGAAAAAAGGTTTTGGTTTTCAAGTTTCATATTACGTGTTATAATTATCATCAAGCTTGTTAATCCTTCAACTTAAATTCATTTACTTTTTTATTAAAGTTATTGTGTAGAAATTTTATTTATATATTTTTTTAGTCAGTCGTTTTATAATCTTAAATTACAATTTCGTTGTATGCAGTAAAGGTAGGTGGGCTAATATATGATATATGATCTCTTCCAACTTTCTTGAAAGATCTTTAAGAGGTCTTAAGTGAAAAAAAACTGGATTCCAATTTAAAAAAATCTATGTCCCAACGGAAATCAAACTGGTTTACTAATTAGACCACGGTGGTTACGTATAAAAATAAAATAGGTTAAAATTCTAAAGATGTAATCAAATTGTGTTTTTAGTTAATAAGTATACATATTTATATACAATATGAACATTTAAAAAATAATTGCATATTTATAGAGTTAATAACAAATGTGACTTGAATTTTATGTGTATTTGTATTATGCAAGTGATATAAATTCAGATAAAATATCTCTAAATTCAGATGAAAAAAACAAAACCAGGCAAAAATATTAAAAAATCGAACGGCAAGCATCTTTTAACAACATACTTGATATCAACGCTTATTTTTGTTTTTATATGAATAATAATATCAATTTCATAAGAAACAAATTCAGCCAAAGGGTGTGAAATCTTAAGGGACTCCGAGGTCACTTTATTATTTGTGCCGTCACCCATATTAACCCTTTCACCACAAAAGCCTTTTGGTTACAACGCCTTGGCACGTGACTCGGGAGGCTTAAAGGTGAACAACTTTTCAAAGTTATTTGAGAAATTCCTCGGCCTTTCGAGAATTTCCTACTAAAATATTTGCCCTGCCGTAACTACACAAATCATTTTCAAAGTTTAAAAAAATCTGATAACCTTTCTATTCGTAAAAATAGTTTTTATTTTTGTACAAATATTCTGCTATGCTATCTCTAAATTGCTTTGATAAATAGTTTTTTCACTTTTTTTAAATTAAATCAAATGGTCAAGATTTTTTATGATAAAGGTGATTTCTACATTGGTCTTTAAAGAATACCTGGTTATCACAAAATACTAACCAACAAATAGTCACAATGTTTAAAATGCCCTGTTTCATTTCAAAAATATCTAGTAAGATTATCACAAAATACCGACCAAACATTTGTAACAGTGTATAAAATATCCTTCATCATTTCATTTCAAAAATATCTGGTAAGATTATCACAAAACACTAACCAAAGATTATTCCCAGTGTATAAAATGTCTTTTACTTTTTTATTTCAAAAATATCTGGAAGATTATCACAAAATACTGATCAAAGATAAGTCAGTATATAAAATGTTCTTCATTATTTTATTTAAAAAATATCTTGTAAGATTATCACAAAATACTCGTACTAACCAAAGATTAGTCAAAGTGTAAAAAATACCTTTTATAATTTCATTTCGAAAATATCTGATAAGATTATCACAAAATATTGACCAAAGAGTAGTCTCAGTGTTAAAAATGTCTTTTACCTAAAATTTGAATTTCAGAATTTTGTGAAAGACGTAATATTTGCATGAAAACGTAAGACTGTTATACCGTTTAAGATGAGTTGATAAATGGTTTAATTTCTAGGATTAGGAAGGATTTATTAGCCTTGATGTTTGCTAAACTATTCCTTGAATTTTCTACGAAACGTAATGATAAATAATTAGCATTTTTAACAAAAAATAAATTTAAGAATTTATCCTATTTTGTCTAATAAAATATAATTATTCACACCTTTATGCTTTCACATAATTTCCGTAAGAGGATTTACACAAGGAAGCACATTGGGTATGCTCAGTCATCAAACAACATAAAATTAGTTGTACGTACGTCCTAACTATCATTTTTGATTAGTTTCAATGGTGAATATCAAGATTGTCGACAGCTTATTTATGATGCCCGATCGACGTGGAGTTATTCTACGAATATATATGAACACCGCCCTTTACTAGTCTTTGCACATCGTGCAAGACCATCGATTTAACTAAAACAACATATGGATCTTATATTTTTAATGTGCCATGTTTTTTTTTAAATAAAATAATCTATAACGCAAACATTATAAAATACTACACCTATGCATAAATGTATATCTTAAGAACTAATCTTCTTAATATTTTATACCTATGAATTAATTTCATTTTATTTTCCTACATGTCATTTTATTTTTAATAATCTTAATATTTAGAACATGACACGTTTGACTCATCTGAAACATATTAGTACCCGAATTTCATACATTTTTCTGGCTCCAATTCCAACACCACCTCCCATTTTCCCTGTTGGGGCAGGCAGAGAGGACAGATCGTCAGATTTTATTGACTCCATACAAATATTTCGCTTCTTCTAATTTCATACACCTTCTCATACATTGTTCCACCTGCCCAAACCGTCTCAGAGTGATTTTCTTCATCTTACTCAAAGCGTAAGCCTTAATTTCACTTTCATTCCGTTTTATTTTATACATAATCATTCCACATTTTTTTCTCAGGGCACGTATTTTTACAGCATTTATTCAGTTCTTCAGTTTTTTCCCCAATCAGATTTCCCTCCCATACATCAATGTTAAAAGCAATACACAATTGAATGGTTGAATTAAAATAGGCACTAAGTACCAAAAAAAACTAAAAAACTAACGTTCTATATTTTTATATATAATGAAACTTATTTTTTTTTCTTTTTTTTTGGCACTTAGTGCTTATTTTAATTCAACCATTCAATTATCTACTAATCATCGATTTTGATCTAACACTGTATTTTTAATTATTTTATTTTTAATGCTTTAAGTAGATAAAAGTTATCATTTTGAAATTAATTTTACCCTTCGCATAGTAATTAACGCTAATTAACATTACTATTGTCTGTTTTTTTTTTTTTACATATTTTACTATAAAATGTTTTAATTAATATATAATGTTCGACTAGTAATCAATTATGAATTGAGACACATTAATATGAATACTATAATCATTTATTTACTTCTAAATGATCAGTAAAACAACATTATGTTAAAAATCATGTTTTTCAGGTTAAAAAAATATTTCTAATCTCATCTTCAAAAAGTCATTAACGCAAGTTTTTTATTTTCATTCCTAGAACGGAGCAAGGACTTGGATCCTATAAACGCGGTGTTTTTATTTAACTCACATTGTGTATTAAAAAAGCACACACAATAGCCGTATAGCATTCCAGTACAATTTCCCCATACCCATACCCCTCCACCCCTAGCCCCAGGCTACGACGAGAAACAGTAGCTCGTTGCGGTTCGCCAGTAACGAATTGTGATTTCACAGACTACGAGTACCTGCTTGCTTCTTTCATTTTGTAGAAATATTTTCAGTTTAGCTTTTCTTTCTTTTTACATTCTCTTTGTTATATTACTTACCGTTTTTGAATCTACAATATTTTTGCTACATTTTTTTTGTTTCATTTTCATACATGGAAAAAAATAATATTTAGCGATGAATATTTAAAAAAATATACTAATACCGCATTTTTAATATAAAACTGTTACAAATTGAACGGTTTGTTCATTTTTTTGTATTGTATTGCACTTTTATAGTATACAGCATAAACTTGAACGTTAAGTACCATATGGTAGTACTCATATCTTTCAACCAACCAAGAAAAGAACTTTTTAAACGTGGCTTAAATAAAAACCAGACTTGAACCCTTTTAAAAAATATTGGTACCAACGGGAATCGAGTTCGCAACTTCCCGGCTGGAAAGTAGGTGTTTTACCAACCAGATTATAGTTTTTTACTCGTTTTTAAAATTCTTTTCTAACTTTTGTTCGAAGTGCAAAATATACCATCTCAGTTGTGGTAAATTGATAGAAGTGCGTTTATTATATTTTTTTCTACATTTGAATATCCGACATAAATAACATATATACGAGGCGTATCCAGAAAGTAAGTGTACTGAGGCTCTCACGACCGGATGTATTTTATTTTCGACATGTTGGCTACACTTCCGTGTGGCCTGACCCTTCCCCTCTGCAACGAGACCGGTTCGAGGTCAGTACGTTGAGAAGTGTCGACGCGACAACACGTTTCGTGAAAAATGTAAATCCAAACTCCCGCCAAGTGCGAAATACGCGGCGTCATCCGTTATCTCGTTTGGAAGGGAAAACCTCCGATTGAGGTTTATAATGAGGTGGAAACTGCATATGGTGATAAAGCTATGAATCGTACGAGTGTGTACAAGTGGTGTCGCGAGTTTAAAAACGGTCGTACGTCTGTGCATGATGATCAGAGGAGCGGAAGACCTTCAATTGTGACTGACGAAATTGTGGAAAAATTCGAAAATGCGCTCCGTGACGATCGCAGATTGAATATATGCCTCAAGAGGAGACCATCAACTCGGCAAGATACTGTGAGACCCTAAAATAATTGCGGAGGGCGATTCAGAACAAGAGGAGAGGCATGCTGACAAAGGGAGTCTGCCTGCTGCACGACAATGTCAGACCACACACGGCCAACGCCACGAAGGAACTGCTCGCCTCGTTTAAATGGGATGTCCTGAACCATCCCGCGCATTCCCCTGATCTAGCACCTTCAGATTACTATCTCTATCAGATTACTACCTGAAACTGCACATGGGTGGAAAAAGGTTTTCAACCGACGAGGAGGTAAAGGAGGAGGTGGAGAAGTGGACGGAGGGGTTGGCGGGAAACTACTTCGAGGAAGGCATCAAAAAGTTGATACCCCGCTTCACGACCTGCATTGAGAGGAATGGCGACTATGTCGAAAAATAGCTTACATATGTACTACGGTAACCACGTAATTTTTTTGTTTAAATAAAAAAAATGTAACCTACAAAAATTCAGTACACTTACTTTCTGGACTTACCTAGTAATATGAAATAAATTATTTTTTTCCATCACCTTAATTGAAAAGCATTTTTTCCTTAACTTGTAATTAAATTATGAATATTTTAATTACAACTCTTTTCAAAGACATATTAGCTTTCACATTCCATAAATTGAATTTTATACGAATGGAGATATTTTCTTTCGTGTGGAGAACGACATTTCTGCAATTTCATAATCACCACCTTCTACTCTCAAAAATGTTGTACTTAACTTACTATATCATTTTACTGTCAATACGAGTCTAAAAATGTAAAAAAACATATTAATTCAAATCGTGTCGGAAATAAGATCGGCCCAAGACATAATGCATTATATTTAAAAATTTTAAACCTATACAGGCAGTGCTCGATTTTCGTACGCTATTTCGTCCAACGAAGATTTTAATGATCTAATGGAATCTAGAGCTATAAAAACTTATGTCAAATGATGACCTAATTAACCTACCAGAAGAAAATAAGATGCAAACTAAAAGAAAAGAAGCTTTTAAGAACCCATTGTTAAGAGTTTGACTGTTATAGGAGTAAATGAAGTCTTCATGCATCTTGACATTTTTTTAATATAACGGTACAATGTTATCCCAATGCAGATAGTATGAGTACGAGTATATCACAAGTATTTAGGGAAATTCATAGACACAGAATGCTGTTGAACTAATTATCCATCGAGTAAAGAAATATAAGCGTAGTATTTAATAATATCTAAATAAATAATCTTGGTAAAACATATGCATTTTACCATGATTTTAAATACATCTCAGTACCTTTCTTACACATCTTTAGAAACCAATTATATAAGAAAGTCGAGAACTGAGTGTAATGTCATAGTTTGAAAAAATATGTTTTTACAGCAAACTCTTTAACCATATGATTTATTCACATAAGTCAAATTCCAAAATGTAGTTAACCCGTAGCTCACTAGGGGTTTCGATTTGACGAATTACCTCAGAACGCTTGTGCGTTAACCGCTCATCCAAAACCCCTCACATTTTTATACAAAAAGTGTAGATATTTAAACATATCATTTTCACATCGATTTTACACAAAGATCAGATAAAATATTGCGATGTGTAACTGGTAAAACTGTGGTGGTAAAGTGGTAAAATAAGAAATACTGAAATAAGAAGAACGTGTAAAACTTAATAAATTATGAAACAGGGGAAGGAAGAAGGTGTAATCACATTCAAATAATGGATGAGACCAGGAGTGTACGTATTGTGTCTCATGGTTAGTTACTCCACAGAAGACCAATTTCCAGGCACACCCTCTAAGACATGGAGGGATAGCTGTCAGTCCACATCCTAGGATATTGTAGAAAAAATTAATTGAAAAATCAACTGTAGAAAGAAGACGAAGCAAATAGGATATTAGATTTTTTTCTACTTTTTCTTCTTTTGCATGGTGTTCTCCAACATATCCGAATTGATGATTAAGACATATTGAAGAGCGTTTCCGAGACAATATTATCCTCAGCCCCTGTAATTGAACTTTTGGACGTAGAAGCACTAGAGTAGGTGCGGAACTCGAGGATTGTCCAAGCACGTGAAGAGACTTCATCGCTCGCATGATTTTTATGTCAAGTGTTACCAGACCTAAATCCAGACGAACTCTGTTACCAGGCATAAATACTATTTTTCAGGTGCCGCTGGTAATCAAATCCGAAACCTCTGGATGGGAGCCAAGCGTTTAATCAATTAAGCCTAGAAAGGTTCTGAAAAAATATATTAATGGGTTCATGCGAGAATTGTTAACAAGTAAGAAGTCAAACATCTTTCTTACTAGGTCACGGAGGTCGCCAGAATTGTTTATGACAAAATCAACAGAATGAAAAAAAGTTCAAATTTTTTATTCATGGTTTTATAAAAATTAAAAAAAAAAAAAAAACAATATTGATTTATGGATCTCAATAGTATTACCAGAAATGTGTATGGCGAAGTCTGATGGAAATGGAATATTTACAACATAAATTTAATCCCTCTCTGGACAAAATAGTTTTTTGTAAAATCCAGATGAAACCCCGTTGTTGTAGACCACGGAGCACTCTATTTGGGGCAGCCTCTTCCGCCGCCATAATAAAGAATAGTTTTCATTGTATATTTGACGTGCTAGAGCATAAAATACAAAGAAAGGCAAGGAGGGGATAGGGTCCTATGGACCGCAAGGTATTTTATATTCAGTGGATACTGTCCCCAGAACTACCCCTGACTTGTCCTGTTATTCTACAAAGGGCAAAGTGTTTTTTTTAAGCTATACACAATAATAGAAAACTTTGGATACTTGTTTTTAGTTGAACGAGAAAAAATTAAATATCTCATATTTTTATCTTACATATTGTATATAAATTAACTTCCGCTTTAAAACTTATTTTTTATTCCCGGCAAAACAAATAATACAACTTAAACCAAATTTAAACAAAAATATCTCCGAAAGTTGAAACTTAAATTTCCTTGTTACTCCATTAATTACAGTAATTCCTGTTACACGTGTTTCTACTCCCAAAACTCTTTTAACGCGATGTGATCCCACTTTATTACGAGAACAATGTTCATGACAGATTCGTATCATGTTACATCGAAAGTGTGTGTGGTCAATTGACCCAATCGATGTACGAGTAACATTATCCCAGTCTGACATATGTATTGCTCCCGTAACAAACCGGGATCTTTCCGCCTGAAGATAATCTCGGGATTGGAGGTAGAAACACGTCTTGCGGGGATTATTGTACTTTGTGAAATATAAAAAAAATATCGTAATATGGATTCCATAAAATTAAAACCGAAATCTTTGAAAAACAAATTATCTCTATTCAAAGCTTACATTTTATATACTATATTAGTACTATATTGCTGCATGACAATTTAACAAGGACCTCTATGGCCTACTTGGTAAGACGTTAATTTTCCAGCCCGGGGGTTCGATTCCCGTTCGTACATGATTTTAAAAAATAGATTTTCAATCTGGTTTTCACGTAAGGCTTCTAACGTATTTCTAGTTGTTCTGTACACAAGGAAAGTATTATACAAAACAATTATACAATTTTATAACACCCACAACAAATATATTAAAAAGTCTTTATTTAAAAAACGAACTAGGCCACGGAGATTGTTATTGGATTTAATTTACTTTTAAAAGAAGGTATTGACTTTTAATTATCACTATCATTCTTATGGATAAAAAAATTTGCAGTTTTTGACTTCAGTATATTTGTTCCCAAAAAAATACGTTTTTATTTTAGCCAAAAGAGCGATAGAAGCGGACTAAACGTACATTTTAGGAAAATTTAAATAATAAATATTTCCTCGGCTGACTTGAGCGATACCCGCCGTGAACGAAGCCCGCCATAAAGTTAATTAAACAAACGGATGCGGGAATGTGCAAATGGGCATTGAGAGCTGCTAGAGGTTTACAATGAGAATGGTGGATTAAATATTTTATATCCTTGCAAAAAGCTCCTTGCATAGCCGTGAAAGAGAAAGAGGCTATAAAGTAGAAATCCTACGTTAACATGATGACAGCGCGAATTATAATGGTTTAAAAAGTCAAACTTAGAAACGTATGCAGGAAATTCATAAATTAAAATTTTTTTGAGCCTTCAGGTTTATTTTCACTATATTATTTTTTTTAAAAGCTTAATTACAATTGATTTTGATTGACCAGACTTTCTGTCATATTGGTGTCTAAAAACTGACAAAGCCAGATACATTCTAAGAATCGACGAGTCCAGGATATGACTGATTTTCAAAGGACAATCAGAAGGAACCTTTAGATTGTTCCGTTGCCTGAATAATTATACATATTTCTTCCAATTCGTGATTAACGGTACGATTCCCATTTACGCCAAGATTTAAAAAATGGATTCCTGCCAAATTTTTTTCTTTACGTTTATATTGTATATTTCTGATTAGTTGGAAATGATTTCCACATAGCAATCAACCCGTCAGGTTGTATTATACATAACAAAAATACAGTACAATCGAACTGAATAATTGCCGACATGATTTTAAAAAGATTTAAAATTGTATAATAAAACCGAATATCTTGTTAAAAGTCGTGTCTAGATATTTCTCTACTCCACGTTACAAACAATATCTTTAAAATAAAAATCATGTCTTTATCCTAAAAATGTTAACCTTTTTTTTCGTCTAGTTTTTGCACAAACTTATTTTATGATCCACAAATATGTAATTTTATTAAATAAAAAAGTAAAACTTGAACGTTTAACCTAACTAAGGCTTAAAAGCATTTAATTTCGATCAAAAAAGTATGTGAAAATTAAAATAATTTATTAAAATAATCAAAATTAAACGCTTTTATAGTTCTATATCCTTTATTTATTTACCCAGCGACAGATGTTTCGCCATACAATCCCCTTATCAAACTGTGGGGGAAGCTTAGTGACGTGCTGTATATACTCAAAAACATTTACAACCATTACGAAGTGTTTGTAATATTTTAATTATTTGATAAATATTTATATTTTTATAATATATTTTTATAATATATAAAGATTGTGAAGGAATTAGGAGGATGGAGAGGATTTGGAGTTAATGTATAAAACTGTTAAATTTTGATTATCGTAATAAAAATTAAGTTTTATAAATTTAAAATCGGCTAGATTTTAAATGATAACATGTTTTAAGACGATTTTCTGGTACGTGAATTTCTTCTTTTGTCATATTAACCCCCAAAATGCAGCATATGATCGTTAGCTGTATCCTATATGATAATGACTGATACAGTATTACAATAAAAATGAACATCTGGGTTTTACCTACTTTAAATATATAACACTTACCGATTTTGAATTTGAAGTTAAATATCAGTATGAAATCCTTACCTGTAACAAAAATACATAATTAGAGAAATTATAATAATTTTCGTGATTCAAAAATAAAATTGATTAAATGTAAAAAATGTGACAATATAGATCTTGCCATCTTTAAAGTATTTAAAATAATAATTCAATCACAATAAATAAGTTTTTTTTTCAGGTTTTACACCTATCGTTGATATTTCACAATAGCTTGAACTGTAACTTTGACTATTGAAATTGTGGGAAATTTAACATTTTATTAAAGCGATTGCACATTTTTTTAAGTTAATGACTCTTGAATATTACAAGAACTGTAAAAGAAACATAAAATATTAAATTTAATCTTAGTAATATAAATGTACATATATATTTGTAGAAGATGCGAAATATTTATGTTGAGACGGTTTTGATCAGTCTCGTGCTGTTATCTCTGCCTACTCCAACAAGGAAATAGCTTGATGGTATGAATATATAATATTACTTAAATACTACTTTAGTGTAGCTCTTATTGATGAGTGGAGAATACCTTTGTGCAATTTTCCATTTCAAGTTTCTTTTATTATTTAATTTTTTACGTAATTCGACACAAAATAATTGGCCTTTATCATCCATCTCACTCAATTCATACATATCCTGTGCTGAAACAACCGACTAACATCTACAAAATTCACGCCTAAATAATCCAACAAGTTGGAGGTGCAGCCGCTTGTGAGATTTGGAAATTCTCAGCAATAAATGTATATCGGTACAATTTCTTAGGAACACTCAAAATTTTGGCACATTTACGAGTATATCAAACCAACTCAGTCGAAATGTTGTAAAAATATTATATTTGTCCCTGCGTTGCGGCCCAACAAATATTAAGTGAACAAACTCACCTATTACACACATTTTAAATAAATATTTCACAATTAAAAGTATTAACACATACCACAGTTGTAAATTACGACAATTATAATAACACAAGAACTTTAATACGACAGCGAAAATTTCAAACATTATTTCAATTTAACAAACTATCGTTCTTTCATTCTGTTTGAAGATTCAATATTTGTTTAAACCTTATTTTTGTTCATCGAAATTCAACTCAAGATGCACGAATAACTTCTTAATATATTATACATATCATATATATCTCAAAAATATAATTTTAAGATCTGGCTAGAGTATATTTCTTCAGTATGATGCAACGACGACCGACGATAGCTTATTAAGTGTTTATATTATAAAATATATGATAATAGTTACTTCAATATAGATCAAGTCATAAAAAATTTTGCTTTCAATAATTTATTAAAACCGTATATTTTATTTTGTTATAATCATTCGACGGCGATAAAACCCCCGACAACCTCCGTGGCATCGCTAATATGACACCTGCTTTCCAATCCGGGAACTGCGAGTTCGATTCCAGTTATAAGCCAGATTTTTTAAAATAGATTCCATCTGCTTTCACTGAAGGTATCTTTAACATGTTTTTGGTTAGTTGGAAGAGGCATGCATGGCAATAACCGAGGTCGTACTGTGTGCAGCAAAAGAGTTCACAATAATACAATACAGATGGAATGATCTCGTAAAAGGTATCTTACAAGACGCTTTTGAGATAACTTCGAGTTTATAACTTTAAATAGAGGATGTTTATCAAAAGAATAATTTTCCAAAGCCCACAAAAATTTCCATCGTCAGACATTACGCGTCATTGAAAAAAAAGAAGAAAAAGTTTCAAAACCATTTGTTTTTTTATATGAGCAGTTAAATAAATTCTTAAATATTTTTTTTTTGTAAATTTAGAGTAGAATAATCGTTATATTACAAATTATTAAGGTTGCCCTGCAGGAAAGGAAAGCATAATAAAACACAATAAAAGATAATTGGTGTTGATATATGTTTAAAAATACATAAAAATTTCAAATTGTAGAATGTAATAAAACATGTTACTTACGTAAAAGTTCAAAACAAACATGTCTAGATATGTGTATACTCTACGCAACAAACAAGAAAAAACTCATTATATAAAAGTAATCAAGTTTGAAATAACTTTCTACAAAATGTTATCTCCAACGTGATCCCAAGAAATAAAACCTTAATAAATCCAAGTATTCAACATACAAAGAATCTGGTACGTTAATAAACGTATCAATAATGTTCACAACATAAATTTGACGTATGTGAAAAGTTATACAGAGTACGTAATATTTACGAGCAGTAAAACGGACTATAAATTCGAGAGGTATCGAGAGCAGCGAGGAATATGTCATTCCTCTCTGTTTACACTGTTCTGCAAGCCGCGCCGTGCTGGGCATACTTGGAATACTGCCACATCACAATGAAACTCGCTGAACTATGTCTTTCTGGGGTGCTTGAACACAGCGCCGATATTTGGGTGTGAAAGTTTTCTGTGAAATTCGAATTGCAATACAAAAGATTGATGCTCTTTGATTTCAGTTCTTTCAGGGCTTTGAATATATTACTAAATCCAAAAATGTAACTATCAAAAAGTTATCAAACGGGGTCTCGTCATCTATTTTTGGGTATTGGGATAAAAAAACTAGAGCTTCCAATATAAAAGGAAGAAAATAGGATGAAACCAATTTTTAACTTATTTGTTTTTTTTTCCTTGAAGTGTGATTTTTTATATTCATATTTTAATATTAATATGCTTTATAAGCGATTATATTCCATGCCTTTAAAATTACATTATCTTTACTATATATTTTAACATTCCTTTTATAAAAAAGTCAATTGACAGTTGAAACAAAATAAAATGAATAAATAAAGTAACCTATGTTATTGAAATTGTGGCTTGTGTTGCATTACACCATTTTGCACACTGGGTGGAATAAAATTATTCTTATTATTGACATTTATCATAAAGAAACATTTATATTTTTATTATTATTTCTAATGTCTGCTGTAGCCACCAACGAAATCTGGTATCGTAAAGTGCATTGGAATGGAATTGCATGGAAATCCAGGACTAAGATTCCTAGCTAATATTTTTACACCAGTAATCTAGTTTATATGGGTATTTGATTTTCTAAGTGCTACTCAAGTAAAACAACAATATTGATTACTCGTAACAAATCACGAATGATTAAAATTGGTTTAATTATTTTGCCTTAAGTGAAATCACACATGTTTAACAAGTGTAAAGTGAAAATCACTCTGGAACCCCTTTTTTCATAAAAACAACGGAAACTAAACCCGCTACCCCTGGTTGGAGCGTCAGAGCTTTAACCGATTTCATAATTTTACAAGAAACGCTTTTGTTTTAATATATTAATTACATGTAATACTTGTCACAAAAGACATCTAAAGGATTATTAGCACATGTATAATATTTCTTTATAATTTTTCATCATATATAATATACATGATTTTGATCTGTTTAAAAATTTTCTTGGTTGGAAGGTTATTTTTATTTTTACTAGGAAAGGATATATACTATTTGATAAAAGTCACCAGAAAGGATAAATGGACCAACAAAACAAAAAATAATAAACGCACTACAGTAATGTGCAGTAGGTTGACAGTTCAAAACATGCGCTATGGTTCTCACCCCTGAATTTCACAGACTTAGCAAAATTCATGGGGGTATTAATTTGACTTGAGTCATATTTATTTATAAATATATTGATTCCTGAAATATATTTTCCGACGTAGGCACAGCAAACACACACAATAAGTAGTAGAAAATGTTAAAAAAAGATAAATTAAAAAACTTACAACATTTTTACATTTTCCTTCAATAAATAACCTGCAAACAATCTATTCAATCTTAATGGTTATTTAACATTAATTTTTATTGCCTGCTAAACTTGAGTTTTATAGCCAAAATTGACAAAGTATTTTTTTAAATAAAAAAATTATATAATAATTTTTGTATTAAAATCGAATGATTGGCAATAAAAATCCTTGATCATGCGTTATTTTGAAAATTGATAACGAAGCATGTTTTTTTGGTTAAGACAATTCACCCAGTTGAGAATGCTTTGCGAAACAAAACAATATTAACTTCCTAAACACAAAGTTAAGGGTCTGACGGTATGTTGTAATATGCTAGAAGATTTCAGGATCAACGAATCAAAATATTTGATCTAGACTGGTTATGTTATGATTATGAATATCAACACACGGATGTTATGATTGAACCGCATTGTATTGTGAGCAATTTACATACATCTATTAGTTCATCATAACTATAGGTAGATGAGCAAGTTAATATTATTTAGGAAGTTGGTACTGCTGGATTTTAGTTTCCCATTACGTTTCCCGCGGAATACCGGTCGCTATTAACAACATACGAGTGCTCAGTCATCATTGAATTTATTCACCAATAGTAAGTGTTGTATCTTCTAGCATGCTTGCAATACACCAAAGCTCCAAAAAATATGGTACGCGTACCACTAGCGGTACGGAAGCAAGCAAGCGTCAAAATACCGAACTTTCTTAACGTCAAAATCCCGAAGTTTATTAACGTAAAAATATCGACGTTTCTTAACGTCAAAATATCGAAGTGACTTGATATTATCAACGTAACTTAGGGTTACCCTGTTAAAAAAAACAAAATGTATTGTAGCTCTACAATTTTCCACTTCGTGTTTGAGCTTATATTTATAACTTATCAACTTGGTCAGGTTAGCGCGGCGTTGAACCAGTTCAACAGCACCCATCTGTCATCTTGTAGTCATGACAGCGTGTGCTTTTTAAAAAACATTATTTTTAAAATGTATTATTTGAATTTTCCAATCTTCTTATTTTCTGACGATGATGAAAAAAATTCGAAATTTAATTTATCAAACGTTTATAAAAGTAGAAATAAAATGCACACACTCGATGAAATGAGATATTATAATACAGTTTAGTTTTTGAATCCAAAACTAAGTTAAAATTCAAATCTAAGGTAAAAATTTTCTGAAAATATAATATAAGCCCAAAATAAACGTCGTTATCAAATCTAGCTTATGAAGGAGTAGGATGTTAAGGAGGGAGCCAAGAGGGGTAGTGGTGGTATGCCACTATTTGTATCTTTCATTAGGTGATACATTAAAAAAAAGTCAATACAACCCACAATGACAACAATGCTCCAACACGCCACAAATGTATTGATACATTTATCACAGTATTGAATTTGGTACTTAACTATCGGAAAACATAAAATAAACTTGTACTTAAGAATGGAAAGGTCGATGGAATAATATAACAAGACATTTTATATGTAATAAAGTCACAAAAGGGAGTGGAGTAAATATATTATGGTTATCCTGTCAATATCTTCGGCATACTCTGTACCTACACTTTATGTACAGGCACTCCTCGGCTATCAGCAGTATGTGTTCAATACTTCTATGAAATACATACCATTTTATTTTGGGTTAAACAGTGAGGTCAAATCTCGATACTTAAATTTCTACGCTTTTCCCCTCGAATACATCTATTAATGTAGTGAATAGTACGATTCACATTTCCATATGAAATTTCTCCAACTATATCCTTTCATGAAATCGTGGAGTTTCCTCTTCGTTACTTACCTTTAATTTCAAATATACACAATTTATTTTGTTATTTTACTTCAAAATCACTTTCTCTCAATGAGTCCAAATTGTCTCAAATGTATTTCCATTACTTTAATTGTAACATGTTTTAAACTGTTTTATGCTGTGATGCGGGAAATTCACGAATAAAAATCCAAGTACTTTACGAGTATATAAAATATGCGAATATTCGTATATATACAATTATTCAAATATCTTGGTTCAATCGTTACAACAGACAAGAAGGTGCTTCAGGACGTTAAAAACAGAATAAAAATATATTGGAACACATTGGTAGAAACGACGGGGTTATGTGTGACAGAAGGCTACCAATACAGCTGAAGAGCAAGATCTACAAGATAGTGATCAGGTCCACTTTACTACATGGAGCAGAGTGCTAGCTTCTAAAGAAAAGGAGGAACGACTACGCTGTTATGGGCATGTGCAACGTGTATTCAGAATAAACTCGGGTATCCAAGTACCTGTGGTTCATGTACTGCATTCGCTAATGGCGTAGCCATTAATTGTGTGCATGCGCCCAACTACGCCAGCGTGCGCATACCACATTTAAACATCATACTAACAAACTGTTATTCCTTATTTGAAAATTATTTTCTCATCAGACGTTTTTGACCAGAAATGCATTTCCACAGTATCCCTTCTGCTGATTCAATTGACTTGGATACATAAATGTGGGTACACAATAGTGCAATATTTGAAAATGTAGTTCTAAGACCACCGTTCGTATTGACGGCCTCCGTCATCTAGTTGATAAGCATTTGGATTTCCACCCGGGAGTTTCAGGTTGAAATATCGAAGGAACATGTAATTCCCATCAGTTAGTAATAAACCTGATAAATTGCGTTAAATACCATCTATATTAATATAAATTAAGATCGATTGATAATCTTTGAACATAATTTATTAATTGTGTTTAAACTCATAAATCGTAATCAAGACCATAAAAAAATATTCCAAGTGGCCAAGAAACGAGAAAATGTCTAAAACAATCAATTTTTTGTTTCGCTTAAAAATGTCAATGAACTTATAGCTGTTTCACGCATTAAATTATTTAAAAAAATAATAAATATGAAGTAAGAGGAAATAATTTTAATATTAAAAGTACGTAGATGTTAACTTTGATGAGACCCAAAGTAAAAATATTATTTTTTTAGAATTTCGTTTACTAATGTATTAATGTGGTTTTATCAACAAAGTTTCCATTTAACGAGATAAGTTATACAACACGTAGTGATGAAAATAGAAAACTATCTGTACTCTCATATATAAGGGTATGGGCAACGTCGCGAAATAGATCTCACATCTTGATAGGTCGAATTCGAGAATAGTAATCTACATAGAAACGGCAACATCGGGTTCTTAGGGGAATAACTTCAACTATTACATATGTAAATTGACTCAAATAACACTTTCACGTAATGAAAAATAAAAGTTTTTTTTTTTCAATTAAATATTGTTGACTTCATTCAGTCATTCGGTTTAAGTTAAAACTCATATGTGGGAAAATTTTAGATTTATAGATTAGTAAAAATAACCAGCCTGTGCATTTTTCAAATTTGTTGACAACTTTCGACTGATTACCCTTAGAGAAACTCCAAAATGTAAAGTAAGATATATGTATATAAAAAAAAAGTTTATTTAATTTATACGAACCTTTTACCCATTTACCATTTTCACTCAACCTTTATCTGCAGTATGGTCCCATTCGTTAAATTTGATCACATTGGAGAACATACATACAAGTGCATACCATACTTACGAATAAACCATCACGAAAAATATACATACACTATCCTACCATATCTCTGTATGGGTAGACAAAGAGGAGAGAGTACCTGACTTTCACATCGCAACATATATTTCATATCTTCTTATACTACACCTACGATTTCTGTTACTTCTGACATTTACTTCTTTCAAAGTATCATTAATTTGGTTCACACATATTTTATTTGGTTTTCCTCTACCACGGTTTCCACTCACATTTTCAGTTTATATTTGTTTTGTTAATATTTCTTAATTTATTCGTTTTAC
Organism: Odontocerum albicorne; assembly: GCA_949825065.1. Taxonomy (NCBI): domain Eukaryota; kingdom Metazoa; phylum Arthropoda; class Insecta; order Trichoptera; family Odontoceridae; genus Odontocerum; species Odontocerum albicorne. The sequence continues at coordinate 37,506,971 of OX463839.1, read as the reverse complement.
ATACCCAAACAATCTCGGAGTGCTTTTACTCAACACATCAACCTTATGTTCACATTTATTGCTGATCACTTCATTCCATATTCTCTCATAAACTGTCACCCCGTGTATTCTTTTAAGTGCACGCATTTATTCGGGATCTACATTTCCATGTCTACGTTTCACTCCCATTCATAAAAGTTGGTAATAAAATAGTGTTGTGGGCTTAGCTGTCATCTTAGCAGATATTGATACTGTCAGGCTCGAGCATATATGTTTCAGTGCCCCATTTAGTGCCCCATTGCCTCTGTTTCCTACAATATCTCTCTTAGTTCTTTCATCAACGAAGAAAATCATTACTTAGAGCTTCACTTTGATTTATGTTAAGGATTTCATTTCTTGATTTGAAAAAAAAATGGATAGGCAGGTGTAGGTGTAGGTGTAGGTGTCTAGAAGGAAATTATAAACGGATATTAATTGAAGAATTAATCACAGCTCCTTCAAGGCAGATTGATTTTTTAACGATGCTAAAGAAGTAGTAATCGTCATCACAAGCTCCAAGGAGTGGCCAAATTTAATTATTGCATTTAAATCACGCAGGGGCCGATTTTTTTTATTACTTTATAATGGTGTCGATAAATTGAATCTTCTGTTTTGGTGGCTGTCAGATATTTTTGATGAATATTTAACGAATTGCTCATGACAATATAATTTTAATTAAGATCCGCTAGGTTGTAAAGCATTCAACGAAATTGGTGTTCAATATAATAGCCAATAACACCTAATGAATTACATATACGTCACTATAAACTAACAAATTTAATAATAAATGCTGAAAAATGGAATAAATTAAAAAAAATTATTTCGAACGGCTTGAAAATGTTGCAAAAACGAGGCACTAATTAAAAAAATGAACCACAGTTAAAATATAAAAAGAGGGGGTTTATTTTTTATATATTTCACGAAATGCACAATATTTAGAGGGCTCCCAGTTATGATGGGAGCCCTAATTAATCGGGCTTCTTCCCCTTATTCCCATTTCTTCTTACTGTTTGTCGAGAAAACCAAACCATTCATCGAAATTCAACTAACTTTGTTTTAATAATGTATTTACTATTTCTCCAGATGAGAAAACGACTCCAGATAAGCCCCGTGACTTAGTTGGTAAAAGTCTTTCATCCAACCCGATGATTACAGGTTCGATTCCTTTCGGAACCCAATGTATTATAAAAAGGGTTCCAGTTTGGTATTCACTTAAGGCTCCTTTAACATCCTAGTTGGCTAGAAAATATAGTTACATATAAACTAAACCGCCAGGTTGTACTATGCACAATTCAAGCGTTATAAAATTAAAATTATATATATGGCTACAATCATAGGTATCCTTATACTATCGAATGCTATGCGAAGAAAATGCACGTTTTACTCGACGAGAGTAGGACAGAGCAGGGTTCGAATCGGTTACTGCGCAGCCCTGTACCTTATATCGTCACATCGTTTTTAGTTTAGTATTTTGTTAAATATGTTTACTTGAACACTTAATTGTACAATATTTAATCTAGTTAGATCATTGCTGTTTGACTACATTTTCCCAGCATGAATATTAATAGTAAATATACCAAATTTTGAAAGAAATATAACGAGAATAAAATGTGTACAGACGGTAAAGTTGACCAGAATAAGAGATAAGTCGAGCTTTGTATGCTGAGAGTACAAATCCGACCCGGAAGGAAAAAACAATAATGATGATGATGACGAATAACTTTGAATCAAAACTGAAGCTCTTCTTGTATTTAAATGTTTACATAATTCTACTCTACATAAAATAAACGGTCTATGTCAGTCGTCTCTATATGATTATTGCTTTTTCTGAGACAGTTGCCTTACTCGTACAAACGAGAAATTCACATATAAACACACATAAATAATAACAAGTCTGTGCTGCGTTCACTCATACTCGTAAGATTTAACAACTTTCAGCAAAACAAAATGACAAAATTTAAGTAAAAATTCTCGTCCCATCACCGCGGTTCAAAAAATTTAAAATCAACAAATTCATCAGTATTATTCCTTTAATGAACAGTTTTGATAAAGGACTGGTTCGACGAAGAAAGCCACTTATCACCCCACCTGAACGCTTTTCACGTCTTCAGGAAAGAGCTCGTTTAAAATGAAAAAATAACAAAGACACAACATAAGTGTTGTGTTAATCTATGGGGCGGGATTGTCATGGGCGAAGAGGAGGGAATGAGGAGGGGCCAAGGAAAATAAGATTTGGGGGCGGCTGGAAGAGGTGGTCAGATCACTCGGTCGATTGTTTGAGGTGCTTATTCAAAAGTCAAGGAAGGTTTGGAGGGTGACCGAGGGGATTATTTCGCCTTTGAATCTTTCATTGTGCAGGTGATGGCATTTCAATTAATATTTATTCTTTCATTTATTTCTTTTTTATATTTTAAAATATTAATTTAAAAGATATATGATTAAATTTCAATAAATTGAATAAAACACCAAACTCTTTTGGCATATACAATATTTGACTCACTTTTTCCACAAAAGAGGACACAGTAGGTTGAAATTATCATAGTGATATGCTTAAAAATGCAGTGCAAGAATACAATATGAAGTGTTTTATTTTCATTTCCCTAAAATAAATACAATTATTATAAATTTTGCTTCGTAAATTCCCCTTTTACGATGTTATTTTGCGACTTAAGTTTCGTGCTTCTTCATCGAGTTTTTAGTAATCTAAAGAAACATTTTTTCTAATAAAACTTATCCTATTGAAATTAATAATCTAGTATCAATATGTAGAGGGTGTTTTTAGAGGAAATGTTGAAATAAGTGTTGATGTATTATGGAATGTATGAATGTTGATAATATTTTTCTGCTGTTAACATTCGTTGACAACGATAATAATATTTATTAGGTTAATCGGTTTTTGGATTTCAAATTTTTCTAAAGGGTTTGTTCTTGGACAACTTTGCTAAGCCTTATTATTCTAACTAGTGAACTATTCGTGATGGGCAGGTAACGCATATGAGGGGAAATTAGTGAAACTGATTTTTTTAATTTAAAAGTTGTGGTAATATTGAAGAAATAAATTAATTACAGTAGTCCACTTCTTATCCACAGTTTCACTATCTGCGGTCAACCGACGTTTAAAAATATTATATAAAAAATTTCATTGTCTCGTCAAAAGGTCAATAGAGACCTACTGCTACGTCACAATATCTACACCATTCACATCACTTCATCTATAATTTCATTACTATCATTGTCACAACGAGATAAAGAGTGAATACACTGCAATCAAAATGTTTGAAAAAGAAATGAAGAGAGAGAAAACCCACAAAACTTTTATGATAGCATATTTCTTAAAGTATTTCATTTTGTTATGAGTTATTGTAATAAATCTTTTATTGTGTCTTAATTTTGAATTAAATTTTTCATAGTTATGAGTAATGTGTACATTGGAAAAAAACATAGTATATAATGTCCGGTACTATTCACGGTTGCAGGTGTCCACTGGTGGTCTTGTAACCTATCCTCCACAGTTACGGGGGGACTGCTGTATGAAACATTGATTATGACGCTAAATTATCTTTATTTTTTTTTTAATATTAGAAAATATATTGGCAACCCTAATACAAAAGTATAAATTCTTTGGAAAGATTTATATTTACGCATTAGGTTAAATGTTCAAAATACAAAATTAAAAAAAAGGATAAACTACAATATCTGTAACGAAGGTGTTTGTTAATGCCGAGGGGGTGGAATTTTCACGAAATAAATCAATGTTATCAAGAGCCAAGGATCTGGAATTCCTTTTATTCCTGTTTTCTTTGCCCTTCAATGTTTCCGCCCATTTAACTCGATAAAGCATCGCAGATGGAGATATGAGTGTGAGAAAATGACAATATTTTGGCTTCTTGTTTAATCGGGAAACTCCATTTCAGAATGTTTCGTGATTTTATATAGCGAAGTGGAATATTTTTTTTCCAAAGACACAGGATTATTTAGTTAAAATGAAAAAAAAAACTGAAGTTGAAGATCACAAAGTTTCTCTTCGACATTGTATTAAAATTGTTGATTTTTGTCACAATTTTTCATAAAGTTACTTGCGCGGAAGATCTACAAAGGTTTTTTTTCCAGTTCGTTCCCTTGGTGGGTTTTTTGCGGTTTTTATCCCCAATGGGTTTTTTCTTAATTTACGAAGCTAGGAGAATTACCCAATGTAATGGCTACCACTTACTATTTTTATTCTCAATTTTTTTTTTTTTTTATAAAGGTGAGTTTGATTCTCAAAATAAAGATATTTTCAGAACAGCATGTTCTCTAAACGGTGCTATATAAATTTTCAAGTTATTATTACTGTTGATCAAGACTTCACTGTAATTTAAGTTAAGATTTGCACTCCTTGATTTGAAACTTGCACAATCGAGAGGCAGATGTCAGAGATCTGATTTGGTTTTTTTTAATTTGCATCCAAATTATATAAGTAATTCCGTTGCATCCAAATTATATAAGTAATGCAGTTCTGTTGCATTTAAATTATACAAGTAATTCCGTTGAGGAAAGATGTATTTATGTTTTCGATATGATCGTCGATGGCACTTCAGGTTGCTCGAAATCTTAAGTTTTTTTATTAGAAAGGAATCATAATAAGCTCTTCCTTCTTCGTGTCGTCATATACTGTCTCTGCCATTAGATTTTTAAACCAGCTACCAGCTGGTTTAAGTATTGCACTCCCATTAGTTTTCTTCAAAACGCGACATAAAAATCATTACATCTGTCACAAACGGTAAAGTATATCTTTCCATATTCCCTAGCTCCTCCTTTCAGTCATTGGTAGTATTAAAAAAATGATTTTGTATATTTTCTTTACCTTATTATTTACTTTTAACGTATAATTGCATGACTGTACTAGATTTTTAATATGATTTTTATTTGATTAATCCATATTACAAAGCTATAATTTTCCTGAGAATAAGAAAATCTATAGAGATTACGTCACACAGGTTGATATCGTATAAAGCGTGCAATATATTATATCTGACAGGAAATAAAGTTTTCATTGCGTAGTGTTCTCCTTTTACGAGATAAACTGGAAGCACCCCACGTTTTGGGGGCGCCCGGACGTCGCGGTCTCAAAGATTATTAGTTCGATAGAAGCCCCACATTATGCAGTAACCATGCATCACCAAAAGTTTTGTTTTTTTTATTAATATAACAATAAAAAGCAGGGAAAGATTACTCTTCTATAACAAAAATAGTATTGATGACACTAGATGCGGTTTTGATTTGTTGGCAATGCCATTATTTGACAATGTCAGTTTAATATATAATAAATAGCTAGAGTTAAACATTTCTTGGACTTCGTTGCATATGTAAAAACATTAAAATGATGAGCAAGATCACAAATATGTAAAATGATAAGCAAGATCACATATGTTTAAAATGATAAGCAAGATCACATATGTGTAAAATGATAAGCAAGATCACATATGTGTAAAATCATCTTATAAAGATTGAGAAATAGAAATATATGAAGGTTTCAACGATGAAAAGTGTAGTGAAGTTATTTCAAGTTAACTATACATTTAAGTATAGTGAAATTATTTCAAGTTAACTATACATTTAAGACCTACGTGGCCTAATTAATAAAAAGCGGGTTAAATGTAGGACAACGAGTTCGATTCCTATTAAAATTCCGATTTTTTATAAAAAAATTAAGACCTCTTTAATATACTCGTATTTCTAGTTGATTGGAAGATATAATCACATATCACCATTTATGATATTAGTTATAAAATTGTACAACAAAAGTGTGACCATTTTGTACATAACATGTGTAGAGGTGAGGAACAAGAAACTTATGAACTATGTTTGATATTATATTATAATTTTTTACTTTGTCATATAAGAAAGTTACACAATATAAAGAAAGGCACAGAGGGTTTATCAGTAAGTCTACAGCATGCTCAAAAAAATAAAAATAAATACAATTTTCCCTCAACAATGCATTGAAGTGATAATCAGCGATGCATTGAAGATAAATTATTCAATAAAATAATTTTAACTGTTCAGAATTTCTATTTTTGTCCATAGAAAAACAACGAGGACCAACGAAAAAATCAAATAAAAATCATTTATTTCGAAAAATAATGGTAATTCTTTTTAGAATTTGGTTTACACAATAGCTGCATAACTGGATTGGACTGCCTTGCGTGAAGACTTACTTAAATTTAAATGGTTGACTTTCATAAAAAATATGCCAAAAACAATGAATTTGTTATAAGATGAACAAGAATATTTGAAAAAAAATTACGAACACTTTTTGACCACTAATTTTGATAGGGTAGGCTTACTAAATATAGTAGTAAGTTTGAAACTACATAATAAGTATAAAACATAAAAAATAAAAATTACAATTGCGCTTTTTAATTACATATTTAAATTACTGATGATTAATTTTAGAGCATGCTTGACAATTTGTGGTTGATTCAATTCATTTACATATTTATTGTTCTCTAGGTCGGGATGATTAAGTTCAGGCAATGGAACAGTCGGTCATATATTATATTATATATAAAATAACCTCTAAACTTTGACACTTCTATCTAAGTTTCAATGATAATTTAAGTTTGATAAGCTAATTTGCTTTGTTTGTTATTTAGATAATGTGATTTTGCACATACGGACGCAATGTTTTTTGTAAAAAAAATCATTTCTTGTGTTGTATTTTTGAAGGAAGAATTTAATATTTATAAGGATATTTATAAGGAATAAGGAATTTAAGACAATTGTGGTTTTTGGGGGCATAAAAAATAGCGATAGTTTTCAATTAATTATTAAGTTTTAAAAAGTTATTTCAAAGCATTGAAAGTACGAAAATTAGTATTTAAAGGAAACTTCAATTTATAATTTTTTTTTCTTTAGTTGAGGTTTATGAAAATTGATATTTAAAGAATGGCTACCTCACATTTACCCTACTTCACTGCATTAGCAAGGAGGCAGGGGAGAGGATACACCGCTGGCATTTAGATTACTTATCCAATCAGCCGGGGGAGGCTAGTCTGGACTGTGGGGAGCTGCATCTTCAGTGCAAATAAAAAAGGTAAACCGTTCTTCAGTGGGCAGTGTAATGGTTTTTTCCTCGTCCGAAACTATTTGTTTTATATTATTTTAATTTTTTTTATTTCAAATTTTTTTATCATCAACTATCCACAGTAATGAAATTGACAATATAATACAGCGTAAAAGTTTTTTGCTTCACCGAAAATATATCATTATATTTTTTTTTATAATTATTTACATATCGTTATCAAATTTACAATTAAATTCAATACAACGGTTTATTGTTGTAAAAATATAATTAAATTAATTTATATTTTTGTATACTATTAACAATACTACAGTTTACAATCGAATTCATAAAAACTAAATAATTTTGTCATCATTAACGTTTTTTGGATGTCCATGTACTCTCTATTTTGAGCAATAAGCCCGATCCATTAATCTCTGAGAAAAATAACCGTTTTCTTATACTGATTATGTCATGTTTATATTTCACAAAATTTGTTTGATTATTCAAAAAATACATTACTTATTATCATCATTGTTGTATTACACTTTCGTTTTAATTCGTAACATTATTAGCATCCTTGTGTTACTCTTTCATTGTATACGGTTCGGCTTCACAGGTTTATTGCCAGGTAGCAATCTTTCCCAACCAAATGAAAGGTCTAGTGAAAACTAGGCATCAACTTTTTTAATTTAGGTATCAGTGCAAATCAAACATGTTAATCCCGGAAAGAAAACATGCGTTTCACCAACTAGGAATCGGAGGTCATCATTAGCCCTACAATCCAGGATTGGTCTTATTTATCTGCATTTTTAGTTACTTGTCTTTTTAGCAGCATCCCTCATCCAATTGGTAACATAGAGTGTGCAGCAGTTCTCTTTCACACCATTCATCCACTTCAAGTGTGGTCTTCCCACACTCAAACGCCCCATCGGATCGCTGAAGAACGCATTCATTGCAGTCAGTGCCCTGTACTTCAGAGAATCTTTCTCTCAAAGGTATCGATAACTCTTTCGTTCAGCTTCGTAGCATAAATATTACCGTGCCAGCACAAAATATTAATTGCTAAATAAATTAAAGAAATTCTAAATATCATAGATAATATGGGTCCATGTGAGACGTATGTTATAACGGATTTCCTCAGAAATATGAGGTATTTGTGGTGCGTACAGTTGGAGTTGATAGTTTGAATGAACGAATACGCTCTAGATAGCTTCCGTGGCTTATTTGGTTACATGTCTATCTTCCAGCCTGAGGATTACTTCTTGACGCGACTCCTTAGTGGTTGGTAAAACGCCTGTCTTCCTACCAGGGGATACATGTACTAATCCCGTTGGTGCCCAATTTTTTTTATCAAATAAACAAACTTTAATACAACCTATTTTGTTGGAAGTCTACAAAATTTGTGATTCTATATAAACACTTCAAGCATCCACTACATTCCACCTAAAGTTGAACTAATTACTATCACATATCGGAAGATCTACAAGTAGTTTGACTTCTCTTTGTAAGTATTCTGTGGTTTGCTTTCCAAATATATTTTTCTAAACATATACAGATGTTGTGAAGTTTCTAATCTAATGACCACAGTCACCATCTTCGCACCTTTATAATAAACTTATATGTATATATTTTTTTTAATATTTTTAATCTGTCAAAAATAGTGGGAACGAATCCTAAGTTGGAGCGCCCTTGAAGAGAGTCTGTTTTTTCCAATCGCGCTTTATAAATTGTCCTTTTATTATTATTTAAATCTCGGTTTTTCTTTAGGGCTCATGAATTTTTTTTGGCTGGTAGATTACCACATAAATCTACCAGGGAACACAATATTTGAATAATATAATAATTTTGAGACAACTCAAGTTAATTTTGAAAAAAATGGGAGATTATCATAAGAAGAATATTATCCCACCACAATTGCCATCGTCAGACGATAGAAAAAATAATAAATTTAAAATACTAACAGTTAAAACACACTTGTATATATTTTAGTTCAAAACGAGATGTTTAATAACTACACATTCAAATTTTCTGAAAAATGAATACATAGTAATCAAAATATCTTAAATTTCAAATTATTTATAAACCTAAAAGCGAATTTCATGATTAAACCTATTTACCATTAATATCAAAAAAGTTTTCTCAGCACATTTCAAAGTAAAGTTTGTTAAAGTAACATTAACAAATCTCATTTCTTGGATCGTTTTATTTTGGAGGAAGAGAGAGATTTTTTTAAATTAACCGTCACGTAATTTCTTACACCGTAAGCTGTTGAAAAATCTCTGTAATATTTTATGAGGTTACTGACAAAAGTTTGTAATGACCGAATATTTATTAGATATAACATATTTTAAAATTTGGTGTGATAATCTTATAATCTTGTATACTAAACTACTATACAGTAGAATCTGGTGCGCTTACTACGAGTATCATTGGGTAATATCTCCCAATCAACCAGATACGCGACCTAGGCGACTGAGGTCTTCAATCGTTAGATTGTGTTGTTACAAACTCTTGCTTATTTTTTAAATTTTAAATTCAGTATTTATGAGGTCAAACTAACGAACTAAAAAGTTTTCCTGGAATTAAAACTGAAAAATGTAGTTTATTTTCATTAAAATCATTGGAAATGGATTGGAAACCATACAAACTTTTGCATATATTACATATGCCATCATACCATTTTTCTGTTGCGTGAGGCAAAAACATACTTCCTTAGCCACCTTCATGTCCATACATCTTCTAAAACAGATGATTCTCTTACTGATTATATTTTCTTCTTACACAAGTCTATTCACTTGGTTCAACTATACTTTTCTATGTCATCCTCTACAACGAGTAACACTCATGATTGGGTCATATACTTGTTTAGGTAGCTTTCGTCCCCTATCCATTTAACATATCCAAACCACCTTTACGTGTTTTTTTCATCCTACTTAATACGTCACTGTAACTCACATTCATCCTTAGAAATAAAATGTCCTATTCTATTATATCGAAACACCACATACTAGTCTAAGTGCGCTCATTTCCACTGCATTAACTGAGCTCCTTTCACTAATCCTCCACGTGTCACTCCCATAAATCATTGAAGCCAGAAATTCGCTGTTGTGGAGCATCATCTTGTCAGATATTGATATTATCTGGTTTAATCATATGTATGAACTTTACTTACTCCAAATATTTAAAATGATATGGTTGTCAACTTTTGTTAGTAACTCCACGGTTTTACTTTTCCTGCCGTGCATTCACCCCCAGGTATTACTTACCTCCTTAAAACGGAATCACCCCACTTAATAAAAAAATAATTTAAATGGGGCTCTGCCGTAATTTGTGTTCGCATAAAATCTAATGATAAAATTCCAGACGGTCTAAATCTCGGAAAGTTCCTACACAGAAATTTCATTTCATTTTGAAAGAATAAAAAAAGTTTTTTATAACGGTTCAAGTCAAATATTAAACATTGTCGAAGAATGCTAAAATTCTCAATAGACTTTTTGCTGTAAACATTTATTGCACTTTAAAGTGCATAGTCTTATTATTTATTTTATTAAGTTTGCCTTTTTTTAAACAATATATTAGATGATTCGATTTTTTTCCTGCTTTTTAATCATTCTTTTTTTTCCAAATTTCCCTTTATTTATTTATTATAAAGGGAGATTTGGAAAAATTACACTTAATTGTAATGCATACAATATGACGGATTTATTTTTTATGTATCAATTTTTTCCAACCAACCATACAATTGTTTTATAATTTTTTAAGTTAAAAGCGGAGGATTTACATTTTTGTAACGATGAAATATCATAATAATAAAAACTAAAAACACAAGCCACGAAAACAAAAATTACCATACACAAATTGAGCAAGATTAATTTCTATTTATTCTGCAATTTTTCTATTTTTCGATCTTCCTTCTTCTGAAAATTGTTGTCCTTGTTAATAAATTTGTTTTTGTTTTTATTATTTTGGTATTGCGAGTTTTTTTTCTCTACATCAATAATATAAACCCTCCACCTTTCACTCAAAACTTTGTAAAATAAGAACCTAGATTTGTCTTTAATATTTATAACAGTTTTTTATTGCTTGGTGTATGTGACAATAAGCCCGTCAGGCTATGTTTTGTTCAATCAAGTGCCACAAAGAAACATAAGTAAATAAAAACACATTTTTTTCTTTATTTTTCATCAGTTTTCCTGCACGTTACATATATTAAAAAGAACTTTTCAAAATATCTTATTACAAGTATAAAAAACATGATATTTCGATATGGGTTAAAATTGGTTGTATTCAATTTAATATACGAGTATGTACATATTTAAACCCTAAACACAAGGAGTTAAAATAATCTGTTAGAAGAATTTAACATTTCGTCTTCGGGAACTAATATATAAATAAATAAAGCATTCTTCCATAAAGACATGACATTAATATTCATCAGAATCTACACAATTTTTTTATTTAAATGCATATCATAAACCAGTCAATTGAATAGGTTTTTGAAAATATCAAATGTATATTTATTGTACAATAAGTGAATGAATTTACAAAAAAAATCATTTTCTAAACTACTCATACTAACAGTTTATGTTTGTTTTAACATTTTATATACGAAAAGATTTTCCCTGCGTATCGAAAAGCTCAAGAATATTTCTCGTATTTACGAAGGGGGTGAAAATGTGAGGTAATGTGGTCTGATGTTCTGGCAAGAATAGGGTGTTATTTTGGTAGAACCTTCACTGGCGGGGGATAGAGGGTTGTGGACAGCAGTGAATCACTAGCCACTATCGAGGGTTAGGGTGTTTACCAAAACTCTTTCAATTTTATGGTTACACATATACCTTGGTAGAAACACATATATCTCTTTAAAAATATAGCCAACTCTTGTGATGCAAATGGTAAACTTTTTTCAAAGTGTTTTTTTCTTTCGATTGTTACCAAGCGCCCTTTCACCATTTTTTTATGCAAAGGAAAGAAAAACAAGTTGGGTAACTGCGCCTATTGATACAGTTATGACCTAAATATTTTTAGTGACCTCCGTGATCTATTTGATAAGATGCTTGTCTTCGACCCGGGATATCGTTTTCTACTCCTGATGGTGTCAAAAAAATAGAAATCAGTCTCGTTAAAGAGTTCAACTGGTAACTATACACGAAGGCGTTAAACATATGCGAGTGTTGCCTTCCCCTTACGGTTATATTGACAACACGTACAATGATACTTATGATAAATGCAAATAATAAAGAACGAATATCTTAAAGGCACAAAACTTATCCCTTTGTATCCTTTATAAATTTTTTTAACGTTTCAAAATTTTATGTGTTTAAACTTTCTTTCTTTTTTTTCAGTGCAATCGATCTACTTTAGTTCATCAAAATGTCGAAGAAGCAGCAGAACGACGTGTATCCAAACTTGAGAATGCACGGGGATTATCTCGATGTTTATGTCGAAGAAGCAGCATAACGACGTGTATCCAGACTTGAGGATGCACGGGGATCGAGATCTGTAGATTCAGAACTGGTTCGTTCTCATCATAATGTACGCGACAGGCTGATAGAAACTGAAATAGGTCAGTAGGAATATCAAAAGTATCTTTTTTATATAGAATTAAATTTTATGTTTATATTTCAAAATCTATCAAATCGTATGTAGAAATGGAGTTTTTTTTTATTAGTTCCAATTATCTATTTGTCTTCCCTTAAAATTTAATAAGTTACAATTATCGCTTTGTGTTCCTTAACATTTAATAAGCTACTTTTATGTTTCGCAATTTTATATATTGCATGAAATACTCTACTTTGTGGCGACACGTAAAGACGTTGAAATTAATTACAAATATGCGTGTCCAGCTGCAAAACGATTGATCAGTTGAGATATTCTCACATCAATCGTATGTAGAAATGGAGATTTGTGACAAGATGTATTAATTTGTCATTATTGTTAGTTTTTTGTAATGTATTTACCTTAATAACTTGCTATTTATTAGAATCGAGCCTTATATTAAAGTCGATAAAATAATTATAATCACTGAATGTCTATATTTTTTTAACGTTTCAAAATTTTATGTGTTTAAACTTTCTTTCTTTTTTTTCAGTGCAATCGATCTACTTTAGTTCATCAAAATGTCGAAGAAGCAGCAGAACGACGTGTATCCAAACTTGAGAATGCACGGGGATTATCTCGATGTTTATGTCGAAGAAGCAGCATAACGACGTGTATCCAGACTTGAGGATGCACGGGGATCGAGATCTGTAGATTCAGAACTGGTTCGTTCTCATCATAATGTACGCGACAGGCTGATAGAAACTGAAATAGGTCAGTAGGAATATCAAAAGTATCTTTTTTATATAGAATTAAATTTTATGTTTATATTTCAAAATCTATCAAATCGTATGTAGAAATGGAGTTTTTTTTTATTAGTTCCAATTATCTATTTTTCTTTCATTAAAATTTAATAAGTTACAATTATCGCTTTGTGTTCCTTAACATTTAATAAGCTACTTTTATGTTTCGCAATTTTATATATTGCATGAAATACTCTACTTTGTGGCGACACGTAAAGACGTTGAAATTAATTACAAATATGCGTGTCCAGCTGCAAAACGATTGATCAGTTGAGATATTCTCACATCAATCGTATGTAGAAATGGAGATTTGTGACAAGATGTATTAATTTGTCATTATTGTTAGTTTTTTGTAATGTATTTACCTTAATAACTTGCTATTTATTAGAATCGAGCCTTATATTAAAGTCGATAAAATAATTATAATCACTGAATGTATAAATTTTTTAACGTTTCAAAATTTTATGTGTTTAAACTTTCTTTCTTTTTTTTCAGTGCAATAGATCTGCTTTAGTTCATCAAAATGTCGAAGAACCAGCATAACGACGTGTATCCAGACTTGAGGATGCACGGGGATCGAGATCTGTAGATTCAGAACTGGTTCGTTCTCATCATAATGTACGCGACAGGCTGATAGAAACTGAAATAGGTCAGTAGGAATATCAAAAGTATCTTTTTTATATAGAATTAAATTTTATGTTTATATTTCAAAATCTATCAAATCGTATGTAGAAATGGAGTTTTTTTTTATTAGTTCCAATTATCTATTTGTCTTCCCTTAAAATTTAATAAGTTACAATTATCGTTTTGTGTTCCTTAACATTTAATAAGCTACTTTTATGTTTCGCAATTTTATATATTGCATGAAATACTCTACTTTGTGGCGACACGTAAAGACGTTGAAATTAACTTCAAATATGCGTGTCCAGCTGCAAAACGATCGATCAGTTGAGATATTCTCACATCAATCGTATGTAGAAATGGAGATTTGTAACAAGATGTATTAATTTGTCATTATTGTTAGTTTTTTGTAATGTATTTACCTAAATAACTTGATATTTATTAGAATCGAGCCTTATATTAAAGTCGGTAAAATAATTATAATCACTGAACGTCGTTACAAGGTTGTATTGGGGCAAATTTGTGAACTGTCATAGAAATCAGAACGTTTGATATTCATCCGTTTGAATCGGACCAAGCTTTGCTCTGAAGAATACGTTCATTCGCGAGATGCAGTTGTAAATGACGGTAATAGAACTAAGGTTGGAAGACTATAACTTATGCAATTTAGTGATGTCAAAAGAAGAATCGGTTGAAAAAGTATTTCCCTTTATTCAAATCACTTATAAGAATCAAGATTGGGTGAGTGAATGAGATATTGTTGGCGCGAAGAACAAAGACGTCTATGAACTTACCAATATTATTCAGTTCCTTTTTTAATGTTTCGCAATTTTATGTGTTTTTGTTATAACTTTCTTTTTTCTTTTTCAGTGCAATCGATCTTTCATTTGAATTCAAATCATATCGTGAATTGACCTATTGGAGTGACGCGATCATTTGCGAGCACGGCGATAAACGCGACAGACTGAGAGTGACTGAAAGACATCAAAAATATTGTATACCCACAAGCATTGTGAAATTAAACATAATTGAAACGTGTGCTTTCTCTTTTCTTTCTTTTCCATTTAACCAGACTGAGCCACAGCAACGCGTGGTTGGGTACAGCTAGTATATAAATAATAAATTTCAATTTATTTTTATAGACAAAAAAAATCGATTTTCGTTTAGTATTCAATATTTCAGCCAGTTACTTATTAATACGTTTTATCGAAAATGTGAGTCGACAAAAAAATTAAGTTCAAAATGTATGAATTAAAACGCCTAAAAAATTTTCAAAAACTTTAAATTCATTTATCAAAGGTTCAAGCTTAAACTAAACTTTGTGGAACTACACATACAAATATTTAACAGTAAATTACTTTGTTATCCAACATATTCATTAATCCCCTCTACAAATGTTTCTACTTATTCCGAGGCTCTCTTCAGGCTGAACGAATAAGAGTTAAAAACACGTGTAACAGGGATTAATGTAACTAGTGGAATTAAAAAGTAATTTATTGTTAAATATTCTATGTTAAAATATTTATTATTAATTTACCAGTTCATAAACTGATTGGTTTTTATATCACATTTTTTTATTGTTCAATGATAAAAATAATCATATTAATAAATAAACGAATATTTCGAATACAAATTATTTGACATATCTCGTTGCTTGGCAATACGGCGTAAGAATAATATTTATTAAGGTGACATACAATTCTGCGGTAATGGATCATTCCTTTATGTGGTTAATTTGTCAGATTGAGGAAAAACAAAACGAAGCTCCCGGGGCTTATTTTATCGAACCCTTTCATCAGCTATAAATACATTAAGATGCTGGGATATATTCCTGTGGAAGCTGGCAACTGTAGCCGGAGGAAGACAGCGTAGGGGACGTGAGGGGATGTTTGGGTTGAGATTCCACTAAAACCTTCGCATCTAACGATGGGGTGGCGAGGTCAAACTCGACCAATCTAAGGGAGAAGCGCATCGGAATTATCGCCAGTGGCGTACTTTGTCCTTAAAAATGCAATAATATTATAAGATGATTAAAAATTTCTTAAACTATCAGAAAGTAGAACTTTCGTAATCATGTAGAATCCAACAAAGTGACTTTATAAGAAGATATAATGTTCACAATTTACAATGTAAAAAGCAAGTCGATTGAACTGTGTGCATGTGAGACGTGAAATGTGACAGCTCAAAACAATCACTCAAGGCTTCTAAAATAGGATCCCTCATGGACTGAATGAATGAAGCACACAAACTAGAAGGATATCTTAAGTTCAGTTCCTACGAATGTTTAATTATTTTATCTGTCAGCACTTAGTACATGGGTAAGGTTTGAGAATTGATGGCATGTTAATGCCATAAATTCTCTTTTTTTCTTTTATTGACGATTTTTTTCTTTTATTAATTCTCTTTTTTTCTTTTATTGAATTCCTGTATTGTCAAATTTTATATTTCACATGAAGTAAAATATGACCGTATATAATTAAAAAAAACTTAATTATTTTAATCTATTTTAACAAAATATTTGAAAATTAAACAAGAAATTATTTCAATTAAAATATAACTCCAAACTACATGGCCTAGTTCGTAAGACAACTTGCTTCCGACCCAAGGGTTGCTGATTAGATTTTCGTTTGTACCCGGATTTTTTAAAAAGACTTATTTTCTAATTTATTCTTAAGGTTTATTTTTAACACATTTATAATTGTTTATTAGAGATTGTCATATGGCAATATGCCCGGCAGATTTTACTGTATAACCAAAGTGTAATACAATACAATAACTAACTGATATTGAATTATTTCAATTTTGACTCACGCATTTTGTCTAATATAAATAACTTTTTATAAATAACAAGATTTTTATGTATATTTCCAAAACATATCTTTGTTGGCGAGATCAGTTGCAACATTAACTTATTTTTCAACATACACTTTCTTAATATAACATAAATTTTATGAAGTGTTTTGATTTGAAAATAGACTACTTACAATTATTAATCCAGAGACATGCAGACAACTCTTAATTTTTTTCTCAATTTAAAACAAAAATTAACACTAACAGCGTGGTAAAAGTTTTAATTAAAAGTGCCCCATTTCCAATTTGTGTCGTCCACTCCGGACCGGCGAAATATTGCATTATCCAGCCGGCGGAGCTGGCCCGGACATTCGTTAGCTTATTTACCGAGATGCCCGCCGGATAAAAGTGTCCGGCTGCACTGCGACTGTTTGCTCCCGTCACGGCACACACTGGACGGAAACTACGTTCCCATAGACAGTTAAAATATTGGAGGCTTTATTGTTATTTTAAATTTATATTAAATATATAACAGTGTATTTTACCTCGATATATCCACCACAATATATTTAGGGCACTATTTCGTCGGAATGTGTAAATAAGAACTTAAAATTTTTACTTCACTAAAATTCAAAGATTCAGGTTCTGATACCATATTAAAAAAACTTTTTTTTTGTTAATTTAAACTTTTTATTTTATCATTTCCAAGATATAAGCCGACTAGTTTTGAGAGGTAATTATTTGTTAGTTTAGTATACATTGTATCTTGAGAAAGAGAGGATTACCTTCCAAAACTACTCTGACTTACCATGTAAATGGTAAAATATAAAGTTGAAAAAAACATTTTTTTAAATCTTTGTATTTACCAGAAAAAAAATCATAAATGACCGAGTATTTTTAAGGCCTTGAAAATATCATAAGCAATCGATATAGTAAAATCTCCACCCACTTAATGTTAACCCTTCTAGCAAGATAAAAGATTTTATTTTTTATAAATGAAAAAGTGATGTAATCTGAAAGATTTTCTTTTGAGTCAATATTAACTCGATTAGAGCTATTGAGGAAAAATATGATAGAGTTAGCGATTTACAACACGACGATTTGTGAGTGAATATTTTTAATTATGAGTGCAAGTGGGTACGTATCATAAGTTTTTTTATGTACACGTATTACTAAATGTACACTGTGATAAATTATATATTACTAAATGTACACTGTATTAAATTATATGAAAGAAAAAAGTAAATGCGACATATGGGTGAATAATGAAAGATAATCCAAGCTGTGTAGTATTTACTCAGATGATGGATGAGTTAAGATGTATATCGACCGGCGTGTAGCGACAGGAAACAAAGCCAATGGGGCACTTAAACATATATACTCGAAAAGGACAGTGTCAAAATTTGCTAAGATGATAGTTCACAACAATGTTGTAGTGCCAAATTTGATATATGGCAGTGAACGTGGAAAAAGACTGAGAGGAGCCGAATAAATGCTGAAGAAATGCGTGCATTTAAAAGAATACATGGAGTTACAATGTATAACAGAATATTAAATTAAGTGATCAGGATGTTATGTGCACTAAGACGTGTTAAGTAAGATGACGAAAAGAACATTGAAATGGTTTGTGCATGTAGGTAGAACGAATAAATACAGAAAGAATAACAAAACAGATATATGACACAAATGAGTGAGGAACTCCAAGAAATATATCGTTGAATCAAGTTGAATGATATTTTGAAATAAAGAAACGTTGAAAGTCAGGGAAATGGTGTGATTTGTATTGTATGTATTCGTTTATTTTATGAAAAATTTAATATTTTTTGGAAAAAATAACTAAAACGTCCTATTGGAGTACTAAGTTAACTATTTTTTTAAAATAATGCATTTATATTATAAGTATATATTTTTTACAATAAATCAAGTATTTAGATATACTCGTATATGAAAAAAATCAAATATCAAAACTTACCACGTCAAGAGATGTAAGTTTGATTGTTTCGTAGAAATTGATTGACGAAATTTGATAAGCTTATCTTAACATTGTTTTGGCATTGTGTTTTGTTATGATAAGATAAGCTTATCATTGTTTTGGCATTGTGTATTATTATAAGATACTCTTATGAAGAGATGATTTTTTTTTCTATCTTCTTAAAAAGTTTTATTTTTATATTTTAGAAAGTCGTTTTCAGTCCTTTGTGCACCAGCACGTGGGCTGGATTTCTCACCCTCTATCTATCTCCCTCGATCTCACTTTGCCACTGTCTTTTTGTACTAAACGAGCTGATATCAACGCAAAACGAATTCCCAACGAACTGGACGACGATATGTTCTTTAATTTATTTCTAACATTCCTTTGCAGTTCGATAAGGTGACCGGAATAAAGTGCAACAGAGGAAGTACTATTTAGTAGTCAGTACGGAACTTTGATTCTTATTACTGTTTTCAAGTTTTCATGTCTTTGGATTTCTTTCACATCAAGATGTTGAAACATTTTTTTAGAAAATAGTCAAAAACGGACTAGTGCAGTGAATTTTATTGATATTTTCGGTACAATTATTACCCAAAACTAATCTAGTGGTTTTTTTTTAAATATTACTTAAGAAATGAAATATTCAGAGTATTAAAATGTTTTGTTTCAATTCAACATACCAAATTGTTTTAATCATTTAACTATTGCTGCATGAAGGGTTATTATTTTAACTAAGTTACATCAACTTGAACATTTTTAACAAAAAAAAAAACAATTTGGTATGAGTAGTCTAATGTTTATATTGTATTAATCTTTCACTATGCAGAACCTCTTGGTACATTTATTGCCATGCGGTAATCTGTTCTAACCAACCAGATACATTTTATGAAGGTCTTAATTGAAAACCAAACTTTTACCCTTTTTAAAAAAATGGTTTCAGTTGGGTTTAATCAATGGGAATCGAATCCGCAACCCTCGGGCTGGGAGACAGATATCTTGACTAGGACATGAATGTTGTTCTGACTAGTAACATTTTTGTTTTGTTTTTGCTAATTTCCAGGCTAGTTTCACCTTCAGACTTGCACTTAAAGTTGAGTTTTATTCATACGCACAGTATTAATTGCGATATAACGCTTCATAACTCATTGTATTTTATTTTTTTAAAAATCAAGCAGCTATAGTGTTTGTTGTTTTCCATAAGAAGAAGTTTAAAAAACCTTCTTTAGCTTAGAATATACAATCTGAATGGAATCATTGTTAATGAATACAATCGATATCTGAAAATGTAATGTTTGTGAACGTGATTTTTTAATCATTGGCTGAAAGGTAACGGAAGCGGGAGCAGCAAGAGTAGCAGGAGCGAGAGTAGCAGGAGCGAGGGTAGCAGGACCGACGGTAGCAGCCGGTTAGTTAACTCCCTCCGCGGATGCATGCGGATGAATAATTCAGGTAAGGCTCGTCTGCTTGGTAAATAAAAGCAATATTCAGCGCGACTCACCGGGAGACCAGGAAACATCTCGTAAAAATATCACAATGGTCACACTTCCCGACCCCTCGCGTGCTAACACTTCGTTCAAATTGTATTGCCTTGCAAAGATTTCTGAACTCTGTAGCCCAGTTGATAAGACACATATCTTCTGACTCGGGGGTTGCGAGTTCAAGTCCCGTTGGTACATTCATGTTTTAAAAAGTTCAATATGGTTGTCACTTAAAGCCTCTTTACACGTACGATATTTCTGATTGGTTGAAAGAAATTTCTACGTGGGGTTTAACACGCCAGGTTATACTGCATACAACTCAATTGTAAGACAATGGTATATTTTGTTGTATTTTTTGATTTGTAAATATTTCATTGCTTTGATTATGTTTAAACGTGAAATAACTTTTTTTAAATGATTTTTTCTAGTAATTAATATATTTTTTACTTTAGCTTTTTACTTTAGATTTTTTTGTATCTTTTTCCCGCATTTCATCGAATTGTAGCAATTTAGAAATTTTAAATAAAAATTTGTAAAAAAAAATTTATACTGAACTCTGGAATCGTTTTTTTTCTTTGTTGAATTTTACCACCATAAGTGTTAAATAAGAATAAGTAGTGAAAAAATATTTTAAAACGTTTTGTGGCATGTTTTACTTCGTTTTACAGTATGGTATTTCACGTAAAGTTCACAAACTTTTAATTACACAATTAAAAGTTAGCTAACGGCTATCCACGTAATTTCTTCACTTTTTAGAAATAATTAAGCTTATATCAATAGGATTCGCTGATACCAATATCAGCCAAATTACCTGTAATATAAAAGTGGTGAAGGAAGCAGTTATTAACTTATGAAACTTTAATTGAGTGCAAAATCAAATAATATTCGCGCAAAACTTGTCAAGTTTCTAATTTACATTTTTCAGGTAACATTACTATTAGAAAAAATATACATACAAGAAACAAAATATAGAGAAGACTCAATAACGAAGATGCTAGCGTACCGGGACAAATTTGAAATATTGGTTGCAAACGAATCAAAAAGGGAATGAAATGAAAACCCGGATCACGTAGTTGAATCACTTTGTTCGCGAGAGACGGGGAACAAGTTGAGATTCCGCCGAGACTGGATTTGAATGAAGAAAATAATATTGCGGTTACCACGTGAATGACTCTTTCCATATTCCCAAAATATATATACTCGTATATCATTCTCGGGTGAAACAGGATCATGGCATTTTATATTAATAGTTAATGTTTGAAATCGAAAATCTTAGATTTTCTTTTTTATTTTGGTTTAGAAGATGTGTATGTGTGTTGTTTAGCAAATAATTTGAAAGCCCGGATTTTAAGATTCATTAGTTGATGGACATCGTATCTACAACACCACTGTCAGAAAAGAAAGATGCAACTGTGGTGGCTTTGGGGTGTCTCCTCTACGGCTCTTCTTCCGAGCACAGGGCACAGTTGACAACCCATCAGGTGTGACCTCAATTGAATCCCACCACATATTCACTGTGGTGGGTCCTCTACGCCAATCCTCCACCTGAGAAGATTCTCTTATGATCTACCGTGAGAGGGTTGCGTAGACCATCGTTTGTCAACATGCGGGTCACGATGCTCATGGAAGTCACGCTAAAATATCAGGAGTGAGGAGCGAAAATAAAAACAACTTATGTTACATGTGCTAAAAAAATAACACATTTTCTGAGAAAAACGAACACACACATACATAAATACCACCACGTCGTCTCCCCATCGTGGGGTTAAATGGCTTTCCTATCGCGAGACATATCTTTCACCTCTTCTATACCCCTACACCTCCAACAGCTCCTACGATTTCTTTGTTTTTTTTTAAATTTCCTTCTTTAAAAATATCGTACACTTGATCCAACTATACTTTCCTTGGTTTTTGTCTACCACGCCTTCCACTCACATTTGCACAGTATATTACTTTTTAACTAGTCTTTCTTTTTTCATTCGTTACACGCGCTCAAACCATCTCGAAAATGATCACATTTATTTTAAAAAAAATAAAGTTCAAAGTTTGAGTTAATGTAATACATTGTTTACTCCGGTGGCTACCTTTGTGTACTCATACTCATATATATTGTTATAAAGCTAATGATAGTGTGCTGTAGGTAGCGTTAGTTGTGTAATTATCCTGTTTGTGATATTAAAGAGTAGATATCCTTACCTGATTAGTGATATCGTCTTTATGCAAGTACAACATTTATACGACCACATGCGCATGCATCAACAAGATATTAAGTAATTGTAGGGGGGTCGTGAAGTCTATTTTTAATTTATCTTTTGAGGGGCCGCAAGACTTAAAAGGTCGAGAAATAATGCTGTAGACTTTTAAGAGATCTCCAAATGACCAAAAGTAAATGGTGTCTCACCGGCTATCACTAGTGATTGTGAAATAATTATTGTGTAATGTTTTAAATTTTAAATCTGCATGCTGTGAACAATTATAATTTTATAATACTGCTTTAAGATTTTTATTTCTGAAATATATGATTTTTTATGAATGATGATTTCTGTGTAATACGCCAACTGTCGAAAAAATCAACAATCTGTAAAAGATTGTTGAATTTTTCACAATGTTTTTCATTGACTGCTATTAAATAAAAAAAAATTGAGAATTATCGAAGCAATTAAAACTAAATTTACATGAACAGATTATACTACCAAAGAGGGGATTATTTTCATACTACAACAATATTTCCCCGTATTAAAACATATTTATTATCAACTCTTCACTGAAGATGAGTATTTTTCCTGATTTATTAAAATTGTTGTATATTTTGCTGCTTCCGAAAATCGTCAATCCTGCGTCTGCTAAAAAAAATTCGGGCTAACATATTTCCGTTCTCTCATTTTTTCGAAGGTTCTAGAGAGAATGCTCCATAATCAACTCATTAATCGTCTATCAACTAATAATTTCTTATCCCACTACAGTTGGGTGTTTGTTTTTGCCACAGGACGACCACTGTTTTAATCAGGATCTCTGATGACGTCAGGCTTGCTATGGACAGTGGTCGGGTTACACTCATTCCTCTTTTGAGTTATGTACTGCATGTAACTCGACCGATTGTGAGTTGCTTCTAGGATACATAACGCAACTAAATATCTCAAATCGTACTTTGAAGTAGTTAAGAGTTATTTACAAACAGCAGCTGAAGTTATCCAATAAGTTATTGAATGGATTGCTTCCGACTTCAGGTGTTCTTCATGAATATTTTCCCCTCATCTCTATTTTTTATTGTAAATTCAATTCAGACGATCTACAAGTATAAGTAAAATTTAGTTTATAAGTAAATTTAGTTTATAAGTATATAAGTAAAATTTAGTTTATAAGTATAATTTAGTTTATAAGTAAAATTTAGTTTATAAGTATATTACACAGTAGCCTAGGGAAAATGGCTAGTTCGTTAATCCTATAAAATTGCCAACTATTTTCATAGAGAGTAGTCGTCATCTTTTGAGGACTTATCAAGCAAATGTTTCTTCCATTAAAATAATGGCTGTGTGTTTCCGTATTCTCAGTATATTAAGAATCTGGGAATCCTTACCGGTGCTTTCTTTTATTTAATGCAATCATATCTCCGAGCTGCAAAATTTTCACATGTCTCCGTTCTCCCTAAAGATTAAGTACCATATTTTATTCATTATCCAAGGCAGCATGTTACTAACACAACATCTCATTTTGTCCTTAACTAACAATGAGGATGTTTAATATATTGATGCTAGTGAGAAGTTATTGGATAGATATTAGAGGCTCCAAAATATTTGTATTCTGTTTTTTTTAATAGGCAATCCACCCACTAGGATGATTTGTAGATTATATTATATTTATTTTCATTATATTGGAACATCGAACCAAAATCTAATGGTTTCAAATAAAATATCAATAACTTATTTTAACTTTAAAGTATTAGGTTTTGAATATTTTGACAAAAAAATATATTTTTTGATCCCTTTATGTGATCTACAATACATATAATTTGTTAGATTTTTTTAAACTAGGCTGTACTCGTACAAAATTCATGAACAAATTGGAAACTAAAACAGAGTAGCGAAACAAAATATTCATTAAAAAATTCAAAACTTTTGACATGTACTTTAATTGGAAATAACGAGTTGAAATTTTTCGGAGTGGTAACACGCTAAAACTAGGGATTTGTTTCAGTAAAAACCCATTTCACTAAGTCCATGATTCTGAGGATTAAATCAAAACCCGTCTCTGCTCGAGACAAGTTAACATTAGTAGGAGTTAAACTTCTGCTTTTAGTAAAAACCCCACTTTTTTCGGAAGAACCAAAAGAGAAAGCGTCATGACTGTCAAATTTTCATGTCATGGTAACTAAGAGGAAATTTTAATATGATAGATATTTTTATAAATTGATTATATAATATGTTTCTGAACATATTTTTATAAATTGATTACATAATATGTTTCTGTACATATTTTTATAAATTGATTATAAAATATGTTTCTGAACATATTTTTATAAATTATATAATATGTTTCTGTAGATATTTTTATAAATTGATTATATAATATGTTTCTGTACATATTTTTATAAATTGATTATATAATATGTTTCTGAACATATTTTTATAAATTATATAATATGTTTCTGTACATATTTTTATAAATTGATTATATAATATGTTTCTGTACATATTTTTATAAATTGATTATATAATATGTTTCTGTACATATTTTTATAAATTGATTATATAATATATTTCTGAATAAATTTTTATAAATTGATTACATAATATGTTTCTAAACCTATTTTGCTAAGATTGTCATGTTAGGCCAACAAAGAAATTCTTATTAATAAATTCAATTTTAAATTGAAACAGTATTTCTTAAGTAACAAAACCTTTTTTCAAAATAGTCGCTAAGTAAGACCCGAATTCATTACTTGGTCTACGTTCTAAATGTTTATTTTACACTTCATAATATATAACAATCTGGTGAGCTTATTGTCAAATGGCAATTTCTTCCAAATAACCAGACAAAAGTAAATCGACGAGGGCGCAAAAATTATTCAAATTGTTAATTATTTGTACAAAATTCATGAACAATATGATATAATTAACAATTTAAGTAATACATCATCAATCAAAGGTATAATAAGGACTGCGTATTGGAGAGTAAATAAAAATCGGGAGGGAAATACGTTACATTACTGACTTGAATTTAATAATTTTCTAGTCGCTATTTAAAATATACCAATGATAGACCGAGTCTAATATTAGATGATAACTGGTTCCAGAGTCTTACTGCACGGACAGTATAGGACGATGTAAAAAAAAGAATAGTGGTAAATTTGGGAAGCCAATAAACAATATCAACTTAAGCGTTGCACTAGTCCATGATCCGAATGACTATGAATTTTTTCGACGAGATAAGAGGGAGTGGTTAGACAGTTAAGGATGTCATACAATAGTGACAATATGTCAAGTTTGCGTGTCTTTCTCATATTCAACTTATTTTCTTTAAATGATACAATGAACGTTCATTCTCAATTTAAAAATAAATCTCAGACAAACATTCATAAATACTCATACTAATTTCTAGTCTTAAAATTTCATCATTTGTATTCAGAGTTGTACCTCATACGCTCAAAACTTTAAAGTGAGGTAATGAAACCACGTGACTTCCTCATTAAATAAAGCTACGATAAATTTAACTTGAAATGCTTATTTCTTCAGTTAAAAAGTTCAGTTTTAGTATTTACTGCTAAGGTCAGACTATGATTTTTGTCTTAAGTTTTGAAAGTCTTGGTAATAGTGTTAAGTGCTTCTGCCCTTCCAATTAAGTGAAGTGTTGTGTCTTCATCATCTTCGAAAATTAAAGAAAGCTATGAACAGTGTTATTTATTCAGTTCAGTTTTTTGTATACATACATACCATCACGCATTTTCCCTGTCGGGGTAGGCATAAAGGACAAAGCATTAGACTTTCCCCTAATCACTTTATTCCGTATTCTGTCATTCATAGTCACCTCGTATATTTATCTCAGTGTACAAATTTCTATAGTATTTATTCGGATAATGCAGTATTTTCCTGCGTCCACGTTCCACTCCAATACATCGAAATTATATACAAATATACCATCATACCGTTTCCCTATCAGGGTTGGAAGACTTACTTTATAACACAAAAAGCATTGAAGCTTATGGTGATAGTTAAAACATGTTTATTTATAAAAGATCTTATAAAAAAAATTTAAATCATTTCATATATCACAGATATGTCAGGACAATATTTTGAAAAAAATCTTGTTTTATCCAAGGGTGTGGTTTTTAAACCAACAAATTTAAATAAGAAAACCAGAGTGTTAACGTTTATGTTTTTATTTTTTAGACTCTAAAAGGAATTCGAAGTGATACTCTCACCTCTTTTTCTATCTTTCAGGATTCTGAAACTTGGTAAGAAGTCTGAAATGCTGTAAGAGTTAAATCTACCCAATGGATAAACGCAATTGAAAGGAAACGTTTTCTTTCTATTTTAACGGATGCACTTTCCGATACATTTAAGAAATCGCGATCCTTAACGATCCCTTTTCTGCTGGAAACGGGGACTGGCTTAATTGAAAAAGTTAACTTTTCAGTTTCATTCAAGGAAGATGCTATAGAAAGGATCGGTGATAAGAATTAAGAGGATAATTGTTTCTTTAGAGGTGCTCGATTAATGGCTTCGACAATTTCATTAATTCCTTTCATAAATTGTGGCAATAATCAGGCTGTTGAGAGAGATAGCTGTTTCTAACATTTTTTATACTATCAAATATTAATTTTACACGGATAAACTAGTAATACATACCATCACGCCATATCTTTGTTGATGTAAGCAGAAAGGACAGAGCGCCAGAGTTTCATATCTCGACACATATCCTTCGCCTCTCCTATTCATTCAAAATATCATTCTCTTGATCCAAACTTTCTTCGGTCTTCCTCTACCGTACCTTCTACTCGTATTTGCACTACATATTTGTTTTCGTAATATTTCGTCATTTATTTCTTCTACTTTTCTTAACAATCTCAGAGTGCTCTTTTTCATCTTACTCAATGCATCAGCCTTAAATTCACATTTATCCCTAATTAATTCATTTTGTATTCTGTCATACGTTGTCATCCTGTATATTTTTCTAATGTAGTCGGCCTCTTTTTGTCTTTTTCCAACGTACTTGATAGCACACGCACAGTGGAGCGCGTGCGAGTATTATTACTAGATGAACTCTTTAACAAGACGATCATCGTAGCCTAGTTGGTAAGACACCTGTCTCTCAGCCAGGAGGTTGCGTTTTCAAATCACGGTGGAACCCAGATTCTTTTTAAAAAGGATAATATTCTGGTTTTCATTTAAGGCGTCTTTAACATATTTCTGGTTGTTTGGAAGAAATTGCCACAGGACAATAAGCCCGCCAGGTTGTACTGTATACAACACAAGTGTAATACAATACTCATATCACATTTTATATTTTTGTGGTGCAATGGATAATCAAATCCGAAATCCCCGGAGTTGAAGATCAGTATCATTTCAGTAAGGCTAAGGGGCACATACACATGGTGACATATTATAAGAACAAAGCAAGCACATACGTTAATTTTAGTTATCATCTCTATTGGGAACCAAAACCGAAATCTTCGGATAGAAGACTAGCGTCTTACCACTTAGACCACAGAGATCACCTCGTTGATAAGAAGCTGAGAGATAGGATAGAGGAAAACTTCCCCGCTCGCCTTTCCGTTTGGCAGCTTCATTTCAATGTTGTTTTACTCCGTAATGGCTCTTACTTAAATTATTTATTCCAGTTTTTTGCTCGTAAGGTTCCTGTATATACTATACTTTGAAATATCGTATTATCTGGTACCAAGAATCCGGTAAATAAATGCTATAAAAATGGTGTTTCGGTATTTGAGAACAAATATTTTTTCATTTGGTTAAATAAAACATATGAATTTATTCATTGCAACTTTATTGTATAGCAATGGAGGGGGCTAATTACTAGGTATCAACAAAGAGGATTAACCGAATTAGAAATACTAATATAAGAGAGTTTTTTATATAGATTTTCTAGCTCCATATTTAAATGGCACATAAACTTGCTTAGACATGCTCGTAATTTTCGAGTATATGGTGACTTATGATAGTCACTAACATATAAGAAAAGAACGCCTTTTAAGTTCCCTGCGATATAATTGATGAAAACAATTGCCGAGTAAATGGAGTACAGAATTAACTGTCAGATTTACGAACCTTCTAAATAAGAGGATGACGATGAAAATATATTTTCTGAAAAAATATTTAACGTATCTACAATAAAAAGTCCTGATTTTTTTTCCTGCGATAAACTTGTGTATGTGGTATAAACGGTAAACGTAATGAAGTGACAAAAATTGGTGTCGCCGCTTTATTTCTAATATTATATTTCAGCGGCATCTGTGGCACAATTTGTAAGGTCGCTACGGACGTGCCATTACGATCCTGCCGCACCCTGCTACGATTGTAGCTGTTACGGTGCGGTCCGATGCGGCGTCTTCTACGTCAAATTCATAGGGAATGTTACCTTGCTGTTCCCATTTTTTTATATAATTTAAGTTCAATATAATCTAAATATCGGAATATAATAATTCTTTGTCTTGAAGATTCATTAATTTTATGTTCTAAGGATATATCATCATGTATTAAACTTTAAAAAATCTGAAATTAGCAGGAGACGAACCTGTTTGAATAAAAATTATACTCATCTCGTCACAATTTTGGAAGGTGGTAAGAGAGATGAAAAGAACAGAAAAAGGATTCACCAATGCAGAATTTTATAATAAATATAAATTGAATGTAACATGATCGGAAATTTAATCACGTGGGATATTCATGAACAAAATAACATGAATTAAATGATAAAAATAATCCCACTACTATATATTTGTGGTGATCCACATCAAATCTTACAACATTTTGTAGACGAGTATTTCTTTAACCTCTTCCGACCTGGCCTCTATTACAATGGACAAATAGTTCATGTGCACTTTCATTTTGCAATATCAGCACAAAATTCATCTTGCAATATCAGCCGCTCTTACTTGGTTAAATAATTGTGACTTTAAAAAAATGTAAATGTATTTTGTAGTTTCTTTTAGTTAATCAAAGTTTGTAATTCATTAATTTATTAGTATAGAAACTCTTCAACAGATCTGAATTGATTATTAAAACATATTAATTAGCGTTGCTAGGAGATATCATTGTATTCGGCCCCTTTTATCGAACCTTCTGGTTTAGAACCCCTGGAGTAAGTATGGAACTCGCAATTTGTCATGACACGTGTTTATAACTACTACCCCACACGTGAAGAGGTAATAACACTTACACACATTTTGTGCGTGTGAGTATTGTTACGAATGCGAAATTAAATCAGTTTATGTGTTGTTAAAAGGTAACAGTATTTGATATTTTATATATAGTATATAGTTACATAAAGTGGTAATTCTCTATTTTTTTTTGTAAAATATTAATTAACATTATTAAGGAGAAAAAAAATGTAACCATGACCAAAAACCATTTAACACAAACAAAAAAAATGATCACATTCTTCGGAAAGAAAAGCACTCCCGGCCCGGATTCACTTATGCAGACAAGGGAACGAGACCCGAGACCGGGCAAGTTCTGTTTGTAAGAGTGGAAGTTATTTTACAGGGAAACTTAACTTTTCCGCGGTGGCGAGTGAGTTATTCAGTTATTTATCTCTCACAAAGAAAGCGCTGTCAGCGGCGGATTCACGTAAACATGTTTGGGAGATGCGAACTTTCATATGGAGGCAGGGCGCCCTAACCACCCGATTCACCCCCGCTTTAAGGTTTACTAGCGCCAGTTTCAATTTACGAACAATATCAGAAAAAAATAGTATTGAATTATGTATGTGACTTTGAATTGAAAAAAATTTTTTTAGAAGATTTCGAAAATATTAAGCTAATATTGGAAAATTACACCAAAACTAACAACAACAAAACTACATACTAACGGATATCAATATATTTTTTAAATCTTGCACATTGTGTCAAAAATTATTTTCTAGTGATATTTTTTTATAAAAGGCAATCCACCAAAACAAGAATGATTTGTGTCGCTAAATTAAAGTCAATATACAATTATATGAGTCAATATACTAAAATTCAATTTAAATATGACAGTTCTAGACATTTTTATGTCTAACTGATTTAACTTAAAATATTTAACGATCTATAAGTGGAAAGAAGAAACGAAGAAAGAAGAAACTCAACATTAATTGGACGCGTTAAAGATATGGCTTTTAGTAAATTAAATCTGTCTCACAAAGGGCAACCGAAAAATGCATAATGATGATTATTTATAATATTACAATTTAAAGATTTCAAAATAATCATCGTCATATAAATAAAACGTTTTTTTACTTCATCAAAATCTGTGACTACGAGAACAGTCTAACTATTTGTTTTGAAGTTTATTCAAATTATAAAATTTAAAAAAACGTTGGAAGAAAATCATTGTAGACTAACATTCTGAAAAAAATACATAAATTTTGAGTCTTGATGTAGAACATAGCCATAGCAGGAAAATTTCTCAGAGATAGAGGGTCAGAAACTCTCACATCCAACAGATAGCATAGAGTATATGGTAATATGGAGAGGAGAGAAAGGATACGGGCATGACCACGTGGATAGGATGGGCAAAGACAGAATCCAATACACAGCGGCACACGAGATCGTAGTAGAATATTGCATGCCAGGAAGGTCACCTAAAAGTAAAAGAGACAGCTGGTATTCTACCTCTGAGGAATGTTTTTCGCAATATAACAGATCCAAGATCTACGAGTACATCAAGAAGTAGATTATTCAAAATCGATAATAATTTGCAATATAAAAAAATCACGTGGAAAACAAAAACATTTAGCAATACAGCAAATCCAATTTATGCGGTTTTAATATTTATTTTGGGTTTTGCTTTTTAAAAACAATTTGTGACTGTGGTCGATCCAGCCCTGAGTCTCACCCTACCGCTTGTAACATCCATTCCATTATGATGGTCTCGCGACAATACGGAGAACGCACTTTTGTGTCTGCTGAATTCTTGAGACGGATGTTATTCTACTTCTAGCCTTATGAACCCCTTTCTCATTTTATTTATATTGTGTGTTATTTGGTGGGAGGCAATTTTGTTACTGTAGTCTGTCAATCTTCATCACATGGTTGCATTCTATGTGTATTCAATAATATTCCGAAAGTCAATGCGCAGAAAACTTTTGTTAATTTTAGGGCTAGTTTATACATATCGACGAACATAGATAATTTTTTTTATAAAAATGATATATGACACTTAAGTGCTCTTTACAAACCATAGACACAATCCTTCTTATTCTACTTCTTGAAAGGTCATGAACTCCTATATATGAAGAAGTATACGACAGTCTAAAATGATGATGATAAACACACTCAGGGAACAAAATACTTTTTTTTTTATAGACCGCTTTATACGGATTTCTTCTGTTACACAAAGAGGAATTATCCGGTTACACAAATATCAACAACTTAAAAAAGTCAACTCAATTCAGAACACACACGGCGTCGAAATCACCAGTGCATAAGTGTTGTATTTATAACAACACTGAAACGATACAAAATATTCAAATTCAATTAATCAAATACAATCAACAAAAATAATTGAAGTATGAAAAAACAATTCAGACAAGGTGAAAATGAAATAACTACTCTTCCAATTTGACGTGGTTGTTGAGATTGTGATGCAATAGGAATTGTGTGTGTGATAGTTAAGGATAAAAGTGTGTGTTTGGATGTAAATATAGAGTGTGAGGGTTTCAGTATTTACGATAAATGTTACATATGATTAATTTAACTAAGGAATGAGTCAAATGTCTTGCCTAGTAGATCGGTTCTCTCCACAAAATGGAGAGTTTAAAATATTATTTTGTACTTACACTCACGGTTTGCCTTTTTATGAAAATTATGTTATTTTTTTTATTAGTGATAGTAAAAAATTTACTTAATCTTCCTAAAATACGTTTTTCTTTAATCCATAAACTCGATTCGTCGTTGTTATATATGAAGACAAACGTTGAAAAGTTTTAATTTTTAAATATCTTGTACAATCATTTACAGTCAAGACCTAAGGTTGCAAACTTCCGAAAAAGGACTATCCAGAACTCAACAACATCAACATTGAAGATATTCATCAAATCAGATATAGAGTTCACAATTTTTTCTTCATTTCAATAGTGTGACTTTTTTAATTCAAAATTAAACATTTCTAGAAAAAAAATTTAATCGTTAATATTTTCCTTATGCTTGCTATTCACTGTTTCCTTTATTGCTTTCTCTTAAATAGCACATTCCAAATAAAAAAAATGTTTTTCAATAGCTTTTATGGAATTATATTAATTTCTTGTTTTACTAAGAACTTTTTGATTTCAAATATAAACGATTTTATCTACGAGAAAGAATTTTAGATTTTTACATA
>OX463839.1:37417204-37468973 GCA_949825065.1 Odontocerum albicorne | reverse complement strand
ATAATATATATATATATATATATATATATATATATATATATATATATATATATATATAATATATATATATATATATATATATATATATATATTATATAATATAAATATATATATATATATATATATATATATATATATATATATATATATATATATATATATATATATATATATATATATATATATATATATATATATATATATATATATATATATATATATATTTATATATATATATATATATATATATATATATATATATATATATATATATATATATATATATATATATATATATATATATATATTATATATATATATATATGTTAATATTGATAATTTTTTACAATGACTGTAATATATTATTACTAACATACTGCTTTTGTATCTCCATGTTAGTTTAAGATAAAGTTTTGTATTTTTTGTCAATAATTTTAAGTATGTACTTGTATAACTTGTCATATATTCATTTGCATATAAAATACACTATTGTATCGTTAATAAAATAAAAAAATAAATCCTATCCTGATCCCAATTTTTCTTGAGATTTATTTTAATTTTTGTTAGATTTTCTCAAATATTGTTTTCACGCACAACATTATAAATGCGGTCATGGATACAAATAATACTTATAAAACAAAAACTGGTCGATTAGAAGAAATTACTTTGAAGCAATACATCCATAAGATGTATTTGCATAAAAATATTGAATTATAAATAACCAAGCCTACTCTTACTGAAAACGTGGGATGTGAATCTGAAATGTACGAGTAGATATGAATAACCTTTTATTGAGTTCCCCTAGGAACAAAGTACTCGTACATGTACGTGATATTTATTTCTAAACAGAGTTCTTTTGTATTTTATTTCCTCTTTTAACACAAATAACATACCATACTCAAAAAATATTAAGCTAAAATTAATATTGTTTTATGACAGAAACATGCTATAAGCTTTCAGGGTCATTTTTATTGCATAGTGGAAGTACAATTCGGATTATGGTTCGGTTTTCTTCACCTTCCCCTCGTCCCAATGGACTAAGCCCTCTTAAGGAAAAATGGGACCATTTAGCAATAACTAAATGCCATTTATTTAATCCATCATACATCAGTGTCGTTTTGTCTCAGTCGGGAGCGGAGTGAGTCACCGCGCGGCAGATTGAGGACCGAGGGTAGCTGCAGCGGGGGTGTAATTGGGAAATAGTAAGCCACTTTCTAGATTACATTGCGGAAGGGAGGCATAAAGGGATACTCGTACCACCTATGTATAAAATACATATTTATCAAACGGAAATGCATTATGCTTCTTCAGTAATGTTCTCGATATGTTTTTAGGAGGAGGAAAAACTTTGATATTCTACCCTCAATATTGGTAAGGAATTTTTTTAGTGTTCCTAGAAGAAAATAAATGCAGTTCCCATATTAAGATGACTTCTGTTATCAAGTGGATAAGATGTTAATCTTCCACCCAGGTGTTTCGAGTTTGATTCCTAATGGTACCGAAAAAGTAAAAATAGGTCCCACTTTATTTAAATAATTTGTCTGTCTGGACCTATAACATTAGATATTTCTATAAAATTGTTTTTTTTTTTCAAAACCATTTATATGCTTCTTTATCTTAAAATGTGAAAAGAAGAAAATCAAAATTTCTGAAAGATGATATAAGCTATTTAAGAGACTCCTGAATTGTGAACCTGTACGTGAATTTAAAGAGGATTATTTTCGTACTGTTGGTTGATTGAGCAAAGCTCAGTATTACGGAGATAAAATAACAAAATTATATGATATAACTTTTGAAATATGTAGGCAGTTTGAGGTGCGCATTTTCAAATTATTCAAACTAACATAGAAAAATAAAAAAGTTCTGATGTATGGAATACATATTTTATCATTCTTATGCACAAAAAAGCAATAAGGCAGATTGCTCCAATTATAGGGGTATATCACTTTTGACAACTTGGTATTCTATCTCATATTTTCCTAAAATAAATATTTTCCTGTGCAGAAACATGTCTGAACCATTAAATGTACTTTTAGATGAGCGAAGCACGACATACCAAATTTTCACGCCTCAGCAAATCTTCGAGAGAAAGTGGGAATACGACCAGGGTATGTTCATATCTTTATCAATTTCAAACAGTCTTGTAGCATACATAGATACAGTTAAAGAAACATAATCCAAGAATTTTAAATCCCGGATAAGCTCATCCGTGTAACGCAGCCACGCTTCAATAAATCCAAAGAAGGGGTACAAACAAGATGAGAAACAACAAAAAATTTCAATGTAACAATAGGCCAAGGGGGCGAGGATTACTATTTCCTATGTTTTTATCATTGCCTTAAAGGTTTGATTTTCCAGTTAGAACACCCTTGAGGAGAGTATATCTTTAAACGGCGCTATGTAAATTGAAATGTCGTTTCATTAATATTATATTGTAAATAGAAAATTTACAAAACATCAAACAACTTGATAATCTGAATTTATTGTTGTCCTGTCTCTTAGTAGCTGTCTAGCTAAAATTTATGAAACACTCTTGGAGTAAACGGTGTTACAAAATACTCATTCCTAAGTGTCCTAGTTTTGAATAACTATAAACTGTTGTTGGTCAAAAATATTAAATTTAGATTTTTTCAATATTTATACTATGTAAAATATGACCACAAAAAAGTTCTTTGATGATTTTTATCAAACCCATAAGATTTAAAATTGACTTATTAATAATATTTTTTCGTTTTCGGATTAATTTCGTTAGTTTTAAATAAAAACACATTCTAAATAATGCATGGTAGGAATTCAAAATCTCTAAACATTCATTATCTAGAATAGAATGTATTGATTCTGTCTATTCACTTTAGGAAGTAATCATTGCTTTAATTACTTTCTATCGCTGAAAACACAATGAACTGCACTTTTGAATTGCATTCCGGCATATAAGGGCAATCCTCATTGTTCGAGCTTTACAGAATTCACTTATAGAGGGTTTACAAAATTGGATGGTGTTTTTATATCAATCTGATAAATCCTACGAAACTTCATTTCATTAGACCCATCCGCACTAATCATGGCTCCTGAGCTAATACCAGTCATTCTTTCCTCTGCAAAATGTTCGCACAAAGCAATTAATTAACTTGATCAACGGAGTGCTGAAAACGAACAAACGGGACTGGATATTTTATGTCACTATTGAAAAGGGGACATGAACAATTTTATTAGAATGCATTTGAACAGAACGACTTGAGGGCTTTGTGTCTTTGGATTGATAAAATAGCATAAACATATATAAGTATCTCTTTTATAAGCATTTGTGATGTAAACAAATATTAATGTTCCACATTAGGAATATTTTTATGCCAAGTTTATGCTGTTTTATTTTGCATGGTATATATGATATATCCAAATTTCTCTAAAGGTTCTTCCATTTGTAGTATCTATCTTAGTACAATATAAACTTAAGAAACATATTAAAGGTTTCAACATCTTAAGCCTTCTGATATTCAAGAGAGAGTATATTCCATACTATAAAACCAAATCAGTATAACTAGGTGTACCATATTGTCACGATCTGCTGCAACAATAATGAATTGTATTTGATTACTATTTTTTCTTTCCGTGCTTTATTTTACGTTTGTATGTTCATGCATCAATTTTAAAAGATATATTTATCCTGCATTGTTGTTTTATAAAAATATTGTTGTAACATTATATTTTATTTTATAATTGTTTTGTGGTATATAAAGAACACTTAATTGTTAAGAACATCTGCCATAACTTTAGTCTACGAACTAAAATAAAAAAAAACATATTTTATTTCCATTTACGAGAAATTAAGAAAAATGAAAAGATTTTTGATTTTAAGTGAATACGTATATTTTTATCTTAGGTAAATAACGATTGAAAGGTCTCATTAGACAGCTTGCTTTTCACTAATAAAACAATTATAATTATTCAGATACTTACTTTACAACATTTCCACAAATCAATATTTTGATGAAGACATTCTTATCAGTTTTTAAGAAGCCTTTTTTTAATAAGAAACGAACAATGGCGATATTAAAAAAAATAGTGTTATAAATGTCATAATACACCCCAATAATTATATCATGGATATCAATACATTGTATTCCATTCCAGTTATTATAATCAACTTAAATTATAATAATCCATTTATTCAATCCTTCCTATTGTGGATATTTCTTTAATCACCAAACACGATAATAAATAATAACAAAAATCTTAAACTAACAATGATTATCTTAATACTTAACTTGTCAATTTCGTTTTGCAAAAACAACAGCACATTCATATTATTTTTCTCATATCTTCATACAAACTTGATACAACACAGAAAACAAAAATTGATATCACAAGGAAAACAACACATCACATTTAATAAATCAATTTCATCCCGCCGGATAGATAAACATAGAAAACACCGTCAGTAATATTGTTTTTGATCAACTCAGCCGCACATGTAACGCAAACTGTCAAATGTAATATTCGCGCAAGTTGGGGAATATATTGTACTATTAGCATTTATATAATATTACACCGTCAGATTGTAGGGTTGAGTGCAGGAGCGCCACTACCATATGTGAAACATGCGCGGAGCACGAAAGCGCCCAATTCTTTTTTTCAGAATATCATTTACTTTATCCAACAATAATTTCCTTGGTTTTCCGCTATAACACATTCCATTTATATTATCACTGTAGATTTATTTTGTGTTATAAAAGGTGTCCCAAAAGTCATCTAGGGTTTTAAAAATCTTATTATTTCTACATTGTTTACTCTTCACAAATATTAGTAAACACAATAAAAAAATTCCGTGGGTTATTTTCAACAGTTTCCATAGAAAAGGGTGTGATTTTTCAACTTCTGTATAAAACTAATTATGAATAATAAAAAAATATAGAAATTATTGTAATTTATTTTTATCAAACACTGTTCATTCCACTTTTTTGTAACGGTATAATCCTACCGGTTTCAAGGCTTTCGCCTCATCTTCTAAATTACAATGTCTTTAAACCTCCACAACGTTAATGCCTTAACTATAAACAACATATAGAAGTTATAAGATTTTTAATTTACATTTCCAGCTGAGTTATGGGAAAACCTGTACTACACTTTCTTTGTAAAAAATACAACCTGATGGGTTTATTGCCATATGGCAATTTCTTCCAAACAACCTGAAAAATATAAAAGAGGTCTTAAATCAACACCAGACTGGACTACTTTTAAAAAAATTAGATTCCAACGGGAATTGAATCTGCAACCCTCGGTTGGATGACTCGCGTCATACGTGTACGTCGAGGTCGTCAATGTTGCGTTGTTTAATCAGTATTTCTGTTTTTTTTATTGTTATTTTTTCTAGTGAAAGTTTTATTCCTTTATACAAAAATCTTTGAGGTTTGTATGAGAACATTACATTTAATTTTTTTTAAATCCTTTGACATTTATTTACTTTATTTATATTTTTTTATTCTGACACAAAGGCGGGATAATCCTTAAGTCGGTTGTGTTGGAATGAACACATCTTGTGTGTCAGGGCTTTTGGAATACCGTCAATATGTTCACCGGTATAAAAGTCAACTTGTAAGTTTTCATTTCATATTAGAAATGTCTCTCTGCCCTAACATATTTGGGAAATATTTTTTCCCATTCGTCAAAAATACTCCCGTTTCTATTTTTAACCAAAAATAAAGTTTTCATTATCTATTTATAACATTTTCTATGAAAAAATGGATCCATTTATTAATTAAAATTATTTTGTTTTAAAACTAAGTAAGAAAATGTTAATATATTTTTTGTTATTTTTAGAAGGAAACGCTTATCGCTGCGAGACAATCCAAAAATCGCATTTAATTTCTAAATTATACACACAGTTCTTTAGAACAAGCAAAAATATGAATTCATTACTTTCACGTTCAATAACAACTTCTAAGTAACTGGGTATGAATTCTTAGAGCGGTCTAGCATTAACCGGTATAATGAATCAGCCCATTAAAAAAAAGATGTTTCTTAACATGACTTTCCCTTAGTTCACCTGCAAAAAAAAGCTATTTTGTGTTATTCGAGTTTGATATAAAATATGAATGGAAGTGATATAAAGGAACAGTGCAAACAAAACAAAAAATATATTACATTACCTACAACAGTTAAGAAATTGAGAATAATAAAAGAATATCTAATTAGAGCTAAAACAACAAATTGCTTTCACATTCAATTCATTGGTCGAGTAGGAAAGCGAGGTATTTATATCACGATATTCATATATTGCATTGCAATCGAATTTATCAATTGTTGGTACTAATTTGTACTGAAATCGTTAGGTAAAGAAAGTGTCATCATAGGTATTTGATGTAATATAAAAATATTATATAATAGTCAGTTCAGACGAACTCCGTATATACGATGTTGAAAATTTATTTCGTGTTCATATAGTAAGATCTTTATTGAACATAAATGTATTCATTTGATGCCATAATGCCATATCGCATCGCAGGATTTTGATGTCGTATTACCGAACACAAAAATTTGATAATACAAACGATCAAAGTCTACTCTTTAATTTTTGAATATTTGCTGTAAGAAACTACTGCTTCCGACAGGAAAAGGAGTAATTCGGAAGATAAAACTAATATTTTATCATCCTTTTGTTTCATATGTATTTTTTGACTCAGATATATTACGATCAATGTTCTTTTACGTATAAGATTTCTTAACTCAATGTTTTGATCTACTACTCGTAACTTTATTATTTTTTGTAATGTTTTGGCCTGTTTTATATTGTAAAATGGTGGTTTAGTTGCATTGCAACAGTTTGCAGACTGCTAGAATAAGTTACTTATTTTTAACTTTTGTTTATTGTAATGACAACCTTCGATCACACAATGAGTTAAATAAACTAGACTGGGACAATTTTACTCGGTCACCGTCAAAATATCGAAAATAAAAAAAGTTTAACAGTTCATTTTTTTGTTTGGAGATTTTTTTCTTGACAAAAAATTTCTCTTAACAAAAAAATTAAGTATGTTTAATTCGAATTATTTCATTCCAATATATTTTTCCTTGCTGCCATCATGTATCCAATAACTGTTTAAATGGCAAATGAGGACCAAAATTGTGGTATATAAATTGTTATTTTTATAATTTTTATAGGATAAATATTTTGCAAAACAAATTGTTTTATAGAACATTTTGACATTAAACAATGTATGAAAATAATACATTAGGATCTGTCATACTGTTATTTTGTCTTCATATTTTATTATAATCAAAACTACATATATCTCCAGTATCCAAAATATTAAGTAATCCTCGAATCGTTCTGAAACTATTTAGAAATATACCTCACGAAAATATTATGTTTCATTTTCATCATTTATGTTAAGGGATCGGGGAATAACCCACATCCAAGGGTCTGACACAATACTTTGAAAGTATTCCCCAGATGCCTATGCTTTCGGAATCAGAAATCGTATAATAACTCTATTCATTTGGTATGCACTTGTGAAGATATTTATGTTATGTGAGGGACTGTTATCATGAAAGTCTGTTTATTTCAAAGGTCTAACATGATGTCGGCTTTACGAGACCTTTTATATAATATCATAACAATTGATAACAATTCATAACTAGATGAGTATATAGTAATGTAACTAAATACAAGAAATCGCACACTTTATTCTAGAGACGAATCATTACTTTCGACAACGATCACTTCGATGATCTAGTTGGTAAGACGCTTGACTTGCATTTGGATACCCGAAAAAATTGTCTCAGTCTGGTAAAAAGAGTTTATCAATTAACAATATTCACAAGCGCTAGACGTGTGCTAGTGTTGTTACCTCTTCACGTGAGGGATCATAATGCCAATACGTGCGTTGAAGTTGGTATATATTTAAGAAGTTCTATAGGGCTGAAGACAATATTATTTTCTAGTCACACTCTTCATTATATCTGAATCACCAATTCGCATATATTCAAAGGTACAGTACGAATAAATAAGTTAAAAAGAAAGATTTTTAAAGAAATAAGAATTGACATTTTACATACTTTCTTTACTCTTCATCTACCATGCCTTCCACTCATATTTGCACTGTATATTTGTTTTGTTAGTGTTTCTACATTCGTTCGTTCCACATGGCCAAACCACCTAAGAGTGCTCTTCTTGATCTTATTGAACACATCAACCTTCAATTCACAATAATCTCTCATCATTTCATTCCGTATTCTGAAATACATTGTCACCTCACGTATTCTTCTCAGTACACGCATTTCTACTGAATCTATTCTGCTCCTTTCAGTCTTTTTTTACGCCCATGTTTTACTTCCATACATTAATGTTGGTATTAGGGTAGTGCTGTGAACAGTATACATTATTAATAATAAATACTAGTATCATAAGTTCAAATTAAATATTGTATTAGTTAAATTCATGTGTCATGTCTGACGGGGGAGGCTTATCCAATCAGCCGATGGCCAGTTCAAGATTATTTGTTCTGTTCACATTTTAACGAGATTTTGTCAATATAAAACCTAACAAGAAGATGTGTTATAATACGAATAATTAATTCAAGGATAATAATCATTTATCAAGCAGTGTATTTAATAATTGTAACCGAGTTCTTCATATATTATATTGTATGAAGGTATACAATATTTCAAAGTATTAGGTAGATTATCAGATTGATAAATCATCCAAACAATGAAACAATTTCAGTTGCGGACAGGCCGCGTGACCAGTCGCTACCGACAGTTGAGGGTATATTTGCAAAAAATATCCAACACAACGAACACATTAGATTATTATATTTTACTTCAGTTGTATATGTTACAATGGAAGTTGATTAAACAGTGAATGTACACCGTCACCAATTTATCAGTGAATATGAAAGAAATCATTTGATTGAAAATAAGGAATCCATAAAAAAACTAGCGATTGTAAAACATCTGTTGTGTTTGTTAACTTTTATTCACTAGGGCTGGAAAAGGTTAATTTTAATAATATAATTTAAAAAAGTATATTTAACGTTTTTTATTTATTTGGCAGAAAGTCAAATACTAATGACAAATGACGTGTGTTAAGTGGCATTCTTCAAGCATTCTTTACTCTTTCGAGTCTCGCATTTCAAAGTAAAAGAACCACAGCTGCGCCTTTTATATTCTAGAACGTTTGCCAACGACTAGTAGAAGTACACTTTCACTAATTAATGTGAATGAGCATAGTAGTACACATACACTAAATACTTTACAGAAACCATACATTTAATAATTATTAGTTTAAGTTCACTGTTCAACCATTTCCACTGTAATATTTTCAATACAGCCTGATGAGTTGATTTCCATGAGACAATGTCTTGAACCTTTTTAAAAGTTCTGAGTACGAACGGGAATTAAACCCACTACCGCTACGTTGGAAGAACTAGGCCAAGCAGATCGTATTGAAAATCTTTAGGATTGCCTTTTGGAAATTTCCTGCCAAATTGTCCATTGTAAAATGAAGTATTTAATAAATTGTTCGAAAACTGTACGAACGTAATCACTTCAAAAAGAACACAACACACATTTCATCTATTCTGTTTGTATGGGTTCTTAGGAAACGAAAAAACTTGAAGACGTTATTTTATCATATTGTGTATGATACATACTAAATCCATGCTTTGTATATATTTCAAATGAATAAAAAAAGTGTTCTGTGCCTTTTCGCATATATACGTTCGTATAATTATATGCATGGGTCCTTTTTGCATGCTATATATAAGTTCACAATACTGTTATTGGTAAGTTGAGGCCAATCTTCCTTATTCTCAAATATTTCTTTGTTTCATTATTTTTCTTTAAACATTTATTGCACTGTTGTATTACCAAACTACAAAGCATCTCAAAACAATTAATATGAGGGTTGGCTCTTTTTTATTGATATTGTTCCTATTCAACGGACTTCCGAGTCAGCGGGGGGTGAATGCATCAAATAAATAATATCGAGGATTATACTTAATCCTCTCCCTTTTATGGAAACAAACGAAGGTCAGTTATACTGGTGTGGGAAATGAAAGAGGGAAATGTTTTGTTATAGTGAAAACAATAAAAGATTTAATTTTATATCACACAATTCAATAAAAAAAATTATTTGATCGAGATTACGCAGTTGAAGGTGGATTTTTATACTTGAT
Source organism: Odontocerum albicorne (assembly GCA_949825065.1). Taxonomy (NCBI): domain Eukaryota; kingdom Metazoa; phylum Arthropoda; class Insecta; order Trichoptera; family Odontoceridae; genus Odontocerum; species Odontocerum albicorne. The sequence goes on along the minus strand of OX463839.1, from coordinate 37,458,798 downwards.
TAATTTATTAGAAATGTATCAAAGGTTTCAGTTTTTACTTTGTGAAACTTCATCGTCATCCATGTAAGAATATTATTTAAAACCTTCAAAGTATAATATACTATTTGGTGAGTTTAAAACCAAAGAGCAATATTTTCCAACCAATCAGAAATAATTATTTAAGTAATTTGTTTTTAATGTTGAGCGAAAACTGTTATTTCTGATCTCTATATAACGAAAATGAAATGGAAAAAGTAAAATTTATAAAAAATATTAATAATTTAACGATTTAAATATAGTAAATAAGAGTATAACACTATAATCTTTGGTTAGGAGATAGTGACCGGGAAACACGCTTCGTCACTGAAGAGAAATATAATGCTTTTCGAGTAGCTGTTTGAAACACGCTTACGACGAAGCAAGTCTTAGGTTAGTTGACATCTGGTTAAAGAGCCTAATGCCACGGACAGTAAAGGACAAGATGAAAAATGAAGAACGGCAAGCTGGAAAGCTAATAAGTTATGCCCTCTTGAATGAGCTATGTAATATATAAGGGGGCAGCGGGACAGTTTAGAACGTTATACAGAATAGAAACAATTTGAATCACTCATCATCCATATTAGTATAAATAAACATACGAGTATATCAAACTTTAAAGTCAATTACAAGTTAAATAAACTTCAAGTAGATGAACTCGGTGCCGAACATCGTGGCCTAGTTGGTAAGACGCTTGACTTCCGCTCGGAGGCTTAAGGTTCGATGCCCGATGGTATCCGAAAAAATAAAAGAGTTCGTCTAGTAACAATACTCACATGGACTAGATGTGTGCTAGTGTTGTTGTTGCCTCTTGACGTGCGGAGTAATGTTGCCAACACGTGCGATGACAAACAGCGAGTTTAGTGCCTATTCAAGTGGTTATAAACCTGAAGGCTCGATAAACAGAGCTGATGATAGTGGTGTCTCTTGGTCACTTTTTGCAATATGTCTGAATCACAAATTCGAGTTTGTTGATACCATACGGAATGCAAGTGGATGAACTCATACTTATTTTGCCCAAACTCCTTTTTTGTACAATAGATTACTTAAATTTGTTCAATAAATATTGAATTTAAACCAACGTATAACAGAACATAGAAAGCAATTCTTATTGAAAAGGCAAACTTGGTCGTATAACAAGATTAATTTGGTTTCGTACTTCCGAAACTTTCTAGTTCTTTATTTTAGATATTTTTACACAGAAGATGGCGGTAACGGGGTAAGGAGAGAAGACGTTTTTAAAGATAAAACTAATTTATGCACTGGACAAAAAATATGATTAACAATTCACCATCGCGTTTATCTCTCGCGAATCACGGGACTGACAAAAGAAATGTGACTCGTAAATTATCCCCCTAGAAAAAGCGTTACGAGGGATAAAAATATTAGCATCCCCTTTCTGCCCTCAGTACCACGCACCCCCAGTCTCCCCTCAGTTTATAAGGGCTGCTCTATGGCTTCATAATTATTTATTCAATAAACGTTTAGTTCTAATAACAGTAGTTTAAATAGACTAAAAAGGAAATCCGTATTCAATTATTTATTTTTAAGTATGTTTTTTAATGCATAAGATAAACTTTTTTATTATTGGAAGCAGGTGGAAAAAAGGCTATTTTATGATATTTAATAAATGCCTGTAGGTATTTAGTTTTCTTAATTCCAATGTTTTCGATATAGTTTTATGAAAAAATAATAAGAAAAAAATATGTTTTTACAATTGATAAAATTAAATTTATCCATATGATCGGGTTTTCAATCAAAATTTCTCACAAGTAGAAAGTCAAACTGAATGGTTTTTTATCTGTTTGTGAAAAAACTCAATACAATTAAACTTATATTTAAATGACCGGCCTGTTTCGCTTTACAAAAGCGTTGTCAAACTGTGCTCTAAACGTTACTTAGTAAATTTATTTGGCAAAATATTTTTCAAAAGTGTGGATTAAAATTTTATTTGGCACTATTTAAAAATGCATAAAAATTTAGTTTTTGATACACAATTCGAAAATATTTTTTTGTAAAGTGAAACAACCCTATCACTTAAATTTAAGTTTAATTGTTTACATTTATTTCTCATTTAAGTGAAAAATCGTCCGTATATTGGAGTTTAGCCATATCAAAATCAATTCAATAAATAAATAGAAAATCGCTGAATACATTTCTTTATTTGATAAAATAGAAGAAATATATTTTGTAAGAAATATATTATTTGAAAATCCATTTTCTTATTTTAATTATTTTCTTCCAATACCAAGAAGTGTACTATTAATCCTGATAAATATTCAATTGATTTAACAAAAAATCACTAATACTTTTGAAGCTCTGTTTAGTAACGTTTGTTACTCTATGCCAGAATTATGAGAAAATATATTAGAAAGCTAAAAAAACACCATTTGAAAAATAAATGTAAATAAAAATGTCTGAAAGCGTAACAAGTTTAACAACGACACTAAGCTAACTCTTGGGAAACAGCATCTGCTCAAAAAAGTATCAAACGTTGTAATTGTAACATTTTATTTCAAAATATAACTAAAAAACATTTCTCAAAATCCACTTTTAAGATTGATAACAAAAACTATCATTAATTATTTGTGATCTTCATGTCAATAAATATTTTTGTTATATCATCATTTTAGTTAACTTATAATTGAATACTGCTTTCACATTTTAGTTAACTTATAATGGAATACTGCTTTCACATTTTTGTTAACTTATAATTGAATACTGCTTTCACATTTACATATGAATACATACATATTTACATATGAAGACAAATATGAATAAAATTTCAAATTGTTCAAAAATTATATTTGTTACCTAGTAAACTTTTTAAGTTGTTTTACTTTAATTAAAATTTGCTATTTCAGTCGCCTCCATCAACTATTAGAAAAGACTGGAAACGAAAAGAGGTTGAGACATTTTTGGTATGTTCACGATCGGAAATCGATTCCTCAACCACTGGAATAATACGATCGTTATTATTACCACCGGATTTCAAAGGTGTTTTCAATAAGATTCAATTGAACTGTAATAATGTCACAAGAGTTTTTTGTGTTTTTTATCTGTATTTTATTTTGATAAATGTTTTTTTTTTATTTTCTTCAAATTGTAAAGTAAAAAAATTAGACTGAGTTCTATGTAGAAGAATCTTCCATCAAAAAGAAAAATAGTAAGATTTGTAATATTTTCGATATAATACCAAATTTAAAATTTTCCCTTCACATTAAAATAAACTTTTAATAAAAAGGGTGCTATGCGAGCATTGTTAAAAAGAAAGGTACTATACCCAATTTATTTGATGAAATAAAATGATTTGCCACCCCTAACTCCACATGAGGTATGACGGGGGAAGCTGGCAAGTTTCGGACCCCCGACAGAACATCGATAATGATTGCAAATTAAAAGGCGAGCCTCATGTCCCCAAAGTCGCTTACGCTAATGTGGCTTCATTATAAAGTTACGCTTTTCGAGGACTGACTGTACTGTACGATAGGAAAAAATTTGAAAACCTTTTGATCACTGCTATTCTTAATAAAATAAACTTTGAAATTCATCGAATCCACCGGAGATCTCGGTAAAAACATCACTTTCCATTTATTTATTTTTCCTTTGCAAAGGCAAATGCAACATTTCAAATCCTTGAAAAGCTTTTTATATTTTATTTTATAATCTGAGGGATATAATTTAGTGATAATTTAAAATGTTTGACCAGGTGTGAATGTTTTTCTTTTAATTTATTCTAACGACATAACTAACACTTGAAGCTTTTAAGACACGCCAAATAATTCCAGTTGAAAATAGTAATCTGGAGAAGAACAAGCAATGTTTAATTAATTATACTTAGTAATAAAATATGATATAATTTTTTTTTCTAATGTTTTCTGTTGATGATCTACTTTTGTCTTTTTGTGATGGTCATAGGTATCATATCATCTTAGGGTTGACTATCATAGTAGGTATCATATCATCTTAGGGTTGACTCCCACTTAACTGCAGTCATACCTCGAGCTGCTTACAAGTCACCCTTAGGCCGACTATGAGCTGACCGTAGCACGCCCGTGATAGGGTAGGACTTGCATACAACTTTATGGTAGTGTGTCATGTCAAGCTGCTTGGTTGCAGTTTTTTAACCATAGGTTAAAGATTGTGATGTTCTTGCTAACAAGCTCACGGTATAACCACAGTCTAGTGGGAATCGGGCATTAAACTGAAGCGTGTATTGTATTGAGTTTTCATTACCATTCTTGAAAACTTTACCAAAAACGAGTTATTTGGAATACTATTGAATTATTCATTTAAACCTTATGTTTTAATTTTTAAGTAGTCTAAAAATATATATTTAAAAATAAATACATATATCCTTGAATTTTATGCCTAGGGTACATAAACCTTGACAAGTGAACGCGGAGAATTTTATTTTGGATATTGAAACCGCTCCGTCCTAAACGTTAACGCGTTTCGCCACCCTTTTTAAATTAAAACGTGCCTCTGCATGAAACTCTCTTAATTAGTTTTAAAGCATTGACTTTTCGCCCCAAAGATGTCATTTCATGAAAAGTAAATATTTTGTTGGAAATAGATTCTACCCATGGGGTGGACTTATTGTGTACTGATCTTTCAGGTTTCATAATACAGGTGTGTTTACTCTTTCAGTTTGATCGATCGAATTTGATCATGTTCTAAATATTATTAAAATATTTAATTTTAACGAAATATATTTTTATTCACGTCGTGACTGAATTCTAAAATATTTTTATTATCTGAACAGTCAAGTCTCTGTTACCTGTATTATTTGTCATCCTCATCAGCATCACGCCATGTCTCTATTGAGGTAGACAGAAAAACAGACATCTACTTCATTCTATTCTAGCGTGCATCTTTCATTTATTCCATGTTCATTAGCCTCGTCATAACAATCTCCCATTATAAAGAGTTTCTCTCTTCCCTTTTTCAGAATGTGGCTCATTTGGTCATGCCATGATTTTAAGGGCTTCTCAAATTCCTTGTATCTTTTGTACTACGCTATTAGTTTATCTTACAAAAATAAGTTGAAGAAATAAATACAAATAAATATATTAAGTAAATATGGGGGAGCTGAAGGTCGAGAAGGTATGATTGGATCAAATGAATGCATTATTAGAGATATGTTAGATAAGGTGAAGAAACAGAAGACTGAAAGATTAGTACGAGAACATGCGTAGATGTTGAAAAGATAAAAATTGTATTTCATGATAGAAACGTCTGGCGCTCTCTGCCCTACACAGCAGTATAGTTTGTTTTATATTAGAAAACATGTACATTTTCATAGCTGAGTTTATATGTCATGCTCATATTAAAGTCATATTTGAGGTTAAGTTCATGTTTAAATTAATTTTATATTCATATTTATAAATGTTCATATTCATTTTTTACTTCATGATCATCTTCATATTTAAGTTTTTGTTCTTATTTGAGTTCATGTTTATATTTATATTCACATTCATATTTAAGTTCATGTTCATCTTCATGTTTGAGTTTATGTTCATATTTAAGTTTTTGTTAATATCAATGATATTCATAGACTAAATATTTGAAAATATATCTTAATAGTTTAACGGTACAATATTTATTACAAATATTGATCAGGAATAAGGTTATTCTCAGTGTTCCTATTACAACCAGAACCATTGCGAACATCATCACTTGTGCACGGCATGACTCTAATGAATGAATTTTCGGAGATCGATAATTTTCATAGCTCGATGACTTAAGAATTTAACTACATATTTGAATGTGGTTGTATACATAACATGAGCAAGCCACTTCAAAAGAAAGTATGAGCTATTATTTTTATCATTAGTTGTTTTAATCATGGATGATGCTTTTGGGAAAACCTATACATCAAAACAATGTCACAAAATAAAATAATTCTGATATAATTATTGTTTAAGCAACTAGAATTTTTACCAATCTTAACAATAAATACTAAGATCTTAGTATTTTTAGACGCTATTATTTACCTAATCAAAATAAAAGATTGATGAAAATCTTGAAACTAAAGTAATCTTACATACAACTTCAAAGAGGCATTGGTTTAACAAACAATAAACTGTTCATTGAATTATGCAAATAGAAACTTTGTCTGCGATAAACGAGAAACAAGCGGAACAGGAACATTTTTATCACTGGTTCCTTCTTGCATAATTACGTCCATCTAAATGAATAAAAACAAATCTCTATGTTGACCCTCATCCATCACAGTGGCGTAGCATTTAACATGTTGTTACGCGTACCAAATGGATGTTTAGGGAATGAGTCGTACATTAATATTAGCCGCAGGGCTTCTCTGATACCCTCGCCACTTCCATTCCCATCCGCACGGTCTTCCCCGTCCCTCATTCCCCGTAAGAGCCCCTCCCATGGAGGAATGGGCTTAGGGGAGGTCGCGTGACATTGGGCGGCCGGTGGGGGATGAAAAACGAGGGGAGATAAAGACCTGACTTTGGCCGAGACGATTCCTCATAATTAATATTCATCAAAAAGATAATTGAGATTTTTGGAGGAGTACGTATTTTTTTCGCACCGTGACCTTTTTTCTTGGCAAATGGGAATGTGAATCTTGTGATAATTAGGAACCCGAAAGAAATATATGCGGCCAAAAATACACAGACTGTGGAATAAAAATATATAAAAATAACCAACCTACAAAAATGTTTTGATGAAATATTTATATTTTACCTTTTTTTCAAATGTACACTTCAAAAAGTGGTACAATAAAAAATGATGTTAAAAGTGTCATAGGTATTTTTCGCACATGTGATTATTGTTACCAAAAAAACAACCTTCCTTAACTAGACTGAAACTCTCTCTCTCCCTCTCTCTCTCTCTCTCTCTCTCTCTCTCTCTTTGAATAATGGCCGTGAACTCCTATATATGAAGGAGTATACGCCAGTGGAGACTGAAACTCTTTTTTACTATTCTTTTTTGGTACCATAGGGAATGAAACTTGAAATCCCCATGTTGGCCATGGAGGTCATCTAATGTCAAAAGTAGAAATGTGCTTAATAGAGAACTTCACGATCAGTTCAAACGCCGTAAAACATATTATTTTTAGACAACGTATGTGACTTTAAATAAGACTTACTAGTAATAACCCGCAAATTATGACGGAAATAATTTCTTTTTCAATATGATGCTGTGCTTGATGTTGTTTGTAGCTGCTTCTTTAAAGTCTCGCTTATTCATTGTGATTGATGCGATCGCTTCTTCTTTGTAGCATCTGCAGCTCTTTTTGTTTAATATTTTGATTAATTCAAATAAGTCTATAGTATAATACTTTAAATATTTTTTTACAAGAAAATAATATGTTTGATTTGCTTCCGAAATGAAACATGGAATCTGTAGCGATGGTCGTTATCTATGTAGCATGTATCCTATTAGGATGTGCTGATGATGTTGATATCGACATCGCTATCTTCGTTTTAGTTGAATTCTGCGTTCCCTTTTGTTCAGGGTCATCAATATAGCGTGTTGCTTGTCTTGATATGTCGTGATGATCTTGATTTATATTTGTTTATTTATAAATACTCAGGAATGCGGATAAGAAATGAAAGTGACAGCGGGTAAATAATACAAGTCTTGACAGCTGAGTGAATGGCAATACTAATATGTTACTAATATTTCTCGGCGCGCGAGTATTTTATACAAATGAGTGAGCCAGTTCGCGCTACATGTTCTGTCTTACTCTGGCGCGTGAATTTGGCGGTAGCTTATTTATTTGTATTTTGAGATGGCTAGACAAATCGCAGATACTATAAAAATAGTAAACATTATTGTTGTTCTTAGCGTGTAACATTCTATGAATACTTCATCGGTCATTGACCCTGTATGTTTACCATTTCAACAATAATTAATTTAATTTAATTATGTTTAACAATTCACTTATTTATTTTGACAATTATTTATTTATTTATTTATTTAGGTTGGTATCCTACAAATCTTTAAAAAAGTTAAATTTTGAACGAAACCAAACTCACAATGAAATTAAAATCTTATTGAAGAAAGCTTTATATAAAGGAGTGTTAAGAATAATCGACCCCGCAGAAACAAAGATTTTACAAAAAAAAATATATACGAGTACTAAAAATACTTAACATATTTCTTTCAGTGACAGCGTGTTTTTTCATCATCCTTTCCTTTTCCACGCCATCGATAAGCCTGTCGAATGTGTATTTGGTTTTAGTTCTTAGCTTTTTTATGTGTTGTTTTTATTATTCTTGTATTGAGACTTTTTGTCTAACTGAGAATTTTGTAAAACAGTAGCAAGGTTGGTTGGAAGAAATGAACTTTGTGAAACAGTTGTATGTTTGGTTGATCATTTGGCAATAAATGCACCATCTTGTTCACTGATATTAGATAAATTATAAACAATATATTAAATAAATTATAAAAGGCAAATAAATTTGATAATATATATTCGTATTTGACTAGACCAAATTAATCGAATTCTGGAAAGAGTTAGAGAAAAGAATATTTACATTAGAGAATTGTGCATGATGAGGTATATGCTTCTTCTTCTTAAACTTTTTGTAGACTCTCAAGAGTCTGTTACTGCAGGATTGTCCTGTGATGCTGAGCTCCAGCTATCTCTCCATCGTTTCGGGATTCTCTCTGGCGGACGCCGTCCATCCGGCACCCCATGCAGAGTTATGTATGGAATTCTTGTAGAATTCATTCTCTGTACATGTTGGTACCAGTATCGTCGACGCTGTCGTCCCCATCTGACTACATCTTGGACCTCACAGACCTCTCGGATTGTGGTGTTCCTTACACGATCACGCAAAGTCTTCCCAGCAATAGCGCGCAGAGTTCTCATTTCCGTTGTCCTTAGCATACTTTTTATCCTGACAGTGTCCGCCCTCACTTCGATACCATATGTGAGGATAGGTTGCACACATGTCTTATAAATGCGTACCTTGCTATCCGTTCTCATATCTTTATTCCTCCATATGACATCTTTCAGGCAGCCCACCACAACTGCAGCTTTATGTACCTGAGGCCTTACTTCTCTGGGGAGGTCATGAAATCTGAACAGTTCACTGCCGAGATATCTGAACTGGGTTGCTTGTTCAAATGGCTCGTCACGTACTGAAATTCTGCACTCTACCTCTGTTTTGTCGATCTTACAAAAACTTTCGACAGGATTCGGTTGAAGGACCTCCTGAACACTTTATTCACAAAAATGATACCTCCGTCACTCAATAATGTCATAAGAGAGATCAACCTGAATAGTAACACAAAAATCAGAGCAAATAGGAAATATACTAAACTCATAAAAACATCAGTTGGAATCAGACAAGGCGATAGCCTAAGCCCATTTCTCTTTAATCTCATAATGGATAATATCATTGCAGAGGTTACATCTCTCAAGTTGGGGTACAGTCTTGGTAAGGAAGCGGTGGGGATTCTCTGTTATGCTGACGACGCTACGCTCATGGCTGAAAATAAAAATGACTTACAGAGAATGCTCACAAAGTTCGATGAATCCTGCTCAAAGTACAATATGATTATCTCCGTAGCAAAAGCCAAGTGTATGACATTCTCCAAAGACCCACTAGAGTGCAGAATTTCAGAGGTATATGCACGTGACATAAATGCTAGATATGAGCCAGGATAAGCGGTGATATATTCTCTCTACCTACTCCAAAAGATGAATAGCATATTGGTGATGATGATATTTCCCGTATAAATTAATATGCCTAACGATAATCAATAGACAATGCCTTAATGTATTCCCAAAATTTGATCCGAAAATAGTTTTTAGTGATCCACATCCTTTAAGCAAAATATATAAAAAATATATTAGACAATGTTTATGTTTAAAATAAAGAGCGGCAAGGTGGGAAAAAGCGATTCAATTTTGTATTTTCCCACCGAAGATTATCTCCGCAGTGAAGAGTCGAGTTACACTAAAATATAATCTGGTCATAGGAATTCAGGTGTATTCTCTGATCTTCACAACTGTTATCTAATCAATTGATTGTATTCAAATTAGACAAAAATATCTCAAATATTTTATCTCGCATTGGGATTACGCATATGTATTTTGCACTTGATATTATATCGGCGTCCAGTATCGAAATATTGTATCCGTATTTGTAGACATTCTTATAATTGCATGCTGAATCCTTTACAATATTCAGTAAATCTCTTCTGTAGTAGACAGATCCCTCGGAGAGAAGTTTATCTTAAATCTTTCCACTCTACTATTATTGAGATGTTTTACCACTTTGGCATAGTATTTGCTTTTGACCACTAGATATAATCCAATGTAGGGAGGTTTTTTTTTTCAAACAATATGAGGGTGGGAAATAATATTTTAGGAACTATAAATAATATTAATATGTAAAAAAGCATCAAGCATAACAGGTTTCAGACTAATACTAATACATTATGTTACATAAATCATATAAAAAATATATTAAAATGCAATTTTATACTATGACGTAGTTTTCCTGTCAAAGTTGACAGAACTCTGGATGTTTCTATCACATTATTCATCTTCCACGTTATCAATATCGTTTTATTTAAAAAAGTTATATCTACAACAATCTGATGCTTTTACTAGTAAATAGACAGCTGTTTGTTCTTTATAATCATTTAAAAGACATCGTATTTCGTATCAACACATGTCAAATATTTTCACCGAGGAATACATGAACCACTTGAGAAACGGGCTTGTAGCAACACTATCCTTTGAGAAAGGCGTTTTATTTTATGGAATAAAAAAGCACTTGAGAAGGTCTCAAGCACTCAACACCAGTTGCACTCGCATAAACCGTTTCCGTGTGTAGCCATATTTACAAGGTGGCCAATGGGTTTGATTGCCACTTGTCGCTACGTACAAGGCTCCCATATGACTCGCCCTCGGAACACCCTAACGCTTATGTTTCCCCATTTACCGAACATCACTCCCCCGTGCTAGGGTGACGCTACATTGTTCATTCAAAGTAGTATTTTTTTTTCATAAATATGTTTTCGTTTATCGTGGGCCACAAACTGTCCGCAGTATTACAGCAAACTAGACTCGGTTTACTGATATCTTGAATAATTATTTCATTCTCAGCCCTGCCCCCAGTTCTCGATATTCCAAAGTTAAGACAATTTTTTCCTCCCAAACTATCGCTAATGTTACTCTTTGTGACGTAGTTGACGACTTCCATGGCCTAGTTGATAAGACGCTTGTCTCCCAACCTGAAGTTAACGGATTCGATTCCCGTTGAAATCCAGGCTTTAAAAAAATCCAGTCTGGTTTTTACTTAAAGCCTCTTATTTAAGGCTTCTTATTTTACATATTTTTTGTTGGTTAGCACAGTTATTGCCACATGGCAATACAATACTACACAATACTTTGTCCTCCATTATTACTTGTAGAGGGTGCAGTCACCGAGATATTCTTTATTGCGCATTGTTACTCATACCATACCATACCATATTGTTACTTATACTGTGCGCGACATATTCAACATTCTTCGATAACACTTCATCTTAAAACCTTCAAGTTTATCAAAGTTTATCAAAGGTTTTAACTTTAACTTTATGGAACCCCACATTGGAATATTTCACTTGTTATGTTTATACTATAACACGTGTTTCTACCTCATCATTCCTCAAGAAAAGAGCTTTGTTATATAATATTCGAACTACAGAGCTTATCATATTAAGAGATAAAAATAAAATGTACACAATCGTTCTCATTTTAATATATAAGGTTATTATCTTCTTTCATATGACACCCTTCAACAAATACGCATTGGTGATTCAGAAATATTAAAGAGCGTGTCCGGGAGACAATATAATCTTAAACCAAATAATCAAGTTTTCGGATTTAAAAGTACTGGAGTTAGCACTGAGTACGCAGTTCCACATAACACGTGTTGGCAACAAAACTGTCACTAATACTCTGCGTGTGCGAGAAAACTAATTTTTTTCCTAGATCGGGATAGTTTTTTAATTTTTTTTGTTGGGTTCCATTCGGATTCGAACTCGAAACCCCCGAAGTGAAATCAAACGTCTTACCGACTAGACCACAGAGGTCGCCATATTTATATTTAAGGTTAAGAAATTACGAAAAAAGGCTTTGGAGTCGTTCTGAATGAATTAAAAAATGCGAATAAAATAAAGGGAAATTAGTTCCGATGTCTTTAGAAAGAAGATACCCCCTAAACATCCCCTATTCCCTCGACACTGCACAGCACAGTGGCTCAGGAAGCTCCCCTCATTGCCTCGGGGGATGTATCAAGTTCGGGCAAATCTGTTGAATGGTAAGCTCTTATTATAAAAATTGCATGTATTACAAGCTGCGTAGACAAAATAGTCACTTCTTTTTGAAGCTTTGTTTGCTTTGCTTTACTTCTACTACTAGCGTTATGTTAGCTTTTAATAAAACTTTTATATTGTGAAGGGGATTTAATCATTAAACTTTTATACGAGATGTTCATTGAAATATGAAGAAACGCGTTGGTTGGTATGAAAATAAATAGTAGTGTACAATGTCCTCAGTGAGATACAGGCAATAGCCTAGTTTACTGGGGGCACGACAAATGAAAGAGAAACAAACCCAGATCCATTAAAATTGTGTGTCCAAATTAAATAACTTGCTGTTTTTTCGCAAATTGTATATATTTCTTGTGATGTGTAAAATAAATAAATAAATGCGAAAATCAGTCATTGAAAAATTAACTTCTATTTTTTTCTTACTTTCATTTCAATACGTTGCGTTTTTACCTTCTTAATAATAATAAAACCTTTCTTTATAAAAAAAAATTGGCAGCCGTGGTATAATAGTTAACATTCACGCTAAGCAAGCGGGCGTCCCTTCTTGGCGAATTTACTTCCGGGCTAGTTTTACTGTTAGGCTATTTTACATCTGAATTGAAGAATCCAGGAAGATTTATTTTTAGTAGCATTGGAGCATTTCGACAGCCCTTATTTCTTTAATAGGTTGAGCTAATTAAGAAGCGCTTTTGATATGATCTTAATGGTCAGAAAACAATCATGTACAAAATTGTCGATGAAAAAAACATCAAAAACCGACAAACTCCATTACCTTGTTCTAAAACGCTTGACTTTCATCCGAGGCGAGTACTGGAAAAAAAAAACTAAAAGGATCCTAGTCTAATAAATAAGTTCGTCTGCTAACAATACTCGCTCGCGCTAGACGTGTTCGGGTGTTGAAGCCTCTTCGCGTGCGATAGTATTTCCAACACATGCGATGACGAACGGCAAGTTTCGGGCCTTCTCCAAAGGTTATAAACCCAAAGACTCGATTTATGGGGCTAAAACTAAATGTGTTTTACTAGCCACAGTCTCCAATTTGTCCGCATCGGCAATTTGGACATGTTGAGGCTACCACACAAATTAATGACTTGTATTATGTATGGTATCATATATCATAAATATTGTAGGGTACCATATAAATATTGAATGGCACCACACGTGACTAATATATTAACCTTTTATTGTTTATACTTATGCTATAAGTAGGGTTTAGATATAATATTATAAACCTCCTTGGTCTAGATGTTGAGAAGTCTCCTAATCCGGAGGTTATGGATTCGATGAACATTAATAACAAATATTATTTAAAACTATACTAGTCAGTATTCCTTCAAACCATCTTTAATATATTCCATGTTGATCAATCGGATAAGATCATGCTCGAAATATAATTCGTTTACTTTTTGGTGGAATAATGTCATATTTGTGCTATAATTTTTTTTAAACCAAAAAAGTGTTACACGAATCGATTTTTATTATTTCAGAATTTTATGATTTATTAAAGTATAATAAAAATTAGAACAATAAAGTAAGTATATACTTTTATTTAATAGCGTTTATAAAGTAAGTATATACTTATTTAACAGCGTTTATAAAGTAAGTACATACTTTTATTTAACAGCGTTTATGATTTTATACTAATTGAACGGCTCCTTATGTTAATCAACAGTTTTATCTGAGCCTATATTGCTTCAAATAAGATCAAGTCATGGCTTAGATAGAAAAAACTCATTAAGAGAGCAGACATCTAAGGGGAAAGAAAAACACTCACTTAAGTTGGAATTCAACTGAGTCACCGTTCTTATCAAATACTCGTACATGGGGTATTTCAAGCCTACACTTTGAGATTTATGATCAGTATTATATAGATTCACTTAATTTTTTTTGTTATCCAATAAACTGTAACTTATTTAGAAAAGTTATTTAATTCGTATTAATGAAGAACAAGATTTCCTGCTGCTCAATATTATGGGAGGGTAATTTAAAATCCGGTTTTTTGTTATATATTTATAGTTAACTTAAATATCTTGAAAAAACTTTCATACTAACCTTATTGGTACATCGATCTATACTTTTATAATTATAGTTACTTAGGAATATAAGAATAAAAAAAAACTTGAAAATACTCTCTTGTCAAGTTGGTTTAAGTATTCAATATGTACCTACCTGCCATATCCCAGATGACCATACAATTAATGTAGAGTTTTAGTCACTCGCCGTATCCCTCCACTTCTAGCCCCCTAAGATTTTGCCGTACGTTATCTAAAAGTCTATATCTCGGTTTGCAAAGTGGCTATCTTCTGTGGTGTTGGGCGGGCCAAATCTCTAATTTTACAACCATATGTCTGCTTTCACAACCATATGTTCCTAGTAATACGTGGTTTTCTCGTTAATTTTCAAGTTTCTTCATAATATCAGATTCTTCACGCCCCTGTAACCTATTTTGGATCTAGTATATTTTGTATTATTCGGTTTTTGATACTCAGCAACTTTTGTTGTTATCATAACCCACTATTCGAACCTGTATATTACGACAGAGTATGATGGCTGAGTTAAATGGCAAAAATAAATAAGAATTATTCTATCCATCTGGCCAAAGCACTGCCTCTGTTATTTTCTAAAAAAAAATGGACCGATTCATTTTTCCATTACTATTCTTCGATATTCTACGGAGTTCATATTTCTATACATACATACCATCACGCCATCTCCCTGTTGAAGTAAGCAGAGCGGCGAGAGCATCATACTTTTCTTTTGTGATGCACATATTTCGCCTCTTCTACATCCACACAGCTGCTACGATTTGTTTGTTTTTGTACGTTTCCCATTTTCAAAATATCACTCACTTGATCCATCTTTACTTTCCTTTTAGTCTTCCTGTACCACGCGTTTCATTCATATTTGTTTTGAAAGTCTTTCATCATTCATTCGTTCCATATGTCCAAACAATCTCAGAGTGCTCTTCTAAAGCTTTCTCAACACATCAAGCTTAAGTTCACATTTATCCCTCACCACTTCATTTCGTATTCTGTTATATATTATCACCCCGTTAATTTTTATCAGTACATTGATTCTTTTAAAAAATCATACTCTTATTCCAGCCATAATTTTCCTAGGTCTTTCTCTACCACGCCTTCTATTCATATTTCCCTGTATATTTATTTTATTAGTCTTTGTTTATGCATTCGTTCTACGCCTCAGAATAAACCATCTCAAAATGCTCTTATTCATCTTACTCAACACACCAGCATCAAGTTCATATTCATCCTTTATCACTTTATTCCGTATTCTGTCATATATTATCACCCTGGAATTCACATTTGCGTTGCTGAAATCAAATTTAACGGTTAAAATGTACCCTGCTCTGCTCTCCCTGTTAATTCGTTGTGTAGGTCAGTAGAGTATCGTAACGACCTAATCTCAAAAATC
This sequence comes from Odontocerum albicorne, assembly GCA_949825065.1. Lineage (NCBI taxonomy): Eukaryota > Metazoa > Arthropoda > Insecta > Trichoptera > Odontoceridae > Odontocerum > Odontocerum albicorne. The sequence continues at coordinate 37,443,039 of OX463839.1, read as the reverse complement.
AGCTACCTACAGTTATGTGCATACATATACTACAATATCAAAACCTCCCTAGTCGTCCGCAGACACACCAGCATCGAACAAAACGAAGCGTCTTCATAAAAATGGCAAAATCAAATCAATGACATCGAAATCGAGCGTAAAATAAAGTAAAAAGGGGCATAACATTCAGTTCCCCGCCTTCGGGCTTATGTGCCACTTGTATGAATACAGTAGGTGGCGCGTGAATAGCCGCAGCTTTCATTACATTTCCGTAGGCAGCTTTAGCGGCACACACAAGGAAACGGCCTATTAAAGTGGGCGGTGATTGTCGGAAAGAGATTAACGACGGTTGACACGCAATGGAATTTAAATTTCCCCGAACCTGTGTCGTCTTGATTGATAATGATTGAACGATTTTTAATCATTTGTGGAAATTGCGACATTTTGTGTAATGTGTGAAATATTTCAGTAGGCTTAAGAAAAACAAATTTGGACTTAATACAGGATTATAGGAATATTTCTTCTGAACTTTGAGGTCAAACTGTAAGATCCTCTATTTCAGTAACGAAACGGGTTAAAAAAGCCAAACAGTAATAGTTAAAAGCTTTTTTCCGGCAGCACTTTCTTTGTTGATTGACTTGTTCAGTGGAATGTTCTGCGTGTGGTGCTACTAGGAGAATCAGGAGGCAAATTTAGAAAATCTCTTATTTAAATGAGATGTCACCAAAGCACTCTTGGGATTGTACACTGTCACTAAATGATATAAAAAATCATTTTCACTCTCGCCATTGCCGTGCTGGTATAATGCACGTATTAAATCAATCTTGTGGTACTCCTCAAAACACCCGAACTGGCATTTCAGACGTATTGAAAGTATGACCATGAGACAACAGTGGTTCCATTAATTGAATCATGGAATTTTTAAAACGCTGGAGTGAGCTGGAGTGGGCATGGAACTTAAAGTTTTTCAGTGCAGATATTAGTAATACTTTCACGCGTGATGATGTAACAACACTCTCACACGTCTAGTGAACACAAAATTGTTACCAGACGAACTCTCAACAAACTGAGATCCTTTTTCTATTATTTTTTTCGGCTACCATCGGAAATCACACCTGAAACCTCCTGATGGAAGTCAAGCGTCTTAGCAACTAGGCTATGAAAGTCGTTAGTATTTTTTTTATGGTTTACTATAAGTAACAATAATAATATCTCACAGACGACCTCCGTGGTCTAATTGGTAAGACGCTTGTCTCTCAACCCGAAAGTTGCAGGTTCTATTCCCGTTGATACCTTTTTTAGAAGGGTTTCAGTCAGTTATCACTTAATGCCTCATTAACGTTTTTCTGTTTCTTTGGAAAAGGTTTACGCACGACAATCAACGCGATAGGATGTAATGTTTACACTTGAAGTGTAATACTATAATACAATACAATATTTCTATCATCATCATCATCATCATCAATGGCGCTACAGCCCATTGTGGGCCCCGGCCTCCTCCAGCAGTCGCTGCCATTCCCCCCTATCCTGGGATGCACTCCTCCAGCCCCTGATGCCAATCACGTTTGCATCATTCTGCACCCCATCCATCCACCTAAGCCTCGGTCTACCCACGCTACGTCTTCCTTGGGGCTTGGAGAAGAGTACTTTGTTAGGCATTTCCTCTTCTCCCATTCTTGCTACATGCCCCGCCCAACGTAGCCTCCCAATTTTGATGTATTTTATGATGTTGGGCTCTTTGTATATGCTGTATAACTCCTCATTATATCTCACTCTCCAAGATCCATTTTCCTGTATGGGTCCGAATATTTTTCTGAGTATTTTTCTTTCAAATATTAGAAGGGAAGATTCGTTCTTCTTACTCAATACCCAGCATTCAGACCCATATGTGAGGACAGGTCGTGAATATTTCTATAACCATCACAAATTAAACCAATTATTCAATGTAATTCAATCAGTTTGGCGACTTAAGTCCCTAAAGGGAAAAATAAAACACAGGACTCTGGTTCATTTCAGCACTAATTCATTACTTATAAATAACCGTAAAAAAATATAAAATTATTGAATACAAATATTATTGTAAATAATTTTGCTCCAAGTGATGGATAGCTACTCTCGCCTCTAAGGACCCCTCCCGAAAAGAAACGTTAGATCTTAGTCCAATTAGCTAACATGAAAGCGACGTTTCAACAGTAAATTCAAGAAAAGGTTGTATTGTATTACGCTTTTGCTGTATACAATATAACCTGGCGGGATTATTGCCATGTGGCAAACTTTTCCATCCTAGAAAAATGTTAAAGAGGCATTAAGGGGAAACCAGGCTTTAATTATTTAAAAAAAAACTGGGTTTCGAACCCGCAACCCCTGGGTTGGCAGACAAGCGTTTTACAAACTAGGCTGATTTTATTCAGTTTTATTCGAATATGAATGTATTTTGTTTCTTAAAAAACATAATTATTAAATTAAATTTTTTGAGTATTGCGTAGAAAATAGGAACGTTTTGTTAATGACGTTTATGAAAAACTTTTCCAGCCTCTGTGTTCTAGTTGGTAAGACGTCTTTTTTCCATCATGGAGGTTGTAGGTTCAATTCTTGGTGGTACCCAAAATTTTAAAAAGGGGTTACAGTTAGGTATTTACTTAAGGCATCAACATCAAGAACATGGCATGGCACTGTACTGCACGAACATGGCATGGCACTGTACTGCACGAACATGGCATGGCACTGTACTGCACGAACATGGCATGGCACTGTACTGCACGAAAGTGTAATAAAAATACAATGAACTTAACTTCCTTATGTATTTTCCATCCTTGTTAAATAGAAACGTCAATATGAATGTGAAATTATCCGGCGATTAGTTAGCCAAGGAACATAATTTCGAATAAATTTGTAAGGATTGCACCTATCTAAGTATGGACATACCTCAATTTGCGCTGATTTAATACACGCGTAATTTTATTTTACTGTAATTGGAATACAGAGACTTCATATCAATAATTTGCAGGGGTAAATGCATGCCCAGCATTATAAATAAAAGGAAAAAATGTACAATTGATTAAAGTTTATCTAACATTTGATTAAAAAACTAATTGGAAAATTTATGTGTATTTTTATTGACTGATATACAAGTGTATAGTACTTAATATTTTACATATATTTTTTCCTCATGTTTTTCATGATAGTAGTAACTTCTTTTTGACAGATATAAATCGATTCAACGATATATTATAACATACGAGTATATACGAATATACGGAGATAAAGAAGATCTTAAGAATTACCGACCCATTAACTTACTACCAGTTCTCTATAAAATCTTTACTAAGATTATCTCCAATAGGTTAAAAACAACCTTTGATGAAAATCAACCCAGAGAACAAGCCGGATTTAGAGGACGTTATAGCACAATGGACCACATTCAGGTAGTAAAGGAAATAATAGAGCGTTGTCAAGAATACCAACTTCCATTATATTTGGCGTTCGTAGATTATGAAAAGGCTTTTGATTCGGTCAAGAAATCCGCTATTATCAGGGCCCTTCTTAATCAGGGAGTTCAAAAACGCTATGTCAATCTCTTCAGTAATATATACAATAACGCGACAGCAACAGTAAATCTCCACCAAAGTACCGATAAATTTCCAATCAGTAAAGGTGTCCGCCAGGGCGATACCATCTCGCCAAAATTATTCAACGCTACCCTGGAGGATGTGTTCAAAAAGCTTGAATGGGAAAATAAAGGAATCTGCGTTAATGGTTTATATCTGAGCCACCTTAGATTTGCAGACGATATTATTACCTTCGCTACACGTCCTGAGGAACTGCAGAGCCAAATACTGGAATTAGCGGAGGCAAGCAAATTAGCAGGTTTAAAAATGAATATTGATAAAACAAAATATATGTTAAACCGCTTTGCTGATGCCACAACTATCCAGGTGGACGGTACACAGCTGGAACAAGTCCAACAATATATCTACTTAGGACAAAGTATTACATTTGAAGACTGTACTTTAAATGAAATAAATAGAAGATCAAAACTAGCTTGGAGTTCCTTTGGACGACTGAACTACATCTTCAAGAGCAAGCTCCCAATCTGCCTCAAACGGAAGGTATTTAACCAATGCATCTTGCCAGTACTAACATATGGATGCGAGACTTGGACTTTATCGGTACGAATGTTACAAAAGCTCCAAACAACACAACGCAGCATGGAAAGGTGCATGCTAGGTTATACCAGAAGAGACCGAAAACGTAATGAGTGGATAAGAGCCCAAACAAAAGTTGAAGATGTTATAGAGGTTGCAAAAAGACTCAAGTGGAAGTGGGCTGGACATATCGCCCGAGCAACAGACCATCGTTGGACGTATGAAGTAATCCAGTGGTACCCAATAGGTATAAAAAGGCCTGTAAGAAGACCTAAGGCGCGCTGGGTGGACGAAATACGTAAGCATGCAGGTATTATGTGGCAGCAATGTGCAAAGGACAGGATTTTGTGGAGACAACTTGGAGAGGCCTACATCCTGCAGTGGATAGACACAGGCTGATGGTGATGATGATGGTGATGTGATATACGAATATGCATATTTTTAATTACACTGAAAAAAATAAAAGAATTTTGATAAAATGGTAAGAAAACATAGGATTTATAATTAAAATTTTTAAATAAATGTGACATGTGAGATGTGGTTCGAAGTGTGACTCGAAAAGTGATTCGAAGAAAAACTGCACTAGTGGTGTGACAACTTATATGGCCTAGGAATTAAGGGTTGCAGCCTGGTTTTCACTCAAGGCTTCTTACACATTATTTTGTCAGACGAAAAAAAAACATATTTTTGATTGGTTGGGAGAGATTCCCACATTACATTAAATCTGCAAGGTTATACTGTATACAACGAGAGTGTAATACATTAATGAAAGAAATTATCTTATAATTTCTATATGTTTCCATTATTTTCGCATAATATTTCGAACTAATAATAAATCCGCCAGATTATACTGTGGGCATTGTTTACAAGACGAAATAACTTTCATAATACCCATAAAAATTGATGTGAAATATTTTTAATAATTTAACATCTTCTCAAATCCACATTCAATACACTTGTACCAGTTGTATTATCGACCTCCCATATATTGTACATAAAAGTATTATTCATATTTGACACAATTTTCAAACACCTGAGTCTAAAATTCGATTTGGTCCCCAAAAGTAAACTTCCTTCGTACATTTACCGCACAAACGAAGGTTTTCTTGTTCTAAGTTTCAGAACTAATGTCCGAAAGTTGTGCATTCTGTTTGTCCCCACCGGCTCCGAGTGCCCGAGCTCCCGGCCCTCTGGCAGCCTAACTGTGCCCATTACGGCCATTGTGATCGCACTTCACCTCTGATTTGGCCGCTAACAATCCTCGCCTATATTGTCATTACGTTTGGGTGAAACTTCAAATTGAATAGTCCGCATGCATTCATAACCCGGCCGCTACATAACTTCTACCGATATATTATGGCAGACTGGCATTCGCAACGTTCGTATCGTTTTTATATCTACATATATACCTATGTAGAATTCAACTGCCATAACGTTTCTCCAAATGTTAGATAAAACTATTGCTACTTAATAATAATACAAGGATAACTTACGTTGTACTATTTAAACAGCAGACTCTCCTCAAGGGCACTCTAACTCGGGGATTGAAACTAGTTTTATTTACAGATTACAGAAAATGTAATAAGTGTAAGAAGAATAGGAGGGTGGTTGCCGAAGCCATTAGGTTATGTACTTCCCGCATCGGCGTATGTTTAGAAAATATTTTATGTAAGAAAACCACAGAAAACTTACCAAAGAAAGACAAACCTTTGTAGAGCTTCCGACATGGGATCGTAACACATTTGTCTTTAACGGAAGTAAAATGTATGTGTATAGTGTTCATATACAATCATAAATTTTAATAAGACCTCCCAAAAAAGGTTATATTCAAGTGCTTTCTAAAGCCACCCATACTTATTAACACATAGTGCCAGACCATTCACGTCATTGGATCAATTCAGAACTGCAAATTTATACGATGAAAATGTGATGACCCTCAAAGTTCTGCTCCTCTCCGAAACAACATATCACAAACACAAAATCAAAATATACAATAAAGACTTCCCATTAAGGGACTTGAATACTAAGATACAAAGTATGAAATCAATCCGTTCGCAGCACTATGTACCAAAATGCTTACTTAGAAAATAACCAAGCATTATGGAGCACTGATCACATATGTTTAAACTTCCTTCGTAGCCTACTGGTACATTGATTACTTTGTATTAGGAATAGTTCAATTCATCATCACCACTATCATGCCATGTCCATCAGGCTAGGCAGAGACATTTATTCATCTCATTCTATTCTAAAATTTATCTGTCAAGTTCATGAACCTCATCATGCATACTTTATTATTATAAAGGTTTTTCCCCTTCTCTCTTTCAGAATATTTTTTACTAGGCCATGCCACGTGTTTTAGGTCTCCCTAAATGTTTTATATATTGTAAACTAATCATGTAGAATACTTTGTAAATATTTCATTATTTTTTACGTGGTCAAACCATCGTATTCGGATTCGATTCCTGATAGTAACTCTAAACAATTTTATGGATATTTTTATTACTTTATATTATGCTTTTTAACATTCTTCTTATTGGTTGGATGAAATAGTTATAACAGAAGTATACTCGTATATAGTATAATAACGAATCACTTGTTTATTCACTGGAGCAAAGTTTTACGTTTTTATAGTACAAAAAATTTCAATCAATTTTTGTAGTCATAAAAAACAAGATATATTTGTTTATCGATTTATTATTTGGACCTTCGGATAACTTTTTATATAAATTATAAATAATAATATACTTAGAATTTTCTGTAGCAATATAGATTTTTTTAACTAAACCATCATTTTACTAGTCATTTGTCGCTCATTCGTTGAACGTATCATGTTCGTCACTTATTCATTCAATATGTTATGTTCGTTATTTATTAGTTGCATGTATCGTATTCGTCACTCATTCTTTCAAGGTATCGTATTCGTCTCTCATTCATTGAACGTATCGTATTCGTCTCCAATTCATTAAATATGTAATATTGCTTACTCAGTCATTCAAAACATCATATTTTCCTTTCAGATAACTTCAACAACAAATTATATTAAATTTCATAATAAAAATAAAGGGAGCTGCGTTTTTTAAACGGACATGATGGATTTATTAAACGTGAAGTAAAGAAATTATTTATTAAGTTGGATAAATACTTGAATGTTTTTTTTTTCTTTATTTCTTCCTACAAATATGTTAAATCCATTTAACGTGTACTTTTCATAAGTACGTAACATTTTTTAAACTTTAAAGGTTTCAAAACAAGTCAGCTTTGCAAAGAAAAATACAAATTTGGTAAACATTTATTTTTATGCTAATTATTCGATTTTAAATTTCTCGAACACCTGTTAACATTTTATAAAAACATTTACTTGATTAAATAATCGTAATCCCCGTTACTGTAACGGCAGAGGGTGAATTAAGTTTACAGTAATATGAAAGCCTTCACTAATTTATTTCTAATTTAAGTATGGCTCATTTTTTTTAAAATATTTTTGGGGAATTTATAAAGTACCACGAATTTGTTTGAAATGTATAATGATTTCCTCAAAATCCTACTGGACAAACCTGTGATAAACGAGCACAGAATAATGGAAACTCTTTAAGGAGGAGACCAGCCCTGAGTTATCCAGATAATGGTGATCGTGATTACACAGTAGATGTAGGTAGAGTGCAACATATCGAACATGCCTATCATCTTTGTTCAAAAACTTGATCTTCTTGTCGTCGGAAAATCAGGTTCAATATGTATACCCCAAGATATACTGAAAAGCTCCTGAAAAAGGGAAATTTACAATAATCTTTTATGTGGGATTATGAAATATTTGTAATGCTAAAGCATTATTGACAATGTGTTCTTTTTTTCATTTTATTGTTGAGAATAAAGTATCAAAAATGTTTTAAAATTATCGGAAATACACATTGACAATCGGCGATTAGACCATACAGATGTGAATTCATTGAATTCTCCGTTTTACCTCAAGTCAGGGCGAGGAAACCTTTTAATTTTGAAACTTATTTAAAACATTTAAATAATTTAATTTCATAACTTAATTTAAAGATTTAACGAAAACGAATAGTAAAAAACCTTACGTTACTATTTAATACTAAAAATATGTCTTCGCTTAAAATAAAAAAATACTGTGTAGTACATATTTCAGAAATTAGATTTTTTTTTCAAATAAAACTTTGTGCATTACCACTTATACGATACAAGCCGAATAGATTTGACAAGTACTCCTCTCATACTCAAGACACAATGTTTACTAAGCTAATAAAATTATTATATTATATTTATATAATACAATACAGAAAATATCCCAAAAGAAAGATAAAACATATCACAGTAAGAGGAAAGAATATAGACTAATTATGGTATTAAAAATGGGTCACGTGGACGGCAAATAGCATAATGGAAGCATGTTCAACAATAGGTTCTTACTTTTATCTAATTGACAGTTGTATATATTCATACATTTTCTTACATCTAATATCTTAATATTGAAAAGTTAATGCAATACTAAATAAGCAATAAATAGTGCGCACACTACTGAGATTACGTAGATACAGAAAACATAATATAAATATAGCTTTAATAGATGGTTGATAAATTTGGCATATGATAGACGGTTGATAAGTATAATATTTGATAGATGGTTGATAAATATAGAATATCAAATAAGACATTATTGGGATTTTTTATTTAATTTTAAGCGAGGAATATTGGAGCTGACACTAATAAAAAATTAAGTCACCTTCCCTTTATTATAAGAAAAGGGTTCCTGAAACAGCCGAATCATTATGAAACCGAATAATCAGTGTTATTTTAAAGTTGACAGTAAAACATGTTTCGATTTATCGTACTATTCAACTTCAGAGTGATGGTGTCATACAATACCAAAAGGAGATTAACAAAGTATTTTTTTATGAAATTTTCTCCAGTTAATGTTCAACAGTCTTTGGTCGTGGATTTTAATTTGATACAGAAATATATTTCTTTTCAGGTTTATTTTAAACTTTTCGATGAAATTTATAAATATATTTTCTTCGGATTGATAGCGATGATGACAGCATCCGTTGCCTAGTTGGTAAGACGCCTGTTTCCTAGCTCGGGGGTTGCGGGTTCAAATTCACGGAAGTTTAGTGTATTACCACGCGGCCATGCTCCTCAATAAAACAATACAACGATATCTGTAGTCTAGTTAGTAATAAGCCTGTTTTTCGACCGGAGGTTACGGGTTCGATTCCCGTTGGTTTTAAAAGAGTATCATTCTTGATTTCCCATCAGGTGCCTTTAAAATAGGAAGTTGTAAAATATTGTCACATAGCAATAAATTCCCCTCGTTACTTTATACAACGAAAACGCGAAACTCATTAATATGTTAACATCTTTACCATTAATTTAATTATATAACTTCCTTAAAAATAGCCAGTTTTCAACCACTTCCGGGCAGGGCCGGCTCGACTCGGCGCTGCGAATAATTCACTTGTATGGATAATTTATGGCGATGAGAATTGCTAAAATTACTCCACTCAGCGGCAGCCAGTGTTGATTGTTATACGGCCCATTTCATATAAACTCCACAGCGCCGAGCGGCCCGGCCCCATTCGACCTGCACTATATTTTTATATGTCTGTGGCGTATTCGTATTCACACACGGGAGATGGTTCAAATAGATAATATATATTTTATCAGTATTAAATAACATGTTTATTTTAAAATTGTATTTAATCAGTCAACAAAATTTTAGCACCGGAAAACTATCATTTGTTTATTTATAGAACATATTTGATAAAAAGATTTTTTTGATATTATTGTTATTGTACGAGTATATACACATATTCATTCTAAATAGTCGAAATCTGGTTATTTCATATCACTAAGTGCCCGTAGTAAAATTATTGACATTACGCTAAAGGTAATCAAATTAATTAATATTGAATATACAAACATATTGTGGATAAATTCGAAATACTCACATTAGTACTATATATTTATTTTATTAGTATTTCATTCTTCCTTCATTCTAAATGGCTTAACCATATCAGAGTGAACTTAGGACTGATGTATTAAGTAAGTTGAAGAAGACTACTCTAAGATGGTTTGGGAATGTAGAACGAATGAATAAAAGAAGACTAACAAAATAAATATACATTGTGTATGTGAGTGGAAGGTACGATAGAGGAGAACAGTACAGTCAGAGCAAGTGAGTTATATTTTGAAAGAAGGAGTTTTTAAGTCAGTAGTATCAAGAGTTGTATAAGAAAGTGTAGGGATTTAGAGAATGGGAAAGATGTGTGTTGCAATAGGAAAATATGGCACTCTATCTTCTCTGCCCACCCCAATAGAGAAACAGCGTGATCGTTTGTGCATGTACCTACGTATTATGAACGAAATGTTAAATTCGAAAGTAGTTAGTCATAAGGCGATTCACAGTTTGGATAAATTTGTTAAATAAATCATCGAACCTTATTCGCGTTGTAAGTATGTCAGTATATTTCTTGCATTGGTGGATATTTATTATTAAAAAAAATGTGAATTGTTGAGACGAATTTTCAGTAATTGGAAAAATTGCACATATAACGAATGATTGTCATGTGTTCTGTTAGAACTTACTCCAATCTAGGATACTTACAGAGTGGTGTTAATGAAAGGTATTTATTGACAGAGGAATAATTTCCATCAAGAGGGTTAATATATAGGGTACATACCAAAAGAGGTAGTTTGTTAGTTTCACAACAGGCCATGGTGCGCTCCGATGGGCTTTTGAATTTGATGTCCTCCTGGTGATGTGTACAATATGGTGCGCGCATTCGCACTAATACAGATTTTACATCTTAACATTAATCTATAGGTAAATAAAACATCATAAACAATAATATCTATTCTATTATTAGATTAAATGCTTTCAATTATCGTATAAAAATATACACCTGAACACGTTTTATGAACACGTTCAGTTTGAATAATTACACCACCATTTAATTTAATTTTTTTTTTTACTTATAAAAAAATATTTTCAATGTTTCTAGCTCAATGTTCCAAGACAATCTGTAAAATAAAAATCCTGAATATATATGATACCAAAATTTATTTAGAAAATCTCCTAGTGCTATTAATGCTTCTAAGGTAGAACTAGTAAAAAACCTAACTCCAGAAAATTTGTATAACGCTGTTTCATTGAATTAAATTATCACTGAAAAAAATATTGATACCAACAAAAAAAAATTGAATACTTATGAAATAGTCTAATTAAATATTTTATAAGTAACACGAACGGCAGAATTCTACAAGTGCTGCACTTCTACAGAAAAGAGAAATCGTATCCCTCCGGGCCTAGAACTAATTTCGCCAGAAGTCATTAAAAAAAATCGGTCGCGCAATGCCTTTATGTAGTAGGGCCAGTAAGGCCTTGGGTAAGGTAATAAATGGTTCAAATAAACTATTAAGTTGTGCTTTAATGTTTTCGACACAACCATGAGATAAATTTTCAACAAAATATGAATTTATTTATTGTGTACAATTATTAATCTGAAGACCTCATCAACCAAGTTGTTAACACGCTTGACTTACATTCATGGGATTTCGGATTCGATTCCCGATGTACCCAAAAAAGGGGAGCAGTCGCAGTCTGGTAAAAAAATTGACAATGCTATCACGCCCCGCAGTCGTGTGTGAGTGTTTTTGCCTCTTCAGAGCGTTAGTATTATCAACACATGTAGAACTGCAAATTCAGTACTTACTTCAGTGGTTCAAAACCGATAGACTTGATTATTGGGACCGAATACAATATTGTCCGATTTACCAATTCAGGTATGTTAAAGGGCGACATGCTAAAAAAATTTAAACGCCAACCGATAACGTACGTTAAAAATTTAAAACCTCCAAAGAGCAGCCAATCCTGAGAAAATAATAGAGAGGAATAACTTTGCGGTATAAAGTTGAATAATTTAACATAAAAAATGTTTAAATGTTCTTCTTTAAATGTTCAAATAAAATTGTTATTCGCACTTGAAGCTATATCTTGATACTGGTACGTTAGATTGTACGTGAAATATTTGTAATCCTCTTTAAGGTTTTCAACCATTTTTTTTAAATACAATGATATCTTCATCATCAGCCTTTCAACCCAGGATGGGCCTTGGTTGCCTATAAGATTATTTCCCGTGTATCTCTCAGCAGCATTCCATCTTCGATTGATTATATTCAGTGTACCATAGTTCTCTCTCATACTATCCAGTCATCTCAGCGTTGGTTTCTCCCTTTTCCTCCACTCCATCGAACCTCTGAACAAAGCTTTCCTTTCAGGGTGTATGTCTTGCATGCGATATAGGTTACCAAATGGACGCAGTCTAGCAACTTTTACAGTTTTTGCTACGTTAGCTTCACCATATGTGGTGTAGAGCATTTCGTTATACCTCTGTCTCAGGCACTGTTGTCATTAATTGGACCACATAATCTGACAACCTCCGTGACCTAGTTGGTAAGACGCATGTCTCCCAGCCCACAAGTTATGAGTTCAAATCCTGCTAGAACCCAGATTTTTTTAAATGAATTCCAGTCTTGTTATAACTTAAGACCTCTTTAACATATTTCTGGTTAATTGAAAGAGATTGCCACACGGCAATGAGCCCGCCAGGTTGTATTGTATACGACGAAAGTGTCATACAATAATACAATAGAATATTCTGCAAATAATATTTCTCTCAATGAAATAGATAATTCGGTCGTCACACTTGGTAAATGTCCATGTTTCAGATGTGTAGATGAGCCCAGGTCGTAATTTTTTTTTATAAAATTACGGTAAAAGTAACGGAATAAAGCCAAAATAGCGTTTATGTATCAACAGTATTATTTGTGGAGTTTTCACTAGTGTTATTTGTGGAGTTTACCTACGATCCAAGATACATAAAATAGTCCACACCTTCAAAATTATACACACTAATGGACTAAGAGATGCATGGTCGCGCGGTAACGTACTGAATTTCCGTGCGGAAGGTAGCTAGTTCGAACCCCCCATTGTTACTCCCCTTGAATGGCACAAGCATTTTTCCTCCTAGTATTCGAGGATACAAGGATACCTATGATTTCGGTCATATTATGCTTTCAATAAAATAAAGCAAAAAACATGCCAGTGCACTTCGATCGTCTGTTTTAGGTGTTCCATCGAATCTAACACAACGGTGTGGCCGGCGAGTTTGCTGATGCGCAAAGGTTCACTCACTTAAATAGAATAAAGAAAGAAAAAACATTAACTCCACGGCACAGCTTTGCTTTCTAACTGAATTGACGTTGGAATGGCGAGAGAATCCTCAATTACGAGGTCCATCAACAATGACGATACAAACTAATGGAAACCCGAGGTGTAGATCTTAAACTATGCATGCAATTTACACATATAAACTTCTATTTAAAATATAAAAAAATAGTTTAGTTGAATAGGTATATATTTCAATTCCTACAAATTAAAATTTATACGACGCTGTTCCATAATGACCATTTTTTTGTATGTAGAGATACATGGTCGCGCGGCAACGCAATGGACGTTCATGCGGAAGGTCGTTGCTTTGAAACCTGCGCTATGCTACTCCCCTCGAATTACACAGGTATTTTTTCCACCTTGTATTCGGGGGTATAAGAATACCTATGACTTCGGTCATATCTATTGTTAAAAAAAACATGCCGGTGTGCTCCGATCGTCTCACTTCGGTGTGCTATCGGATCTAGTACAGCAGTGTAGAAGGTGAGTTTGCTGGTATGCAACGGCTCACTTATAGAAGAAAAAAAAAGAAAAATGATTTGCTTTTTAATTGAATTGACGTTGAAATGACGAGAGGATCCTTGACTACGGGGCCCAGCAACGACGATTGTCTTTTGTATATGTATTTTAAATTGAAAATAATTTAAACCTTTTGTATATTAATATACAACATAATGTTTAAAATGTTATAACCGAAACCGAAATCTGCGGTTTAACTGGGCTAATGGATTAACAGGATTGCCGAAAATAATTGACATTACTTAAAGGTAATTTTATTTGGGAAAATGAAAAGTTAATTCCCACAAACGTCCGGCAAAATTACAAATCTCACTTTTGAGGGCAGCGCCGGAAAATTACTTGGCTCATTTAACAAACTGCCCTCCCCTTAGTACTCGGCACACACCGGAGTACCAGGGGTGGAGAGAGGAAGACTGATCTTATTTTTGGAGAAATCATGATAAAATAAATTATTTAATTTGAAATTAAGTGCGAAGACTTTAAAAAATGTGTCCCTATGAAAAAATGTATCTTACTTCTTTCATTACACTTATTTTTTTTAATGATTTCAACTCCATTCATTAACTTAATTTTAACACCCAGTTCATCACTCTTCTTTTTTTACATTTTCCTTTACTGTTCTTATTGTACAATGAGGCTCTGGAACCAGTTACAAATCAATGTCACACTGGCTCCGTCTTTGGCATGCTTTAAGAAGCGACTGAAAAAACTCTTGATTTCTAGTCAGTAATATAACATGTTTCATTCCTGGTTTTTCTTTCCTATCCACCATTCCTTCGTTTTCCTTTGATTAATGGTATCTTACATTTACTTTAATTATGTATTGTAGATGTTCACAAATTTCATAAAGATGAATAATAATTTGAATATTCTTTGCGACCATATAACTTGCTTTATTTACTTTTGTCTGGTTGGTTGTAGGAGATTGCCGCCTGGCAATAATCCCACCAGATTGTTTTTTTATAATGAAGTGTTAATAAATAAAAATAAAAAGTTCGTAAGGTATCCTTGAACAAACCCAAACTTATGATTCGTGTATGTATGATATATTATATAATGACCATTTATTTTATTTATTTCTTTTAACACTACATTGTATAACTATTTCTCGAGCTTATTGCTAAGTGACAATCTCTTCCAGCCAACCATGACATGGAAATAACATTGTTTTCGGTCCCATTAATCGAGTCTTGGGGTTTAGAGCTACTGAAGTAGGCATGGAACTCACCGTGTATATATTGCATATGTTGACAATATCACCGCACGAAAAAATTCAAAAACTTTTGTGCATGTTTAACGCGTGCGAGTATTGTTATTAAATTAACTTTTTTACCAGATAAGGATCTTTTTTCTTCTACCATTGGGAGCCTTACCCGAGACCGTGGGATGAAAGTTAAGTTTTTTACCAACTCGGTCACGGACGTCGTCATTCGTTGGGACCAGGAGCTTAAGAAAATCTTCCGGTGGTCCAATATAATCTTCAAATTGCGAATAGGTACTGAAGCAGAACACAAAGTAACAACTGATAATACAGGGCATGCAGACTAATCAACGAATAGTTCTCAGCGAGAAGAGGACTCCGAGGTAATTAATAAATCAAGTAAGACGACAATGTCTTGATTGGCTCACTAGAGCTAAGGATAGAAGTGCCTGGAATATAATCATAAGTGAATCCTCCAGGATCTGAAACCGAATCCCTCGGGAATCGAACCCTGGACGCCAGTTTGTTTAGCAAAAAATGCTTGCCATTAGACCATTTTGCCAACATTACCATTTCATCTGCATACAGCAATTCGCGTACGTTCGCATTTGATATTTGTATGCCACTAATTTACATATGTAGTTCCTTCACACAAGAATCCATATAAATATTGAACATCCAACTTGACATAACACATCACTGCTTTACCTGTTTTAAAATATTTGCACGACGTGGCTTGCATATCTTAAAACGGTCTTCTTCTCCCTGGCTCCATCCCAACTCACTGTCTGCGAAGACTGTTGGGGTCAGCTCTCCTCGCCCTCAGGTTGTATGCTATTATTTCCCGGACTACGTCTCCCAGGATATGCCTCTGCATCAGGTTACCTTTTTGCACCACTCATGATTTTTTTGGTTTTCCTCTGGTTGTTATTCGAGGAAGATCCATGCATTGCATATCTTAAAACGGTGTATCGTCATATTGTTATTTTTTTTGACTTGTGGTTAATATGTATCAAGTTCATGCGGACAAGCTCTTGGTATGAAGACGGTGAAATGGGAATTCAGTCTTATAACCGAAAAAAAGTTTCTCACTCTGGCAAAAGAGTTTGTGTGAAATTGTTCTTGCTTACATGTGCTGTGACGATCTGAGAATATCAGGCCTAATTCAATGATTCTAAGCCTAAAAATTAGATTCACGGACCGAAGACAATGTTGTCTCCCGGTCACACTCTTTAGATTTTCCGCATCACTAATTCCGATATATTGAGGCATAGCATGCCAAAAAATGAGGCAATTGGCATTCGCTTATATATTTTATATTCCGAAAACCGATATTTTTTTATCACATGAACATGCAAAAACCCTACTTTTTTATTTATTTGGTTAACATTGTTTATCTGTGCATTGACGACGTATGTGTGTTAAAATATTTATGGTTAAATTCAATTTTAAATCGTTTTCATTTCATACAAACGTATATAACCTGCCATTCTTCATCTTTCTTTCCATTCCAAACTGCAATTCTCAGCTCTCTTCTCGTTATGGCAAAATGAATGGGTGGCAAACTTAACCCTGCCATCTAGACGTTTTAGATTGAATACACACATTTTTTGTCAAAGTAAATTGCATTGACTTAAATACTGATTACTTAACTAACGTTTTGCATTGTAGGCAGGGTTTATATTTCTAAATTAAAATTTAAATATTTTGTTATCATGCAAGCATTCTTCTTCCCTTAATTCTGAAAATCATGTCACCGTAACCATTTACCATCCTTCTTCAAAGCGAATAATATCTCGTCTTACGTATGGCCTCCTGAAATGAGAACCCCGCTGTATTTTTCCCCTCCATCAAATGGGTTGCCGATCTCTGTTGATTTTGCAATTCAAACTTCCAGCTGGAATCGACCGTTCAAAACTGTAGCTCTCCCCGCACCATGTGTCCAAAGTATCTTGAGATTCTTCTTGCACGGATTTTTCTTTGACTGTCATGGAATGTGCAAGTGTTGCTTCTAACACCACAACATGGATTGGAACCAACGAACAAGGATTGGAACTCATCAAGTCTTGGTTTTCTTTAGATGTTTCAACTCTTTCAGAGCAATTCTAGACGACTCGTTGTTTTCTTAGCCATCTAGATCTTTCTATTGTTCCTCACAACAGATGTGGCGTATTCGAGATCTCCGAGATGATTCATGTTGTATTTTTTCTAGAACAGAACTGCACTTACCTCCCTTTATCTGAATCCCATCAAATACCAAACTCCTCTTATTCACTTACCTCTCTGATAGGAGAGTACAAAATCTTAACAAGATCAGCCTAAAGTATCACGGAGGGCCTAAGGTGCGCAAATGGACGTCTCTGGGCATGAATATAACAGCTTTTACGACATGAGTACTGTGGTGCACAAGGCGACAAGAAACCACTGTTCTTCATCCCCAAGACGAATCACCATGAACGTAGAGAATTTTTTTTAATAGGCAATCCACATAAACTAAGTTAATTTATGAGATAGAATTTAGAGAATAGAATTTATAGAAAAAATTTATAATAAACAACGAGTTAGTTGAATTATAAATTTAAGCAAATTATTACTATATTATAAATTACACGAGTAAAACGAAATTAAAATTCGATTTTAAATATACGAATTAGGCTGTTTTACATAAATAAAAACAGGCAGAATAAACAGCACAACAATCGCTTGCTCGTGAATATAACAAGCAAAACAAAACAAAACCTCAAACTGACGGAGAAAAAATCCAAACAAATTATTCAGCCAGTTTTTGCCATTTGAACCGAACGTTTAATGAGAACTCGGGGGCGGATGAGGGAAGCGGAGGTGGAGCAGGGGATGAAATGTTTTGTTTAGAGCTCCATTGTGTCGTCAGGGAGGGTTTCATTGTAGCCCGAAAAAGGATTGCGGCCTGTGCCGCCACTGTGTAATGACCAACTAACGTTTTTTCACTCTTTTTTTTAATCGTTTGACATCCTTACCCCTAATACGTCAGCTTGTCAAAATGTTTTGAAAGGGCTCCTCGTACCAACAGCAGAGCACATTCAATCACTTGAGGAAAGTGTTCTACCTCTTTTTACAGGATCAAGTGGTTTGACATTAAGAGGATATAAAAAAACAATGTCATGCTACTCAAATTAAGATGTTTTCTCTTGTACCTTTAACGCATTTTTAACCGTTATTTCATTAACATTGGTAAGTAGATCAAATAATAATGTTTTATATATGTATTATTTATATAGTAGTTACGGCATTAACACTGAAGGTTTCAAGACATCGCACGAGTATATTGTTTAGTCAAACACTGTTTATTCCACTTTATATAACGGTATAACCCAATCAATGGTTTAAAGGTTTTCACCTCATCATAAGGAACGCAAACACGAGTTGTATATGCACCCCTGATGACTAGGTGAAAACCTTGAAACTGGTAGGGTTATACCCTTATATTATATAAAATGGAATAAACAGTGTTTGACTAAACAAATTATAACAATATCACTATTTAACTACTGTAGATTTAAAAATGCTTTTATTCATACCAATTAGGCCAACAATAGTTTAAGAAACTGTTGATATTCAATTCGTGGAACTTAATTTTTGTGAAAATGTAATTTTACGCTTTTAACAGTATTCTTTATATGTTTATTGAATTAGTGACTATTTCAGCACATAACTACCTTTTCAAACTATATGTGAAGCCAAGTTGTGAATATCTATTTGGAGTCTCGGTCCAGTGGCAAGACGCCTTACTCCATCATCGAGTATGTGTGAAACTTATTAACGTGATTATATATCCTACAGCTGACACCAATTTAATTAAAAATATATAGAACTATCAAAAGTATTGAATATGATTTTCTTTAAAAAGGTTAGGAAACATTTCTAATACTTCCTTCTATTTAATACTGAACTTCGATACCAAGTGGCAAATAACTCGCTTTCGTCGGAGAATTCTTTATTTTATTTTATAAAGCAATCTATGTTATAACACAAACATTTGCCAAATTTATATCTTAAGAACTAACCAAAATTATATAATATAACTATGAACTAACTTATTTTTAATTTCCTTTATGTCATTTTATTATGAATAATATTACTCGTAATATGGTTTTCCTTAGAAATGGAAGTCTTTTGTTAAAAAAATTAATCGTATTAGTACATAATATTTTTATAAATAAATTAGCACATTTATTTATTTATCTATTCGAATGGTATACGAAGATGCGGACATGCCGAAGAGTGTGGCCAGGAGATAATATTAATTTTAGTCCCAGTAATCGAGTCTTCGAGTTAAGAACCACTGGTGTAGGAAAGAACCAATCGAGTCTTCGGGTTAAGAACCACTCACAGTTCACCATCGTATATGTTGGAAATCCTACCGCGCGTCACCAGCAATAATACGCGCATACATCAAGCGCATACAAGTATTCTTACCAGAAAAACGGTAATCGAACCCGAAACCCCTTAGTGTATGACCAGCGTTCTACTAATTAAGACACGGAGCATATATATAAAGATATATTATGAGAATAAAGCAGATACAAAAAAGAACATTTCTTGTCATCAAAAGATCTAGGCTCACCTCAATGATATTTGATGGTGACGAAACATAACATTAAAACGTCTTTCTAGTTAGTTCGATTAAATTGTAACAGTATTGCTTCTATTTTTTTGTTCCTTTACCGAAATTTGTGTTAAATTACTGTTTGTTATTTTCAGTATCGATAGTATAGAGTTGACACGTGTTATAATAAGCTGATTTACTTAAAATAATAATTCTTAGTCTACGCTACGAGTATCTAACCAAAAAAAGAACATATGAGAGATGGGGAATACATTATATTTTTATGTAAAAGTAATTTTATTGGAGTGTACAGTACTCTAAGATGGTTTGGGCGTATAGAACGAATAAATGTTTTTTTTTTAAACAAACGTTAAGTGTGAGGAAGACGTGGTAGAAAAAGTTTAAGAAAAGTATTCTTAGATCAAGTTAATGATATTTTGAAAGAAGGAAACGTAAAAAGTCAGATAAATCTTAAGAGGCGAACGATGTGTGTCGTGATAAGAAACTCTGGTGATCTGACTTCTTTGCTTACCCCGAGAGGAAATTGCGCGATGGTTTGTATGTGTGTATCTTTTACTTTTGTTTTTTCAATGTATTTCCTTATCATGTAAAAAAGTATTAATAAATAAATATCTTCTAGATTGTATTGCACAAATACTGTACAACTAAAATATAACAATTGTCTGTTGGTCTATGGTATATACTCGTACTATACATCCTACTCATCTCAATTTTAATCGTTTCACAATATGCATGATGTCAATGATCCCTGTTTGGAAACGAATATAAAATTAATTAGTTTCAATTATACTAAATTTATTTACATAAACCACATAACATTTCCTTATCAAGATATTACAATATAAGAATATCACTTTTTTCTTCAGTAATTACATTTTACAGGGATTTCAACAAATAGGAAGTTTATCCAAAAAAGTGTAGAAAATATGAATGGGTGCAGGAATATCTTCAAAAACTACTCTCAAGCAAACACTTTTATCGTTGTATTTTTCTTCAGTAAAAGAAACAGCAATAAACGATATTTTTTCCTTTATTTTTTTATTATACAATACTTCCCGTGTTTTTTCGGCTTGTTTCGTAGTATCTTCCGAATCAGTTAACCGAATTTATTATCTTTATTTGCCCTCCCTAAGTAGTACATATTAAGACAGAGTTTCCACGCCAGGGTTGTCCCAAATTTAATATTTTAGCCAAAGGTTACTTAGAAGTTCCCAAACTTTTCAATACACTAATTAAATTATATTTCTTTCTCAATTATATTCATCGATATCTTATTATTGAAATATAATTTTTTCCTCAAAAGGTGAAACATTGGAATCCAAATTTCTATATGTATTTTTCATACTTAAATGCAAATTAGTACATTTCTATACATTTAGCTAATGCAACTTTATTCCCATTCATACATACTATAACGCCATAACTCTTTTGAGGTAGGCAGAAAGGATAAATCTCAACAATTTTTTTTCTACAAAAATAGATTTTACCTCATACATCTCGCAATACATGTTCTTCGTTTTCTCATAATTCTTATTTTCCCAATAGACAAAATTTCACCCCTATATCTTTCCATTCTTTCCTCCGCCAACCTCTTTCTTGTATACCATTCATTCCAGCTATATAATCCATGAGCAGGATATGGCCCTTGGCCTTTTTAGACCTGGCCCTGTTTGTTATGTACAGTAGTATTTTGTATTTTTTTCTAGCTGCACATTTTGTATGAATCGTGTTATTTCACTTGTATTGCACGTGCACTCTACGTGACAAATTATATTACGTAAAAATATAAAATGATTTAAATAAAGCGTAAATACAAAAATATGTAATGAAATTTGATTTATTTAAAATGAATTGATTAAAAAGGAACATCAGATTATTGTTATTATTGTTGTAGTTATTACTAATCAACTTTCGTTATATACAGTAAAACCTGGTGAATTTATTGCTTGGTGACAATCTCTTCCTAGCAACTGTTAGGCTACGACCACATAGGTAGAAGCCTCGCTTGGTGCTTAGAGCTACGCTGCGAGCTAGGTAACATATCCTAGCGAACCACCGCACACCATACTATCGCAATGGCGACACAGCACGCTACGCTACGTAAGTATTAGTCACCTAGTAAGTCTCCCAGCGAACAGACGTGTTGGTTAATTTTATTGTGTCACCAAGTGATTTTACCAGATGGAGGAAGTTTTAATAGGAGCAGTATGTAAAAGGGAGCCTTTATGGAACCCATCTAGCAAATTATATAAAAATGTATTCATTGTATTTCCGCAATTCTTTGTAGAGAAGTTGAAACTCTCCACGAGTACTTCTAGATTAATTAACATTATGCACCCAAGTTCGAATTTGATATGTTCGAAATTTTAAACCAAAATTCTCTGAGAGAAGTAGCTTTCTGGTTAGTTTTGAGGGTGTCATCGTTTGTTAACTCAACCGCTCCCAAATGTCAAATGAATTTGTATCAATGCAAGTAGCGTGCAATGTGGCAGTATATGTATCTAGTAGATAAGCGTAGCACCTAGCTTAGCACTAAGTAAAGCACTTCGCTATAGCCTTAGCCTAATTGTGTTGAAGAGGCCTTGAATGAAAACCAGGCTGGAATCCTTTTTAGTAAAATTAGTTACCAATGGGAATCGAACGATGGTCAGACGATAAACGTCTTACCAACTATGCCACTGAGATCTTTATTATGGTAAAAAGGGAAATATTATATCTGTCCCTTTACAAATAAATATCCCAAACCGAATATATTTTAAATAGATGCCTTGAAATGTTTAATAATTGTCTGAATGTATATAACTGGCACGCACCAGTGGTCCAGTATCGTGAATTAGGCCACAAGTAAATACTAGTAAATGTTTTTGTAGAGATATTCAACAATACAATTTTCGTACTTAAAAAAATTATCTAAGATTTCACATCCTCAAAAAGATTGGGAAACGATGGATCATGATTTTCATTTTTGTTTCGTAATTTATGGTATATTTTAGAGATAACATTTATTGTCATAACAAACTAATCGAAATATATGTCCATTGACAGTCATAAGTTATGAAAAAGGTAATTTATTAACTTGAATTTTTTGAAACAATTTTGCTAATAGTGTTTTTTTCTGTTTGATCAATAAAGTTAAATTCTTTCTATGTCATTTTTTTAACATCCACTTAAACACCCTCTTTATTTGATGACTTTAGTTTTTATAAAATTTAAATAAATACGTTTTCAAAACTGAAGAAATCGGTCTTTTCAGTTTGAGAATACCTTAACATTATTTCCTGAAATTTTATTTTAAAAGATGGAAAATGATTATTTATTGATCGTAACTTAAATAACAAAATTTCATAGAAATAGCTTTTTTTAATTTTTGAAAATATTTTTTTTTGCTATTTCTGAGTGCGTGCAACTTTGGTTGTTTCGCAAATTAAAATAAATTATTAAGACTCGAACTTCATGTTGTTTTTCAATAATTTTATACATGGTTCATGGAGGCCATCCCGTGCAACTTTGGCCTTTTTAGATGTTGTTTTGTAAATTAAAATAAATGATAAGGACTCATTTATTTTAATTAAGTTTATGTATTTTTTCGATCATTTTAAACTTGGTCCATGGAGGTTGTGTCCGCCCATGCAGCCTTAGATTTTTTTGTTGTATCGTAAATTAAAATAAATGATAAGGACTCGAACTTTATGTTCTTTTTCGATAATTTTATATTTGGTTCACGGAAGTTGTGAGATGAGTGAGAATTCGGAAAGTTGAACTAAAAGAATTGAATCAAAAGTTGATATTCAGCTATCTCTCGTGTCATATAACGCTGGGTATTCTCGAGAAAAACCTTGATTTGATCATTATCAGTGGTAATCAGCCTTCAAGAGTGGATATCATCTACGACTGACATATCACTATTACAGATTTTTTAAACCATATTTGACACACGCGATTGCTAACTGCATCGTAACCATATTGTGTATATAATATATATATATATATATATATATATATATATATATATATATATATATATATATATATATATATATATATATATATATATATATATATATATATATATATTATATATATATATATATATATATATATATATATATATATATATATATATATATATATATATATATATATATATATATATATATATATCAAACAAATGATCAGGTTCCCGAAGTTCTTATTAGAGAAGTTGAAAAAACCATAAATAGTATGAAAAACGGAAAATCGGCAGGAGATGACGGCATAACAATAGAAATTCTTAAGGCAGCAGGAGATGAAATATATCCCATCTTAGCAAAAATAATGACACACTGCATTGACAACGGGAAAATTCCCACAAAATGGAACACAGCAAAAGTGATTCTCCTTCATAAGAAAGGAGACAAAAACGACTTAAAGAACTATAGACCCATCAGTCTCATGCCAATCATTTACAAAGTATTTACAAAAATAATAACAACTAGAATACAAAAACAGCTAGACGATATGCAACCAAGAGAACAAGCTGGATTTAGAAGTGGATATAGTACAATGGACCATATACACACAATGAGGCAAGTAATAGCAACATCGAATGAATATCGAAGACCCCTAAGCATGTGCTTCATAGACTTTGAAAAAGCATTCGACTCTGTAAAACACGAATACATATTTGAAGCACTCAGGAAACAAGGAATACAACCGGCTTACATAAGAATAATACAAAATATCTACCTAGAAGCAAAAGCAGTGGTGCATCTTCCAGAAAAAACAGAGGAAATAACAATTACAAAGGGAGTAAGACAAGGAGACGCGATGTCACCCAAACTCTTTACAGCTATACTAGAAGAAATATTTAAAACCTTAAACTGGGAAGGTATGGGCATAAAGATCGATGGCGAATATCTCTCTAACCTGAGATTCGCAGATGATATCACACTACTAAGCGAAACAAGAGAAGAACTGGAAAAAATGATTCAAGAGCTTAACTTAGCCAGCAATCGAGTGGGCTTAAAAATGAACCTCGCTAAAGCCAAAGTAATGTTCAACCAATATACACGTGCATCAACGAGACAAATTAAGATTGGCGACATAGCCTTAGAAGAAGTCCCCCACTATATATATTTAGGACAACAAATATAAGCAGACGGGAATATGATCAATGAAATTAACAGAAGAATAAAAATGGGCTGGAGCGCATTTGGAAGGAACAACAGAGTTTTCAGAGAAAATCTCCCGTTATGTCTAAAAAGCAAAGTCTTCGATCAATGCATCCTCCCGGTACTCACATACGGCTGTGAAACGTGGACCCTTAACTCAAAAATAATACAGCGCCTCGTCACTACACAAAGAAGCATGGAAAGAAGTATGCTGGGGATAACAAAAAGAGATAGAAAGACAATTACGTGGATAAGAAGCCAAACGAAGGTCACAGACATAATGGAAAGAATACTCAAAAGTCAATGGGAATGGGCAGGACACGTGGTGAGAAGGGAAGACAATAGATGGACTAAAAAGAGCACAGATTGGATACCACGAGAAACAATCAGACCGAGGAGAAGACCTCAAAACAGATGGGACAGACCCTTCGTAAAATTCGCAGGCGTGACCTGGCAAAGAGAGGCGAGAGACCGCAAGATATGGAAATCTTTGAAAAGCGCCTTTACCCAGCAGCGGTCAAACCATGACACAGAAGAACAATAAAGATTTAAACCAAACAAAACGACCAACAAGTAAATCTAAACCTGAACCCGACATATTCACAAACTTTTATGCTAACCAATATGGTTAAAATCGAAGCATTTCATGCTGAGACAAAATCACTAGGTGTCCTCCAAAGCTGTACGGCAGACAGAAAACGGAGGTAGCCACTACCCTTATATGACAAAACCTGTCGGGTTTCACTAAGACAACCGGTGAACAGATGTGAAGTCCAAAATTTAAGTCATAGGGGTGCCCTCACTCAGCAATGGGTAGAAAAAGGGCAGATAAAGATAAAGATAAAGTTATAAATATATATATATATATATATATATATATATATATATATATATATATATATATATATATATATATATATATATATATATATATATATATATATATATATATATATATATATATATATATATATATATATATATA
>OX463839.1:37364358-37417004 GCA_949825065.1 Odontocerum albicorne | reverse complement strand
TATATTATATATATATATATATATATATATATATATATATATATATATATATATATATATATATATATATATATATATATATATATATATATATATATATATATATATATATATATATATATATATATATATATATATATATATATATATATATATATATATATATATATATATATATATATATATATATATATATATATATATATATATATATATATATATATATATATATATATATATATATATATTATATATATATATATATATATATATATATATATATATATATATAATATATATATATATATAATATATATATATATATATATATATATATATATATATATATATATATATATATATATATATATATATATATATAATATATATATATATATATATATATATATATATATATATATATATATATATATATATATATATATATATATATATTATATATATATATATATAACATATATATATATATATATATATAATATATATATATATATATATTTATATATATATATATATATATATATATATATATATATATATATATATATATATATATATATATATATATATATATATAAATATATATATATATATATATATATATATATATATATATATATATATATATATATATATATATATATATATATATATATATATATATATATATATATATATATATATATATATATATATATATATATATATATTTAGGTCTGTGTCGCATCTTTTGCGATAATAAAAAAGTATCGAGCACCGAACTGTTATGTTCCCGATATCGACACCAATTATAGATAATAGTTGAGTAACGTATTCTGCTATCTTATTTGAGAACAATTATAAAATAATAATCAATGCGAAGATATTAAATGCGTTGGTGTTTTCCCACACTCAATAGTTGCGTAATTACTCTTGAAGAGGAGGGCTACCGGCAGGCCGGCAGGTAGGACTCCAATATGAATAAACGTCAGGTAGTTATTCTAAGGGATTTAGATGGCGCTTGCGTAATTGAAAGATTCAGGTTTTTACGAAGATGTGTATTTTATCAACACACAGTGATACAAGTTACTCACATTAGTGACAATATTAAAAGACAAAAATATTAAAAGACTTATATTAAAAGACTTATATTATGCGGTTTTCCTTGTGAGGTAGTTTATATTAAAATACTTATATTATGCGGTTTTCCTTGTGAAGTAGAAAAACAGGAAATCGTGTTGTTAGTTTTTAAATTATAAATAACTAGTAAGCTTGATAAATTGAAGATTAGAAATATCAATGACAATGTTGAAATGTCAAGGATGTGGTTAATGTCATCAATTATATTTAATGGAAAGATAGCTTAAATCAGTGGCATAACAGAACAAGCAACTTATATTGTTCAAAAACTGCTCAAGCCATTTGGATAAGCTATGACCAAAACAATGCGCTAAATTATTATCTTTCACAATAATATTTGGAATAAAGTTAGCAACGAAAATTTGATTCTTACGATATATATCCGAGAAACACTAATTATGTTACTATCAGGTCAACTGTCAGGTCCAAATTACATGGTGATAAACAAAAAACCAAACACAAGAAAACAGTATTATCATTTAAACGTTATATGATAATTTAGTAGACCGATAAATCGTATTCGGTGAGAATGGAAATTCACGTTTTAATTATTAGCTTTCAATTAACGGCTAAATCAAAATTGTATAACAGAATTGTTCCTGTGTACTACGACCCTGTTTTAATACCACCTGATATGATATGAATTGCACGTACATACCACTATATAACGGGGCAAATCCACCGCTCTGGAGAAATTGATTTGCTTCAATAATACACTGATTGCGAAACCCAATAACGGCTGTGGACAGGGGATACGCACCCGTCATTTTCAATTATGCAGTCGGCTTATACAATCGTCTTATGCCCCATTCACACGACGATCTGGCGCTTTTAAATATTCTATACTTCTCTGTTAAGAATATTTTTGGATTACAATTCGATAATATGGTTACCCCACTACGATGTCTATGTCTATGGTTACCCCACTACGATCTCTTCGTGTGGAAGGTCGTCGGTTCGAACCCCGCGCTGTGCGACTCCCCTCGAATGACACAGGTATTTTTTTCCGCATAATATTCGAGGGTATAAAGATACCTATGACTTCGGTCACATATGTTCTTCCAAAAAAATAGGAAAAAAAACATGCCGGTGTGTTCCGATCGTCTCAATTCGGTGTGCGATCGGATCCAGTGCAGCGGTGTGACCGGTGAGTTTGCTGGTGTGCAACATCTCACTCACTTAAAAAACCTCCGCGGCACAACTTCACTTTTTATCTAAATTGACGTTGGGATGGCGAGGGAATTCTTGACTACGAGGCCCAGCAATGACAACAACGATTTTTAAATGTAATGAATCTTACAACCTTATCAGATAAAATAATAAAATTGACATTACAAAATTATTTAATATTGTCAGCTCGTATTTCATTAATCCTAAACTTACCCAGCTTGTCACATTACACGTTCCTCGTAGGCCCACCCGGCAGAATGTTTTGTTCATAGTAATTTAATACAACATATATTGGGCAATCAATATGGCCATGTTATAGATTATCATGTGACTTTGACTACATACAGGAGAAAACTGAAGAATTTGTTCTTGCCGGAATGAATTGATTGATTTGTGTAGGTTGCTTGCTTTTTTGAGTTGTTCGTTTTATTACTAGTTTTGTTTCTATTGTATTATATACCACTTTTTACATATTAATGCTAAGTTTTATTTACTGCTGTTTTTTAATATTTGTATCTAAAATGTAATTTTAAGGTTAAAATAAATAAGATTAACTTTTATTGATTGTTTGTGATCGTATCCTTCGAGATCCGGGCAAAGAAAATACGATTTCTGTTTTTTTTTCATGTATAGGTAGAACTTATTAGGATCCCTTTCAGGGCAATTGTGCACTCATAAGACAATTGGGTTTAGTCATACTTTGGTGAAAGAGCTGTCCTGTAAAATAAAGTCTTTCCTCCTGGTACCAGACCAGAGTATGGAAAGGATAGCAGTGGTACAGACAGTTGGTAACTATAGAGATGAAATTTAATGAAATAGGTAAATAGCAATAAAATATCGCCTTTAAGATGAGGGATGCAACAACGTCTTGAAAACCTCTAGCATTCAAAAAAGGTGTAATCATTTTCCCTTTATATCGATACGGTCCAGGCAAAAGGGCGTAACCATCGTGTTGCATAGTTTTCAGGAATTTCATAAAACTAGTAAAAAAAACTTCTACATATAACATTTAATAAAAAACACCTAAATCTCTTTCAACGATTTCAATCGCTAGGCAGGAATTTCATACCAAAATATACATTTTTTCTCCTTACTTTCAAAATTCCACAGTGATAATTATGCCATTTTATGTGAAAACTATCGACATTAAAGAACTTAAAATAAAAAAATGTGGGCATAAAGTTTCTTATTAGCTAACATTTGTTTATTTTTCGGATGACATTTTGTCACCAAAATTACTGGTTATTTAGTTTCAATATGATAAATAATGCAAAAATAATAATCATCATAAAGGCTTATATACCATCAACTTGCCTTTTCTCCAGAAGTCATATCCAAATTATTATTCAAACCCACTGGCACGATTAAAATTTTGATATAATTACACGATCATATGATTTTTATACCCCCTAACACCTGCAATTGTTTAACAATCAGCTCCTGTAAATGCCTCTTGCTCTTTAGTCGCAATCGTTGGATGGGAATATAATATAATAATAAATTATGTAAGTTTTTCAAAAACGTTCTTTCCATCTCTGCTTTTTTTTCTTTATGAAAAACGATTATTGATTCACGAGATATTCTCTCTATTTTATCTGACATAAAAAACCTGATTTCGACAAAGTCAATGAATCACCAATGAAAACCTCCAAGGGCCAGTTGATAAAATGTCTATCTTCTAGCCCTGGGGTTGCGCTTTCAATTCCGATTAGAACAATTTTTTTTTAAACAGGTTTTAGTCTAGATTTCACTTCAGGTTTGTTTAACATCTTTCTGTTTTGTTAGAAGATATTACTGCAGGGCAATAAACCTGACAGATTTTACTATATATAACGATAGTGATATGCAATACAATCACAAGCACGTGTTGTTTTTTGCTACAAAAGCAACATACAACTTTATGTGATTATAAATTTAGAGAATGACTCTTCGTGCTGTTATCATTGTACACATATGGGTAAATTGTATCGTGCTTATTGAACGAAATTCATAACACATTGTAACCGTGTATCTTGTATCATAACGAGCGGGATATACGAGTAGTTAATTTATACAAACTATTATTACTTAAGTAATATCCTATTCGAATATTGAAAAATTAATTACTTCGTTATTCCACTTATTACATTAATCCCCGCTACAAATGTTTCTACCTCCTATTCCGAGGCACTCTTCAGGCAGAATGAAGACAGCCTCAGGATAGGAGGTAGAAACAGCGGAGATTAAAGTAATAAGTGGAAAAGCAAAGTAATTTGTTGTTTTGTAAGTCATTAATATGCTCATTTGCTTCAATTTAAGAAAATGTAGTAATTAAACCTACACCGTAGGAAATATGGAAATATATATTTTTATACAATACATATTAAGTAATCCTAAAGAACCTTGGTTCTACTAGCAACAAATTAAGATACAATGACCATGTTCTCCATAGCTTTAATAAAACATTGTTCGATTGCTTCGCATGTATTGATAAATCAAGTTTTTTCGTTTCTTTCTTTACTTTGAACTCGATAATAATCCACTCATTTGATTTAACTATTGTGACTCCAGTTTCAAGCTCCAATTCCGTGATCTTCGTCAAACAAACTTTATTATTACCCTAAGGATCCTTTGAATGAAACAAGCTGAGAGACGTATTTAGGATAATTTATATTGAAATAAGGGCAGGTGTGTTTTTGATGTATGACTGTTAATAGTATTTATATGTGTCGTATTTTCTAAAATGTCCTGTTTTTGTTGTTTTTGAACATTTGTGAGGATATTTCATATTATTTGTCTATATTTTGATATCCCAATTAGTAGGTGGGTTTAATCTGTCCTCGCCATTCCTCCTAGAACAATTTGTATAATGGTCTAGATAAAATCACTTTTTTCTCAACTTAACCCTCAAGCATTTTTTAAAAACTTCATCTCATTCGTTGATTAATCTTCTTCCCCATCATCCTGAACAGATCAGGGATTCAGCGCTGAGACGAATCAATAAAACCTTATATTTAGAAAAGCAGAGTCCTGTACAAAACTGAAATCACAATCATCAAAGCGGTTTATGGGCCAACATCAGTGCACGGTCACAGCGATGGATCCGGACAGTGAAGGTCAGATCAAGTAACTTTATTTATAAATACCCTTTAGAAACTTGATTTAAAATTTTCCATTTATTTTCTTTCTGGTAAACACAATATCAGATTAACAACTATGTGCGTATTTTTCCAAGAGTAATGATTCTGCGTCCTTTTAATGACGTACTCAAAGTACTCCTATCCAGGGTGGATAACCTGTTCTTTTATTATTTTTCCCAGTTATCATGTTGTTTTTTTAGATACATATATATGAGTATCACACACAATTTCAAATAAAAAAATCCTAAAAGAAACATGATACTTAATTTGTTTTAGAATCTATTTTTTTTAGTATTTTTTTAATAATAGAGGTTCTGTTTTATTTTATTAATTCAGTTAAAATGTTCTAAATATAGCCCAAACATGTGAAGACGTTTAATTAATTATTACAATGTTAGCATTATTTTTTGAGACCAAAAAATATTGCTTCATATAATTTAAAAATCATTTAAAAATATTCCAGAAATATGTCTGTTTAAAAACACTCACAGTTAAAAGAAATATTTTTTGAATCAGTGCAAATATTATCTATTACAATTGTTGAATTTTTCGCATTCATATCGAAAAAGTGGTAGATAAATGTTTTTTTTAAATACCTGTTATTTTATTTTTAAAGCATATTTATTAGATTTAAACTTCTTCAGAAATAAGCTAATGTCGACATTTTTTTTAATGATTAGAAATAAGTTTAAAAATTACAGATACTTAGATATTAATCAAGTATCAACAATATGCAAATCGAAAATATAATTCAATAAGTAGGGAAAATATACGTTCATTGTATATTTCTAGCTTCATAATGCTTCCACCACTATTAATGATTAAAAACGTATTTTTACAAGCCAATTACTTTTTACATATTTACACTCATATATTAAGAACATTAAAAAAATCATAAAATAAATTGTAAGGAAAAGTATAAATGTAATTTAATACAAACTAGTGTTACAATGTAAACTAATTTATATTTTCCTCTTGATATTTTAGTCAAAAAAGTGTGCCATTTTATTTTACAACTTACCATTGTTAGTTCCATTTTCTGCGTATCCCTCGGGAAACTCAGTTGTGGTAGTCAGTGGTCCAGACCTTGCAGCCACGTTGAGGATCAGCACCATAGATAGCAGGATCCAGAAGACAGTCCTCTTCACCACGCCCAATCTTCCACATACCCTCGGGAGCAACATCGTTCCAATTTCTCCCTACACTTCCTCAACACTGAACATTACACTTTTTATTTATTTTAAAACACATTAAACGCTATTTTTAATAATTTATACTTGCAAATAAATAAGTTTGTGAAAAATTATTTTTTAAATGTTACATAGTAAAATGGTTTTCGTTATTTTCAGTCATTGATAATTGCAGTTCAACTAAGAAATGTAAACAATATATATATATATATATATATATATATATATATATATATATATATATATATATATATATATATATATATATATATATATATATATATATATATATATATATATATATATATATATATATATATATATATATATATATATATATATATATATATAAAGTGAGTGTAATTCGTGCGAGTAAGATGATAAGAAATTGATAAAGAGGTGAACCAAATTAATAAAAAGGTCAAAACAAATGTTTTCGTCTTGAAAGAAAAGCGTCATTGATCCAAAAGATCAAAATGAATATTGTTTTATGCGGAAACGCTCTTGATAGATTATTGGAAATATTAATAGATTTCACCCCCAGATTATATTTCATAATATAATACCTTATTTACGTATTACCAAAGTTCTACTCTGAAATTTTTAACTATCACATTAGTAATATTTTGGATATTTTTGAATTAATATCTAAGCTTTTAACTTATACTCGTATACAACTTGTAACGACGTTCTTAAGTAATTTAAGCTTTATCTACGTGACCTTGTATACTTTTAATTTTAACAACATTGAATATGCAAATATACTTAGAATATTTTATTCGTTTACAAATCGTTTAATTTTTAAACTAGGAACATTTAGATATTATTTTTCTGAATATTTACCGACATATTTCTTCATTACAATATAAATTTTTCATTATTTTTTTTTTTAATTATCAATTTTGTATATTTTGTTACATTTGCGTTTTGTCAAGCCCGTGTCAGAAATTAAACACACAATTTCTTTTAAATACATATATAACAATTTCAACATATTTAGTAATTAATTATTAGAATGACTACTTGATCTACCAGTTATTGAAAAAAATCGTGAAATTAAATAAGAGATAAATAAAACAATAAAAAACATTTTTCCAAAATGATCTTTCAACGTATTGTACTGAATTTCAAAGCCTTTAATTATACGCAATGGATCTGTGAGTATATTCTTTTAATATTTTATACATTTTATCTACTTTTTCAAAGTTTATTTTTATAAACAATATATTGGAAATATCTAATTGTATCATATCAAATTATTATACGTCAATCTTAATATTTCTCACTCTAAAGCTTTTTTTCACGTTAACTTTCAAATTTCAAACGAAAGCATTATATATTTACCGTATATTTTAACCAGAAAATAAAATTGATGATTACTCGTTGCTCGAAAACGCGTTGAAAACTTTCAAAATATTACGCGTGCAGGGGTTGCTTTTACCGAAACAAATCGTTTTGATAACCCCCTATTGTGAAACAACTTTCGCGGCCTGAGGTCGCGAGAACACTGTCGCGCGGGGAACAGTGTTCTATGTGCCCGCCCGCGAAGGCTAACGGCGCAATCGCCCCTTGAGCCAATGGCGTCGCTGAAGGCGGGGCGTCCCGACGCCGGGCGTCTTTCGAGAAGGCCAACTTATACTACGTACGCATGTACAAAGCGCCGATTTTCTTAGAACCAAATAAGACGGTGCGGAACACGCCGAATGTTCATATTTAGCTTTTGCGGAGTATTTTTTCATATTATTTCAAGGTGAATGTTCTTTCCGTAATATCATACCATTAAAAGATTTCTTTATCCTTCAGAAAAAAATAGAAAAAATACAAAGAACAATTTTAGGCGTTTTAAGCTTTAAAAGTGATAAAATTCAGAGTTCCCATGTGATATTTCCATCCCTTTCTGTCGATGAGATAAATGTATTTTGGCATTTACACGCCTGATTAATAATTTTCATTACATGGGCGTATTATTTATTACGAATACTTTAAATAATAATCTATTTGTCAAGGAATTTTTTTGAATTTTGGATTAAAAACAACATGAACCTGTTTTTCTTGAGGAATGATAAAATAATTCGTTTCGTTTTGAGCTTGGGTCACGTTTTAAATTATGTATAAAATTTCTAAAAAAATAACGTGTTTTTGTAAACTTAGAAATCGTAGCCTCATACGCAATCCATGGTGTGATTAATTTCTATTTCGTATAGTGCAAGTTTGAAATTAATTTAAAAACGTTTTAGCTTTCGCGGCAGGTAGAGAAAGAAATAATGTATGATATATTGGGGAATTAACGATATTGCGTTTTTTTAATAAGCATGCAAAACGAAAGCGAAAAAATGTGTGTTTACTTGTCATGACTTTTAAAACATATAAGCTAATTAACAAAACTGCAAATCACAAGAAAACTGTAAAAGCACTTGAAAGCTTACATTCTTTCCGAAATTATTGTAACCAGCATTGTTATTTTTATTGATGTTTATTTTTATAGAAAAATCATTGAAAAATATGCTTTTTAGTGGATCATCACTTGACAATAGCACGTCAAAAAATATTACACGGAAATTCAATGCAACGACTTCCTCGGCCTTCCTGTTACAACGCTTATCTTCTAGCTGGGAGGTTCGGGTTCAATTTATGATTAAAAAAAATAACCCAACTATCAAAAGTTTTCATTCTTTTTGCGCACAATACTGTTTTTTCATTTTTTAGTTTAACTGGTAGAAGTTGACACATGATAATTAAGTTACCAAGGTGTTCTGCATATGAACATTTTGTGAAATGCACTCGATCTTTTGACACTTATACAGTCTTTGAAGAGGTGTTTTATCGTGTTGTTAACGTACTGAACTTCAGTACAAAGGTTCGAAAACCTACAACGAACTTATATATTATACTTCCCGTGCATATCATAGCCGTTTCCTGTCTTAGTTTTTAGTACCTATGACTTGGGATATATTTATTCTTCACGATTAAACTAATAAAGTTGTACAGAACTCCCTTGCTGGATTCAACGCTAATCACGTTAGCTGTTAAAATAAACAAGATATCGGCTCTCATAATCTTATCGTTTATTGTTTATTACATTTCAATTGTAACATTGCAATCTAGTGGGCGTATTACCATATGACAATTTCTCCTAGTCAACCATAAACGTGTCAAAATGCTATTTGTTGACCGAAATTAATCGAACCGGGGCTCTTTCTGGGTTTCATTAGCAACCGAACATAAGGTTTGAAGTCAAGCGTTCTATGAACTAAAATATGTATGATGTAATTTTAATTCATCTCAATTTTTTAATAATTATCTGAAATGTTATTATATATTAAAATATTTTGAGATTAATTTTAACTCCTTAAAAAACTTTAGTTTTCCTAACATTTTCAAAGAAAGAGATAAATTCCCACGTGTATAAATTAATATTGTTAAGATTACTTATAAATTTCAGTGTAAATTAATCATGATAAACTAAACATTGATGTAACTTTACGAGGTAATTTACATAACGTGTAGGAAAACGTGAAAACACAACTCACTCTTACCTAGAAATATATAAGAATAGACTCTTACTAAGAAAAACGTCGTTTGTAATATAACGAGGAATATGCACTAGTTAATTTAACAATGGATTTTAGGCGAAACTTAATGAATCTGGATATAATAAGTATGTTATGTTACTATTTAATTTCATCATAAAAACAAATGGAATCACGCTGATTAGTAAACCATAGAATAGAGCTTACAAGTTTAATCCACCTCACTTCGTATGTACCTATCCACGTCAAACGGCCATACAACTCATGAAGAACCTAAGCCTCCCGAACATGTTTTCTCCAAACTGATCGGTCACTCGCTGTCTCCTCCCTGTTATTCTCTACTTCAACCTCCTAACAT
Organism: Odontocerum albicorne; assembly: GCA_949825065.1. Taxonomy (NCBI): domain Eukaryota; kingdom Metazoa; phylum Arthropoda; class Insecta; order Trichoptera; family Odontoceridae; genus Odontocerum; species Odontocerum albicorne. Next base: position 37,406,497 of record OX463839.1, on the reverse strand, counting down.
GTTTGCTAAGTGGCAGACCTGGACTATTTACTGTCCTTTGTAATGATATTTGAGATCTACGCATGGCCCATCCAGGTCCAGCTTTTCAACCTTTATGTTATAATATTTGTCTCAGTTTCAAAACTCCTATAATATGTTTTTCATAGTATTCTGTTAAGATGCTCTGTAATTTTTGTTGATCTTTGAATGTCATGACCCATATGTTACTTCGGATTTGATGATCGAGTTATATGTTTTTAGCTACTCGTAGGTACTACGCAATAACGCTTTACCGCTCATTAATTTGTGCAATACTGTTCTGGTTCCATATCCGATCCATTTTTGGATATTTATCTGATTGTTCATGTTCATTAAAAGATATTACCAAAAACTTGTGTGTTGATGTCGTAAAAAAACACTATATCGATTTTTAATATTAAAATTATTATACAAAAATGTATATTCTAGTGTAAGAACCATCTGTCAGTTTGAAATTGTATATATCACCCTTTAATATAATCAAGTGATAAGTAAACACATTTATTTAAAATGTTTTTTATTGTACTTTTAATATCAGAAGAATATTAAAAATACCAGCATTCGCAGAAACGAGTATTCATTGTTGAAATTAAGATATGAAATTAATATCATCTTATTAACGTGGTATTATTTCATTTTTTATAGCGAGTGTCTACTGTATGTGTGCTACTAGAACGTTTGTTATATTTTTAATTAACATATGTTATTCGTCTCAACATAGCTCATTGAGGGCATCTAAAATGTGATGAATAGTAATTATAAAAGACATCAATAAATGTAGGTGATTCCTTTAAATGATCACCGTAAAAAATTTACTATTTTAGATTAAGATTTTTTCTTTCTATTCTTAGAAGTCACTATAATACTCACTTTACCAATTAAGGTAGACTACTGGACGGTAGACTACTTTGTGGAAAGGGCTAACCTAACAGATGATGAGCATGTTTAAGTAAGTGTCACACTGCTTTAAACCCGTTTTCATCTATAACATTTTTTAATTTATCCAGAACTGTTTTTAAGCTACCCTTCGCTGTTAAGGAAACTTTATGTATGAAACAGCGCTATACAAGACATTTATGTAATCCATGTATTTTATATATTCAGTATTCTACAAATTAAAAAGTAATTAGTAGGCATTGTGAATGTTTTTCGTACGTTTTGAGAGTTAAGAATAATTTTCGAATTTTTATTCGCGGGTACTAATTGTATTTCCATTTATTATGAGTTCTATTCTTATTGTTTTGGTTTTAATTGTTTGCCTTACATTTTTTATTGCTTTACGTAATGACCAATGATTTCCTTACATAATTAAAAGTCACTTTATTTTCCAAGATTTTTTTTTTAATCATTTTAGAAGGTTGAAGTCAAACTATGGTGGGGAAGTAGAAAAGACTTGACACGTGGAAGCAATCCTGGATGGTGAAAAAAATATAAAAGCATAATAAATTCGGTAAAATGTCTTGCGAAATATTTACGTTTGATAGAGCATGAAACAATTGGATATGGAATGACTGTTTATTAGAGATGTGGGCTAGAAGTGTAACGGAAAAAATAATCTTAAAATAGTTTGATTCATTGAAAGAATGACAATGGAAAGTTTTACAAAATATTAATATATGCCTGAAATTAATAGAGTGCGATAAATACTCGTAGACAGAGTGAAGAAAGAAAATAAGGAGATAACTGGAAAGATTTTTACCGAGAAAAAGATGATAGTTATAAAAATCTGAAAAGCGTGTATGACAAGATGAGCGGAAAAGACAAAAGCTGTATGAAAGGGTAGAAAAGTGTAAAATGTTGTCCTCTCTGCTTACCAAAAAGTTGGACGTCTTGCTGGTTTTTATGTATTTAAATCAAACTTGGACAGATGAAGTACAAAACATTGATGTCTATAACAACTTATTTAAAGTGTAGTGTTAGCTTCTTATTGTTGTATACCTTTACGATTTAAGGACCCCTTATTTTATTTATAAATAATTTATTTGAACAGCTACTACAAACATCAGTATCCTTAATTTGATGTCACGCGTTAACTTAGTTTGATTTTCACTCAATTTTGATCGCTTTTAACTGTTTAACACAGTATGTAATCATAAATAGAAAACTGTTATTAAATATTATGTATGTAATATTAAATCTTACATATGTTTTTGTTTTTTTTTTTTCTACAATCCATCTTATTTTAAAAATAACAAAACTGATTTGATTTAAGAACATTTTAAAATAAAACATATTAATAAAATATAAAAAGTGCGGACTTGATAAATCCTTGATATTCACATAAATTATTTTTTCAGTGCAGTCAGTGTATCGGGGTGAACATCTTGCAAACACATATATTTCAAGAATCTCGCCGCTGCTTGCTGAGGTTATCTCCTCCCTCCCTCTATCCACAGTCCCCAACACGAATGTTTACCTTTAGAAGCGCATATGTCGGTACCAGTTCGAACATACTCGTAATTCAGTCTTATTTGTGTTCCCTTATAATGAGGTGAAAGCCTTGAAACCGGTAAAGTTATACCGTTACACAAAGTGGAATAAACAGTGTTTGATAAAAACAAATTGCAATGTCTTGAAACCTCCACAATGTTAATGCCTTAACTATAAATAATATATCACATAAATTAGATAAAACTTGTCAAACAATATAAAATCGGTTGTATGTGGAAAATTCAAAGATTTTTTCATGGTTACGTTTTAACTATAACAATGAAGATTAGGAAAATTATTCAAGAGTTTTCATTAACAGAATATTTATAATTATTATCGTTTGTACGTCGGTCACAAAAGTATTCTGTATTCAAAACATGTTTCAGAATATCTTAATTTTTCTCATATTATTTGACATATGTTCCTTCTTGGTATTACTATATTAGACTATACTTTTTGTCAGGTAACATTATTTAAAAAAAAGACAAACATTAACACGAAAAATGTAGTCGAATTAAAAAAAATCTAGTTTTTTATTTACTTCCATCATTATTGACGGGTTATTATACTAGTACATAAATAAATTACGCAGAATTTTCTCTTTGGCAATGGATAACACTCTTCAACTTCTATTCTTGGCAGCGCGTTTACTGTTCACAAATATTATTTTATTTTGTTTCGTTTTTTAAAAAAAATATTAACACTTTAACTTAAAACCAATTTTTTTAGTTATTATTAAACATCACGAACGTTAAAAATTATTTTTATGAAATGCTCAAAATATTCATAAAAAAATACGATTTTTTTTATTAAATTCATTTATTAGAAAAATACTAGTTTTATGGTCACTAACTAAAAGCAGTAAAAATGGTTTCAATTTTTTTCTTAACCAGCACCATTGTATTTATCATCCTCCATCTTTATAATGTTACACTCTTCTTGAATATCAGAGGCCGCTTTCAAGATGCCAACAATCGGGTGAATGTCATGGTCTTAAACATGCTTTCAGACATTATTTCACTTAATATAATTAATAATATAATTATTGGTACTTATAAGCTACCTTTTATAGATTAAAAAGCAAAACGCTTTTGGGAGGATATTTTCTTTGTAAACAGCACTATACATATACTTTTAGTTGTTATTTTAAACAATTGATTCTTTGTAATGCTGAGCCTCCCTGATTATGTCTTATCTCAGATGATTGTCACCCCGAGATCCCATCCCATGTCATGAGGTTTTCGTTTTCTTCCTGTTTTCTGCGGTCTTGTACAAATAAAAAAATTAACATAAGTTGCATCTTCCAATAAGCAAAGGAACATCAAGTTTAAGAAATCTACGAAAAACCCCTACAGATCCTCTGCTTAGGAAGTGCTTCTCGTGTACCTATCGAGGTTGTAGCCATCGTCAAGGCCCTATACCAAAACTCCAATTGCCGTGTAAGGACAGCTGATGATTCATCTGAGTACTTCAGGATACTTTTTGAAATCCAGCAGAATTGCATGTTGGCTCTGTTTATCTTTATCATCCTTCTAGACTTTCTACTCAGAAATGAGGGTCCTCCCATTACCTCAAAGGTTGGGTACTGATGTGAATGTGGAGGAGCTGGGTGATCTTGAATATATGGATTTACAGCTCGAAGCCTCCACATGTATTTAAATAAAAAAATAGTAAAAGTAAAATTTATATAGCGCCGTTCAAAGAGCGGATTCTCCTTACGGGTGCTCTAACGCGGGATTCAAACTCGTTTTTATTGAAAGATTGAAAGTATTACAAAATTAATATGTATAAGTGTTAGCTGGTGGCAGTAGCCATTAGATTAGGCGTTTCCTCGGTTCCCGTATATGGTTAGAAAACACGTTTGGTAAAAAAGCCGCAGAAAACTTACCACGTGAAGACGATTTACAGAGAAATCTTAGAAGATCTTCTGATATGTGATAGTAACATATTCGGCTTATGTGTGAAGTGTTCATATATGTTACAATCATGAATTCTGATATAACCTCCCAAAAAGGGGTTTCATCAAGTGCTTTTTAAGGCTGTGCATGCTACTCATTTCTCTTACACTAAGTGGCAGACCATTCCATGCCTAGAACTAGCAACGGCAAAAGCCCTCCATGAAATAAATCGTTAGATACTCAATGTTACTTACACGCTGCATCAGTACACCCAGTGGTCCATCGCTCTTCTAGCACAATATGTCACAAGCGTTGTTCGAGTCACACATTGTCGTCGAATTCATATCTTAAACCTTTAGTCAATGTGTAATTAAAATTACTGTGATGAAATATCTCATCTTTGTAATTTATCATTTATATAATAGTTAAGGCATTAACAGTGTGGAGGTTTAATTACATTGTAATTTATTTTATTAAACACTGTTTATTCCAATGTATGTAACGGTATCACCCTACCGGTTTCAAGGTGTTCACCTCATCATCAGGGAGCACAAACAAGACGTCTTGTTTGTGCTCCCCTGATGATGAGATGAAAACCTTGAAACCGGTAGGGGGATATCGTTACATAAAGTGGAATAAACAGTGTTTAATAAAACAAATTACAATCATCTTTGTAATATTTATTTATGATACGAATAAATTAACACTTCATCAGTGTTCGAATCTGGCGCACTATTAAAATTTCTAAAAAATATTTACAGTTTCATTTTATAAAAAAACTTTTTTTAATTAATGCTATATATGTATACATGAATATATTTATTATGCTTATTAGAGGCAGTGACCAGCTCCATATAATCATTTTCCCTAAAAATCTAGTGTAAATAATCATCTAGCTTATGCCCGAACATCAGAAACAGACATGAAGACCTTCATGGACTAATTGGTAAGATGCCTGCCTTGCAGTCCGGGGGTTACGGGTTTGATTCCCATTGATAAGCAATTTTATTAAAAAGGGTTAATTGGTTGGAAGAGATTTACACATGGCAAAAAACACCATATTGCACTTATACAACGAAAGGGTAAGAAAAAATATATATTCTCGGTACTGGTGATTTGGTCGACATGTACATATATGGTATAAAAAAGTAATTTTTGAAACCCCTTTTTTATTTCTTTTATTCAACTTGAATGTATACGTGTATATTATTACACACATATGTACATTAAAATTAAGAAGGGGCGCACATTATATCACACCGTTTACCCTACCGAAGTAGAGAGAGAGGACAAAGCGCCAGACTTTCCTATGTCGACACACATATTTCGCCTCTTCCTCATCAATACACCCTTTCAAACAGCTCCTACGATTTCTCTGACTTCTTACTTTTCCTTCTTTCAGAATATCATTCAATTGATACAGCCACATTTTTATTGGTCTTCCTCTACCACGCCTTACACTTACATTTTCACTGTATATTTGTTTTATTATTTTTTCTTCTTTCATTTGTTTCACGTCCCCAAACCATTTCATAGAGCTCTTCTTCATCTTACGCAATACATCAGTCTTAAGTCCATGTTCACCCCTAATCACTGAATTCCATATTCTGTCATACATTATCACCTCATATTCTTCAATATACACGCATTTCTATAGCATTCGTTCGCCTCCTTTCAGTCTTTTTCCACGTCCACATATCTGTCCCATAAACCAAAGTTGGTACTAAAATACTGTTGTGGGTTATCATCGTAGCTATCAGGTTTCTTTGTAGTTCGTTTTTCTTTGGTAAGCTTTCCGCGGTTTTCTTACCAAATATGTTTTTCTAAACACACGCAGTTACAGGGAAGTTACTAATCTAATTATCTTTAGTCACCACCTTATTACCTTATTATCCCTAATCACCACCTTATTATCCTTACACTTAACTTGTTTTATATTTTTGTAATATTTTTAATCTACTCGTATTAATAATAATGGGTTCGAATCCCGAGTTAAAGTGCCATTGAGGAGAGTCTGCTCTCTAAACGGCGCTGTATAAATTGTCATTTTATTATTATTAATATTAAATTTATGTTCATTCTTAATGAATTATTTCTGTATTCTACTAACCCCATGTATTCTTCAAAGTGCACGCATTTCTACAACATTTATTCGGCTTTTTTTAGTCCTTTTCTACATCCACGTTTCACTCTCATATATTAAAGTTACTACTTAAGTAATGTTATTTGTTGGTTCCATCCTTAATCTGCCTCGAAACATTTACACATACTTCTTGTTTCCTTCTCACTTGCAATTGGATGCATCCATTAACTAAGTTAAACTTTTCTCGGCATTTGTTAAAATTCAGCGCAGCTCTCACATACTCTCGCCTTAGGCGATAAGACCTTAGTGTGAAGTCACATTACTCAGTCTAAAGGAAGTTTAAACCAGCTTCGTCTTAATAAAGTTCCCTTAACTTTTAGAACGGATTAAATGGACCGTATCCTAATTCATAGATTTTCTCACATTATAAATAACAAAACATAAATTCCAGTCTAAGTTAAGAGTTTGTCTAGTAACAACACACGCACGCATTAGACGTGTGCGAGTGTAGTGCCCGTCCACGTGTAGTAAGGTAGTACGAGTATTTCAAATATGTATGATGACGAACTGTTGGTTATGTGCCTGTTCCAGTGATTCCTAGCCCGAAGGCTCTATTACTGCGGCTGAAGACAATATTTTCTGCCTAAAACACGTTCTTCAACATGTTCGTATCACCAATTCAGACATGTTGAGAGGTTCTATACGAATAAATTATATATTTTGAGGCTTTTGCGGTTTTCTGTCTTAGTTTTATATGGTCTTTTGAAGTGTTGTATGGCATGGTTTGGCTTATGCTATCAACGTTTCGAAAACGTTATATTTTTCATCTTCAGATCATCTTTATAATCAACTTTGCCCTGGTGAAAGTACTCCGGATACAACTTGGCCTATAGTGGAGTAGTGCTTTGAAACGTCGGCATCATAAGCCAATCCACGTGGAACAACCCTTCAAAAGACCGTATAAAACTGGTACAAAAAACCGCAAAAGTCTCAAAATACATCATTTATTCGTATAGTTCCTCTCAATATATCTGAATTGGTGACACAAATATGTTGAAGAACGTGTTTCCGGTAGCAAATGTTGTCTTCAGCCGCAATAATAGAACCTTTGGGCTAGGAACTACTGGAGCAGGTACGTAACAAACAGTTCGCCATCATACATATTATATATGTTGTTTGTAGTTAAAAGTGGAATAAACAGTGTTTGATAAAAATAAATTACAATACATATTATATTTGAAATAACCGTACTACCTAGCACACGTGGGGTGGCACTACACTCGCACACGTCTAATACGTGAGTGTGTAGTTACCAGCCTTACAGTTACAAACTCTTAAATCAGTCTGTAATTTATCGTCCGACGTAAAACTAAATATTACTTATTTTTTACTGAATAAATAGGTATTTAAATTTTAATTTTTACATACATAAATACATACCATCAAGCCGTCTTCCTGTCAGGGTAGGTAGAGATGAGAAAGCGACAAACTTTCGTATCGCAACACAGATTTTTCCCCTCTATTTAATCCATACACCTCCTTATAAAGCTCCTGCGATTTTTCTGACGTTTACATTTCCTTCTTACAAAATATCGTGTTAATAGCAAAAATAAATCAGTTTTATGTGTCGAATGAAAGACATTTGAAATATTAAAAATAAATTAATCGTTTTCAAAAGAGTTGATTGTTTTTAAAATTAAAGATAAAATGGCAATCGTGATTGAAACATGGGAGGGTAGATCGGAAAGATGAATAAAATTATGAGGTAAACATGTGGACAGTGACGAAATTTTTATTTCACCGAAGTATCATAGAAAACCGGGATCGTTGTATTTGTCCCGTCTATATGTGCTCAATTTAAATTCAATAATTAATAACGAGTTCCGTGGCATAGTTGATAGGACATCAGTCTTCTACATAGGAGTTTCGGGTTCAATTCCCAATAGTACCCAAAAAATAATACAAAAAAATACCAGTCTGGTTAAAGAGTTCCTCTGGCAGCAATACTAGCACGCAATAGATGTATGCGAGCGTTGTTACCTATCCACGTTCGGTAGTATTTCTAATACCTACGATACCAATTGTGAGTTACTTGTCTAGTCCAGTCATTATTAACGCGAAGGCTCGATTATTGGTGTCGAAGACAATAATGATTGTCGGCTACATTCCTCATCTTCAACGTGTTTTTATCACCAATTCAAATATGTTGAGGGATGTCATACAAATGAAATGAATTTATTATTAATTCATTTCTTTATTTGACATACACTTTTTACAAAATTACACACCAAATTGAACTTGTTTAAAGTGACGCTATCATCTAACATCGAAATGTGTTTCAAAATGGATATCGGTATATTTGGCCGTGTCTGAAACTAAATTGATGAAAATAATATTTGAGTAAAAGTAAACAAATTAAAACGAAATATAAACTAGAAAAATGAGGATAAAGATGGGGATTGTATAGAAGTTAGGGAAGAAGAATATTTTGAGAAAAGTTTGCTCTCTAAATGGCGGTTATAAATTATCCTATTATTATTCTTAAGGTGCATTTTAAAAATTGATCCAAAGTAGAGCCGAGTAAACCGCTAAACATTTGATTCGTTGGTATACACGAGTACATTGCATTTTGCCGTCACCAGATCGAAAAGACAGCCTATGCTCAGAAAATTGAATTTTTTACACAAATATTGAGGATAGCTTGGAATGTTCAACACAGAGTTGACAGAAGGTAGAAATTACTTCCCTGTTTTATTTTAGGTCTTTGGAATCTGGCACGATCTTCGGAAATATGGTCATATTTTTTTAAGTTATGTATTTGCTATCAACTTTTTACATTATTATTTTTTTTTTTTTTTTTTTTTTTATTATTACACATGACAAGAAATATACACAATTTGAGAAAAAACAACAGGTAATTTGATTTGTGCATATAATTTTAATGGATCTGGGTTAATAATACAATTTTTCTAAATGTGAATGCTGTTGCGTTTTCAAGTCTATGCCATAAGATTAATATGAACACATTTTAGCAAAGAGTCCTTGAAGGACGCGATGATGATTTTGATTGTTTGGTATTTAAATAAAATACGTCAATTAGCAATGCGGAAAGAGAGAGTGAATGAATCAATAAATAATAATTAATAATTAATAATGCTTTATTTATCGGTAAGTGGGTATTTATACATTTCAGAATGGGCGCGGGAGTGCGCCCGCAATATATTTTTATCTCGCTTCTGTGCGTGCAGAAATGGTCGATTGAAATATTGCAGACATCGCAAATAGTATTGTGGGTAGACAATTTGTTTGCGAAAACGGCGAGACAGCGTGATGCGTTCTCTTTCTACTGTGGAATGTATCGTAAATAGTATTTGTGGGTAAACAATTTCAATGTTTTGGTATGCGACCTTTGGACATATCCAAAGTTCGTTTCGTCGGTCGTTGACCGTGTGTGTTGACAATATTCAGCGATGATCGTGGTTCCTACAACATTTTTAATTAAATTTTGTTTTAAAATGTATGACTGTACCAATATCGAGTTTATGAGTTGCGAAAAGCCAGTTAAAAATATTATCAAATATGTTAAACACGTTTAGTTTATGAGATATTTTCACATAACTATTATTTAACCCCCATCCCATTCAATTAACTGGAAAATAATTATTAGTTTTATTATACAATAGATTGCCTACTTAAGGAATCGGCCAATAATTATGTAAAAATATAATATATGTTCCATAGAAAGTCAAGGATATGTTAACTCTTAAATTAATTGATAAATATGTATTGGGTGTTAACATAAGTGGTGTCCGTTTTTTCCAATTTAAAAATGAGCACTAAAAGTAAAACAAATGGTAAATGTTATACGTTATTCAAAAGAAAATTTTCTTCTCTACAAGATATTGTATTTGTTTTTACGTTACATATATTATTTTATTTGATTACAAGCCTTCAAAATGGAATGTCAAGTAGACGAAAGTGACCATTTTCGACACCTCCTTCTGTTCGCGTTCAATCGGGGGAATAAAGCTGTCAAAGCTGCTCGCGATATTTGCGAAGTGTACGGTGAAGATGCTATGAATGAAACGACAGCTCGTCGATGGTTTTTGCGTTTCAAAGACGGTAATTTCGACCTGAAAGACATGGAGCGTTCCGGACGACCAGTGGACTTCGATGAGGACCGCTTAAACCATATAATTCATGAAGATTTCCTTCAAACCACCATAGAGTTGGCTGAGCCGATGAATTTTAGTCACATGACTGTATACCGCCATTTTAAATCAATGGGAAAAGTTCAGAAGTTCGGCGCTTGGGTTCCACATGTTTTGAGTGAAAATAACAAAAATCAACATTCGACAATATCTGCTGGTTTGCTCACGCGTCATCGAGCTACGCATGGCCACAAGCCAAAGTTCCTTTACCGCATCATTACTGGTGATGAAAAATGGTTTGAAAATGGTGATGAAAAATGTTTGAAGGGGATCTTCATGAATAATATGGTTTAAGCGGTCTTCATCGAAGTCCACTGGTCGTCAAGAACGCTCCATGTCTTTCAGCTCGAAATTATCGTCATTGAAACGCAAAAACCATTGACAAGCTGTCCTTTCATTCATAGCATCTTCACCGTACACTTCGCAAATATCGCGAGCAGCTTTGGCAGCTTTGTTCCCTCGATTGAACGCGAACAGAAGGAGGTGTCGAAAATGCTCACTTTCGTCTACTTGCCATTTTATTTTGAAGGCTTGTAATCAAATAAAACAATATATGTAACGTAAAAACAAACACAATATCTTGTAAAGAAGAAAATTTTCTTTCGAATGACGTATAATCTTTACCATTTTGTTTTACTTTTGGTGCTCATTTTTTAATTGGCAAAAAACGGACACAACTTATGTTAACACCTAATATTTGAAAAAAAAATGATGTTCTCATTAAAGTTTCTAGCTCACAGAAAATTAAAATTGAATACGATGTAGGAATATATCATATAAATCGAAAAGATTGTTTTAAGATTGCTTTAAATTAAGTGTCTCCACAAACTATAATATTAATGAAGATTACTCGTGAATATCTTAATATCAATTTACAGGTGATTTTGAAGTATCTATATATTCTTTTATAATTTAACAAGGAATATGTCGTTGTTTTTATGATACCATCTTTGTAGTGATATTTTTTATTTGAGATTTTATACCAAAATACTAGATTTTTTAAGTTCCGCGAGTAGCAAGAGTTCAATTAAAAAAAAATAAAAGGTATTTTAAAAAAGCATATGGTATTCCTCAATTTTAGTTTCTTTCAATATCACACATATACAGTGTCGCAAAAAATTTTTCCTCAATTTAAATGATTATAAAGTTCGTATTTATTAGCATATATAAAAAAACACGTGTATGGCTGTTTTTTTAATTTTTAAATAATCTTTCATTAGAAATTTGGTCAGCACAAAATTTACAATAAGAATTGTGTTTACACCAAAAACAATAAGGGAAAAACATTAAGTGCACATATTTCCACGATGAAAATCGACAACACGAGTATGTCTAATTTAATATATTTATTAGCACGGCTTTTGTTGTTGAACATACATTCAAATGTTGAATTGAAAGAGGCACACTCATCAACGAAAGATATGATATTGTATTTTACTAACTTCGAATCAAGGTGTTGCCATAAAATGTATGCAATTTTCATGATATGCAAAAATGAACAAAAAATATGAAACAATGATTTGACACTTGAACGTGAAAAAATTGTACACAATTACTTAAATTAAAGTAGCAGATCTGTTTCGCTTTACATAAGTATTGTCAAACTGTACTCAATACATTGCTTACCAAGCGTATATAGCAAAATATTTTCCATTCTATGGTTTAAAACTAACGTAAAATCTTAATAGGAGCTGATCATCCGAATATGTTGGAAACCACCAGTTTTCATAAAACTTTAATACTACAATATTTTCTTTACCCAACATTGATGTAAAACAACTGGTTTCACATCCAAGTTAGGTAAAGATAATATTGTAGTATTAAAGTTTAATGAGGGCTGGTTGCTCAAAGTTTTGTGGTTTTTAACATGCCAGGATAGTCGGCTCCTGTTAAGTTTTTATGTTGGTTTTAAGCCATAGATTTTAAAATATTTTGTTTTATACGCTTGGTAAGTAATAATGTATTGAGAATAATTTGACAATGCTTTTGTAAAGCGAAGCAGATCTGTCACTTTAATTTAAGTTATTGCGTAGAATTTTTCCACATTTAAATGTCAAATCATTCTGTTTTAAAACGGAGTTCTAGAGTATAAATACCAAATAAATTAATAAAAACATATATTGTTTTTATTTCGGACATGGAAACTATGGTAAAAACTACTTACAATTTGAAACTTATGCTGGTAGAATACCATAGCTTTTTTAACTATATAACTACTGTTTTTAGTAAATTCCATAATTTCGCCAATTCATTATTAATTTTTTTATATGTTTATAATATATTATGTTAATATCATAAGTGAACATTTAAAAAAAAGGAATATGTATTTTCACCTTATTTCCATACGACTCTAATCTTACACTATTGCGTGAGGGGTGCAGATCTTATGCTTATCCCCGATCGCAGAGAAGCCTTGCTGCGCCATTGTTCTTACCAACGCTGCTGAATATTCAGGGAAGGAAAGTAGCAATTACGTTTTCTGAAAAGACTTTCTGATATGTAAGTACTACACGCTGAATAATAAAAGATAGACGTACATTTTGAAGCTCAAATTCAAAAGAAGAATGACGCGAGAAGTGTACAAATACAGCTACGACTAAATTCCCTCTTGACCGCGGTCGTATCACGAGCTACATTTGAGTTGAGAGTAAAATACCCGTGGCACGATAGGACTTGCATCGAAGTCAAACTGTTAGGCCGTGGCCACACCAAAGTGCTTCGCTAGGTGATACGTGACTAATGATAGGTGACACGGCCTTAGGTTGCCTTCCTACCGCTTTTTTTACCATTAATAGTGGAGTTAGCATAGCACTTTCAATAAAACAACAATTACCACGTACATGATTTAAAAAAATTGACTTTTGTTTTTTTATGACACTTAATACGAGTACGTTCATTTTATAACAGAAAAACTATTCCAAAACACTATTAACACCAAAACTTTATGAATAGCTCTGAATATTAATTTATGTTTTTCCTTAAATCGATTTATTCTCTAATGTAAAATAAATAAATTGCACATGGATGTTAAAATGTCAACATAATTAATATGGTTTTTTTACAAGAGGTGGCAGTTTCAACTTGTGAACATAACTCATTATTATTTTATATCATATCCCTAGTAGAGACATAATAATGCCTTAAAATATGCTACATCAATGTTAAAAAAATAATTAATTTTATTATGTTGAAGTTAAAAACATATTTGTATAGCCTCAATGAAAAATTAAATAATGTTGCATAGAAAATACCCGATAAGGATAACCTCTCCAAATATAAGCTGTTTTAAAACAGTTAATTTTTTTATTTATTATTGAAAATATGTTTCCACAAAATGCCCAATGTTATGAAAAAGTGTATACAATTTTTTCGCCGTGTATTGAAAATATGTATATTAAACGTAGGTACCTTATTTAATTGCACAAATGGCTTACACGCTAGACTTTGCATATTTGGACACTTTCTAATCGCTTCAATACGCTAGCAAATGTCAGAATGTCACATCGATGATTCATTTGACAGCCCGTGTCATATGTGATATATTGTGTGATACTGTATTTCTTATTACATATTTATCTTAACATGAGCTTGTTATAATGGAGTGGAATTATATTTTTTACTTCTAATTAACGATTGGATTGTACAGTGTTGAAATCATTCGTCGAGCAGACAGGTAATGTAATTCTTGCCTTTTGTTTATATTCGGCGTTAAGTAGGTTATTATTTTTCATTGCTATGTATGTGCTTTGTACAAAAATCCAAATTAGGAAATATCTATATTTTCTTCAATATAGAGGGGCATATAAAGCAATCTCAAAATATTCAATTGCTAAAAAGAATACTGAACGCATTTTTTACAATGATCAAGTTTTGAAATAAATCTAAATTATTTTCTCTTGTACACATCTTCGAATTGAATATCAAATTTGGTGTCTTATTAAAACATTCCGAATTTGGCTATAATTTATGTAAATTTTAGAGAAATTTTAAAAGTTCTCACATTTGAAGGCGGTTTTTTAGGTATGTTAAATGCATCCATGTTGTTTTAAATGAAAGATGTGTTCAGATTTTTAATGTTTTCACCTAGATAAAATAATTATATGATCAACTAGTATTTCACTTGAGTGGCTATATATAGTTTTTCAGTTAATTATTTTCAAAATTACTTGATCATTCATGTAACATTGTTAATCTATCACATTCCTCACTCCTGTAACCATATTAAATAAAAACCCACGTGAATTTCTAATCCTACCTCTTACTGATTTCTCATAAATAAAGAAATTATCTTTAGAATTTGGAAGTAACATGAATGTAAGATTGATTATTTTGAGTCCATTTAAAGTGTTGAGTTCCAAATAAATTTTAATTAAATTGTCAGATATACTGTTATTTTCAATCAATAAACCATGATTTACACTGTTACAATGATTTACACAAAATGCATTGGCATTTTCGTTTTGATGTATATCTATTCCAAATGTTCCCTTCACACTCTTATTCATTAGTTTTGTTTCCTGGACTTTGGTATACTGTTTTTATATTATATTTTATTATCATTTCTATTATATGTTCTAATATTTTCACAGACTGAAAAGATGGACCAATATGGAAGAGACAATGGAAATAGCACCCGCCGAAGAGAACTAGATAATTTTGGATTAAGGGATGATGGACCTGCAGTGTTCGGTAGAGGTCGAGGCAGGAGAAATTCCGGAGGATTTGTAGATTTAGGAAATGAGTCTCAGTATGGAGCTGGAGGTCATCAGGCATCTGGAGCAAATGAGCTATTTGCTGAGGAACAGGTATATATTTTGATTCTCAATTTAAAATTTAAATTTTATAACATTTTACTGTATTTTATGGAAAAAAGAAACATTACCTCTCTCTCTTACCTGTTAGGCTAGTGACATTTCGCAGTACCTCAGTTTTAGTTTTTGACTGTCATCCATCTTTTGTAATTTGTGTCAATGTAATTGCTTTCAATTCATTCATATTTCATACATGATTGTTAGTATAGACAGGCTATTTTTTCTTACTGTAAATATAATGTAACTCAAGTAAAGTTTTATCAGCATATTTCCGCAATATTCGGACATATTAACATATTTAATGGTAAAATACATTTAAAAAACATACAATTTTTCATGGGCAGTCAATGCATATAAATTTAAAAAAACTAATTGTTGTTTATTTGTTTTTGACATGGTCACTTGTTTACACGGATTAACTTGTTTATGTTTTCACGCTGAATATAAATATGATGATGTCACTGGTTTTTATTTGTTCGCGCACTTGATTATGATACTGTAATCTATAATTTAAAGTTTTTGACATATTTATGTTCACAGATACAAAATTACTAAAGGTAAAATAAAAAAACTTAAAAATTCGTAATAATTTATATGAAAACAAGGCTGAAATATACTTACGATAATAATCTTAAGATATTTTGATATTGAATCTTTGGAGCTGGAAATTAGTCGCCCACCAGCGCATATTACATCCCGGGGCCGTAATACGTCCCGCCACCAGGATCGAAAATTTTAAATTATTAGAATTCATAAATAGTTCTTGGCGACAAAACATTACGAATTACAAAATTTGTGGTTTTTCGAATTAACAGTAATTCTTTATGAAAAGTCAATTTTGGGAACTAAAAAATGAAAAAAACACGATTTACAAATTATCATTGTTCTAATTAACGAACTTTTACTTTATAAATGCATATGGTTACTTTTTTGTAATTTTTTTGAAGTGGCTTTAATTTAAATTAGCTTAACAAGAGATTAGAACCAATCGAGTGCAAAAGTTTTTTCACAATATTCATTTTGTTTGATGATTACTAAAAAAGGATGAAGTTAGAGCAGGATTAAGAAATATGGTGGATTTGACAAATTGTACAGTTGCGCTTTTTTTTATTTTTTTTATTTTTCTTGGACCCTTAAAACACTGATAATGTTGTTTTAGAGTGAGGCATTATTATCGTTTCATATTCAATGTATAAATGGATGTCAAATTTCTGTGGCTTATATAAATCTACAGCAAATAAATTCTCGACCGTTTTATATTGAATTATTCATTTATTTGTATAAAATAATTTTCTTTTAGCAGTTATGACTCATATAAAAATAATATTTTTTTAATTTAACAATTTTTAATATGTCCATTGTAATTGTAGGGGGATGTTCCATGGTGGAGATCAAATTTCTTTATATCGCAGCCAGTATTATTTGGCACATGGGATGGAGTTTTTACATCATGTATGATAAATATATTCGGTGTGATTGTGTTTTTAAGATCAGGATGGATAGTCGGACAAGCTGGTGTTGTAAATGCTGTTATGATTGTTTTATTCACAGGTTTGTAACATTATTTTGAAAACAACATATCATGTTCTTATGTAAGTTCTAATTTTAACTTTGTTATTCCTTCATTACAACCTTATCGACATACTAACAATCTCCTTCAAGCTAACAACTATTCAAAACATGCATTCATTCAAGTTTTTATTTACTGACTCCCCTGACTACATTATGTTTTATTTGTTAATTATTACTTCTCTTTTGTCACTTAAATGCATCTTTTTGACATTTTTATATATTTATTTTTAATTTTATTCATATTTGAGAATTAAAACACCTTAAGTGAATTTTCTATCAAAATTAACACTACCAAACGTTTTTAAGAGACATTTAAGTATAATAAAATATAAATTATATATTTTTATCCTATCAGAGCCATAGATCACCTAATTTTTATACAAAAAAGTTCTTTAGTTGTTGAAGTGCAAGTTTATAATTATAATATATAAAATCTCATTCTTTTTCAATTTTTCAGTGTTTGTTGCATTAGTATCAGTATTATCAGCAGTAGGAATTTGTGAACGGTGCCGTATAGAAAGTGGAGGTGTATATTTTCTGCTATCACATACCCTAGGATCACGGTTTGGGGGATCTCTTGGATTACTTTACTGTTTTGGACAGGTAATTAAAATTACCATTATTATACCGATTCGTCAAAGATATGAAGTTGAATACAAAATCCTTGTAAATTTATTATTATCAAATATTGGTTTCTTAAGTCATAAATTGACAACTAACATTTTGTCATAAAATTAATATTGAGGTACACCAAAATATGTATTTTCCAAAACCACAAATTTTTGTGTAAAATGTCTGATAAAGTATCAACTGATGACTCTCAATAAATTTTATTGAAGCAAATACAAATTTTATTATGAATGCCTTCTGAGACAGTAATAATGTTTTTTATTGATGCTAAAAACTGAGACATACGAAAAAAAATAAACATGGATATCACAGGATTCATATTCAAAATAATGTAATTCATATGAAAAATAATGGTATCAAAATTTGATTTTGAACACACCTGATCAGACACCACAGACGTTTTTAAACTCACATCTCCGATCCCCGAATCACTCGATGTTTTTTAGTACACACTTTTGAAGTCCCCGTATAAGATAAAATTAATATTTTTTTAAATTTTATTCATGCATAATCTCAATATCACCTATTACTCGAACTGCTTTAAAACCTTTACAAAGTTCTCAGTCTTTATTAATTTCTCAAAAATTTCACAATTGTTTATGTTAACCTCTTACGTGCATACCGCCCCAACCGTGGGGCCATGAAATACTGAGTCAAATAGCGTATGGCCCCGCAGTTGGGGCGCAATGATTATTTCTCCAATATTCCCAGATTATGTCAGGATTCGGAGTACCAATGGCATCGATTTATGATACCACACAATTAAATCATTTATCGGCTAGTTACATGTTTTACCAACTGAACAATGTTTTAAAATTTTAAAAATATCTTACTACTCGAGAGGTTAATGTATGTTTTAAGCAGATGAATATGTGTAAACATGTTTTTGGAACATATGCCAATTATTTCAATTTTATATATAATTCTAATATTATTTCCCTTATAATTTTAGCCCAGTTTTTCGGTGAAAAATCACCATAAACAAATTATAATCAAAAGACAGATTATTAAATAGCCTTTTTTATATTTTAGTCTGTCGGGTGTGCTCTAAATGTTTTGGGATTTGGTGAATCAATGGCGGGACTCATTGGTTCAGAAGAAAATGTATGGGCAGCACGAGCTTTTGCTGGAAGTGCTGTTCTCTTGTTAGGGACAATTAATGTGGCTGGAGTAAAATGGGTTGTAAAGCTGCAATTTGTTCTTCTCCTTATTCTACTTTTGGCAGCTCTTGATTTTAGTGTTGGATCATTTGTTCATGTGAATGTTGGTAAGTCTTTAACATTTCTTAAACGATTGTCATTTTATTTTTATATTTAATATTTTAACAAAATATAGCTAATATGGATTTTTAAGTTTGTATATATATACATTATTTCACAATGCCATAAACCAGAACCAGCATATGGATTTTTTCAAGCTCACATCCTTTCCATTTGCAAAAGCCATAATAGAGATTGAGGGAAGTTATAAATTGTGTAAAAAATTTGAATTAATTTAAAATGAAAATTATATTTATATTTTCATTTAAAATGAAGATAAAGTTAGTTGCCTGTACATTTCAAGGCAAAGTATCATGACCTAAATTCAAACCCACACACAGTGAATGAATATTTGTAATGATCTCGAGGCTAAATAAAAGTGTTAAAAACAGTATATTTTGTATTTTTAATTTACTTGCTTCAAATGTTACTTTTATATTTCATATAGCACATGTTATTGTGTTATTAATTAATGTATAAGTTTTTTTTTATCAAGGGTCAAATTCATAATCATAAAATCAGGACATTACAATAAGATTCAAATATTCATTCGGAATAATTTGTAAAACTTGCTTATAAAACCTGCCAATTAGTGATATTTAACTCAAAATCATCTCCAAACATATTAGTCACACACACTTTAAGTCGACAAAAAAATAGTATAGTAACAAATCAATTGGTCAAAAAATTAAGAAAATACACTTATTTTAAATTGTTTTAGTTTGAAAATATGAGATGAAATATTTTTAATTATGTTTCGAAATTCTTTTTGTTTTTTTATGTTTTGAAAATATTTGTTTTATATCCTTTTATTTCATGTTTGCGATATTATTATTTTCTGTGTTTAATCATTCTTGATAATGCAGTTTAATAACTGTATGATATATAAAAAAACTGATTTGCATTATTTTCCTATTCCAGACAGCGGTTTCGAAGGATGGTTGAGTGGAAATATGGGGAACAACACATGGTCTGACTACCATGATGACTACACATGGTTTACAGTATTTGGTGTATTCTTTCCGACAGTAACCGGTATTCTTGCTGGTATCAATATGAGCGGAGATCTAAAAGCTCCTTCTACTAACATACCAAATGGTTCATTGGCTGCTATATTCACGGGGTAATATTTTTGTTTCTCTATATCATCCACAAATGTATTTCTATACAAAACATGCACTATATAAGCTATCAACTTCGCTAACAATTGGCTGATATTTATTTGACTCATCAAGTGAGACAGTATATACTGGAGAGATCTTTCATCTTTATCTCTAAATTTTACTATGGTTTATTTAAAATGTTTTTATCTATTTTGGCACTTCTTAATTGCAGCATCTAAAAGGTTATAACTTTCTATTTTTAGTTTCCTTGTCCGTATTGAAATATTGGTTCTAACAAGCAATTAAATTAGATAAAGGAGCTTACAACCTTAGGCGGTGCTTTTCTAAGTTCTCTTATATGTTCAATGCCTGCAGATATAAAATAATTTTTACTATTTTCAATTAATAAATAAATAAATAACGAAACAAATAAAACCCATTTGAACATAGCGCCTATTCAATTATATATTTTTAACCTCTTCTTATACAATTGTAAATTTATTTGAAGCATACTGAAATCATATGAGAAGTAGGAAATCATAATGTTGAAAAAATCTCATATGTAGGTCAATTGTATTCAAATTACTCATTGGTCTAGGTTTCCAGCTGTATCATTGTTTGCCCGAAAGAAAAACTAAATATTTTCATACCTGTCTTATAAAAAAATGCATTTTCAACGAGTGTGCTTAGATTGAATTTTTTCTGTAGCATTTGGTCCATCTTTCAGGACTTTGTTTGAGTCTCTGCTGTATAAGCATCCATACAAATTTTCACTAACAAAACTCTCACAGCATCTAGGACACCTTCGCAGACAGCTGTCAAACATTCAATGGAAATATTGATTAGAAAGCCTTGGATTTATTAAGTCAACGTAATCAAGACGTCAGAAGCACATATATGTGAAAAAAACTTTATATTCTATTCGGTTAAGCTATCAATATTTTAAACCAAAAGCTGTTAATTGCTTAGAATATGTATAAAACTCTCGTCTGCTTTATATTTAAGTCTTTACTTTTAAGTTAATACGTCGCTGAACTTCATATGCCTTCCTTTGGTGTTAAACTCAACTGTATAGTGAGACAATTTTCAATATTTTACTTAGCAATTGAATTTTCCCCAGTTCATATACATATATCCCTGCTTGTCTATGTTCAGATTTGTATCCTCTAAAAGAAAAGAGTATAAGTTGTGTATAATGGTATACCAAGTGTTGCGATACTTGACTCCGCTTATCTCTAAGTTGTGTTAGCTTTATGACTTGTTACATCCGAATGGGTCAATGACCACAATCGGGAAACGCTATTGGAATGAACTTCCTTTCAGGATTTGTATGACTGACAACATATCTATTTTTAAGGCTGCTATGAAGAGGTTATATTAGGGAAATGTTTTTGTATTGAGAGGATACCTTGGTTTCAAAATGGTGCAGATTAAAAAAAAATCAACTCATGATCTCTTTACATATACTAACAATAAAAATAAAACATATTTTTTATACCTTATCTACCCTGATAATTTAAATCTAATGTTTGCTCACCAGTTTTTATTATTTTTTTTCAGGACTTTTCTCTATTTGATGTTCATTGTTACCTTGGCTGGTACTTGTCAACGCTCTGCCTTACTTGAAGATTCCTTCCTCACCGCCAAAGTCTCAGCTGTTCGAGTTCTTCTTCTGGCTGGACTCTATGTTAGCTCTATGAGCTCCTGCTTAGGTGCGATGTACGGTACTCCAAGAGTACTCCAAAGTATAGCAAATGAAAATGTAATTCCTGGTTTAGGAATTTTAGGAAGAGGGGTGAGAATATTTTTATAAGATTTAATTGTTTCTTTATTTTTCTCTCCTTTAGACTAAAAAATATGAACGAATAAATATTTACTTAAAACAAAATCAGATTAAAGACATGTTTAGTTCAACATAAGATATTATTACAGTGTGTTTTACAGACTAAATACACAAATACTATTTTTATTTTAGTACTCAATGAAGTATTGATTTATTGAGTTACAATAAATATGTATATCAAAAACACAATTTAGCTAGACAATATTAACATATTGACCACTCCAAAGATATTTTTTTATATAAATACTCTGTTGAGTTAGCTAAACAGAAATTATCTTCACACTAATAAACATATGAAAAGAAAAGAGGATGGTAATATTTTCAATCATTGAAAGACTCAATATTAACTTATAACTTAATATAAACTTACATTATATATACTTGATGTTTATTATTTTTATAATCTATTCATTTAAAATTTTCAGCGAGGACCTAATCGAGTGCCCTTATACTCCATGGCTGTGGTTGCTATTGTCACAATAACTTTCATTTTGATTGGGGACATCAACAAACTGGCACCGATTGTCACAATGCCTTTTCTTATAACATACGCTTGCATTGATTACTCTTACTTTGCACTTGCACAAACTTTTGATTTACAACACAAAAGAGAACTAAGGTACTTTCTATTTTTCTGTATATATTTTAATTATAAATTGTGCTTTGATAAGTGTTGAGATGAAGCAGTTTTCATTGTAATGAAAGGGAAAATGAGCTTGCTTTTTATTTAAATAAACAAGATACTTGATCCTTTTATAAACATTATTCTTGCACTCACAAAGAGTAGAATTACAAGACAATAAGAATCTCAATTTATTATGATTTTCTAAAAAAGAGCCCATTCAAACATCTTTCTGGTTGGTTGGGAGGGATTGCCACATGGCAATAAACTCGCCAAGTTAAATAAATAAAAAAACAGCTCAAATGTATCAAACAATGAATAAAATGCTATCATTTATGATACATACTAAATTTTGAACTGGTGCTGCGTAATACCAGTGATAGTTTTACATTGTGAATAATTTGAAATAAAAAATAATTCAACCCGAGTCATGCTCAGGCAAAACTGTCAAGTGGTTAATTTGTAATATTTTGCACCTTAAAAAACTGAAAGCAAAATTGCCTATATTTAATTATAAATAAATCTATGTAAAACTATACAGAAATCTCCTTAAATTAGAATGGACTTACTTGAAATAATCAAATATCCCAAAGTAATTTATACTATGGAAATCTTTCAGGAGAAATCAACACCAAATTGAAGCACTTGACATAATTATTGTAAAATATAAGATTTTTTACTTTAAATATTTCTTTATCTCTAATATAAATTGACATTCTTGTAGATTAAATACTTAAAATGGTAATGTGCAATTTAACAAATATATGTACAAAATATAGACATATAAATATAAGTCAAATATAACATTTATTGTCACTTTATAATAAATACTTCTTTAGGCAGAAATAAATACTTTGGCATGTGATAGTTTTGAGCATTTTTCAAAAGTAACAAACAGGCGAAGATATCCCAGAAGATATCCTTCCCGCTAAAAAAATTTTTTTTGTCTAAAGAAAATCTATATTGAAATATTGCCTGAAATACTACCCTTTTAAGATTTTTTCCCATGTTGTTTCCCACAATGTTTTGATATATTTCATATTCCTGTTGACATATTTTTTTACTAAACATTTTCAATTACTTTTAGATTTCAATCCCAATCCCATCGCAATTCATCCCAAGATGAGTCTCCTCAAAGTGTCAGTTATGGTGGTTCAACTACAAATGATTTAGATGTACTGTTTCCTGAAAGAACTAGACATAAAACTTTAACAGTGAGTATCTTTTGACTTATGAAATACATAAATATTTTTAAAATTATCTGTCGATCTACA
Source organism: Odontocerum albicorne (assembly GCA_949825065.1). NCBI lineage: Eukaryota > Metazoa > Arthropoda > Insecta > Trichoptera > Odontoceridae > Odontocerum > Odontocerum albicorne. The sequence goes on along the minus strand of OX463839.1, from coordinate 37,382,743 downwards.
GTAATCTCTGCAACCTTATTATTGTATAAAAAATTGCAATCCTTGAAATTTTCATTTGACTTGACTGAAGCCTAAATTGTATTGACTTAATGCATCTATTACACTGAAAATCAATTGTTTAATTAAAAAAAATACTTTGATCTACAGTAAAATTCTAATTTTATATTTTCCTGCAATTGACGTCATTTTTTGTGGGTCCCATTTCAATCCCATACATTCCAAAATAACATTTTCTCGCAATTTACAACATGCTATATTTCCAAAAAACTTCATAATTCCGTCTTAATGAGATTCAAATCCGCGGCCATAACATCATGAAACTACTGCATGAAAAAAGGTGTTTATCATTACTACTAAACTAAAGAAAATGTAGCATGGTCCCTGTGACGTTTCACAAATTTGCCCCAATACAACCTTGTAACGATGTTCAGTAATTTTCATTATTTTATCAACTTAAATATAAGCCTCGATTCTAATAAATAGCAAATTATTTAGGTAAATACATTACATAAAACTAACAATAATGACAAATTAAAACATCTTGTTACAAATTAGCAAAAATATTTCAGTTTTTTAAAATCAAATAATATTTGGCGACATTCGTCAAAAATTTCTACGTTAGTCTGCATTGGCTAGGGATGGGGTATACGATAATTGGATTTTTTTTATACTTAAAATTAAATTTCATAATTAGTATTAATTCATAGTGGATCTTGGCCTATTTAAAAATAGACAAATCATACAATACATTAGAAAGTCAGTATAGTGAAAATTAGGAATTAAAATTTCAGTTAAGAGAAAAACAATTTTTCCATTTATAAAAAAATGATTCGATTTGTAAAAAAAAAACGATTTTACTCCATCCTTTTGAGACATGACATTTCAAACGTCACAGGGATCATGCGACATTTTCTCGAGTATACTCTTATGTTTTGGCATGGCGTCAAATGCAGCTTACTTAACATATTTTCATACTGTATAACTAATAAAAAGATATTAGTCATTATTACTACTCTTACGTGGCATACAACTAATGATCAATATATTTTGTAGACTGGAAAGCCTTATATGAAAGTTGGACATTAAGTTAAATTGTGCCTATTTATGAATGAGTTGAATTTTTGATTTACCAAGTTAACAATCTTACTACAAGATTCACATTTGAAATCATGACACATGATATGATTTATAAATAATATGACATCGATATTTCGGCCAAGAGTTTAATGGTTTGATATTTATTCATTATAAAAGATCATTTATGTCGAGCTAAAATAATTTATCAGTCATGACAGTCTTATATTAAAACTGCAGTCTATTATTTTGTAAAAGGCTACATTTCTGTCTTTTCTTCCCATAAAAGCCTTTGTTTTTTTTGTTTACAGTCATCATCGCCCACTGTGACATCTCCAGTATTAAATGGGACCATGTCAGGTGAAGCCTCAGGAGATACAGAGCCCATTACACAGCAGGCCCGCAGTGCTCATATCCACTCCAAAACTAAAAACTGGTATTCCAGCTTTTGTAACAGGTGGCTCTCATTGGCTGGGGTAAGTTTTTACCTTTCTTTCTCATTTTAACTGAAATTAATAATCTATGGACGAGAAATACTAGCTTTTACCTTAATACCTACAATTTATCTTTATTCTATAAATAAAGCGCAAGTAAAATTCATCAACCCAGTAATATGAATAAAAATCTATTTTGGCCAGTACTATTAGGTATACAAATTAGTTCGGTCCGTTTTTTTTTGTTCAAAAATGCATTTATTTCTAACCAAAATGAATGAACAGATCAATTAAAGTATTGTCCATCGCTGGCTACTACTTTTTCCCATCTCTCAGGCAATTTTCGAATTCCATCTCGAAAAAATGACTCGTCTTTTGAGGCGATCCAAGTTCGGAGCCAATTTTCGGTGCAACCGGTGTTAACCGGTGTAACCAGTGAACCGGTGACCTGCCAAATCGTGCTGCATCCTTTGGAACAACCAGTAATCAGAAGGAGCAATGTCCGGGGAATACGGCGGGTGCAGTAAAACATCCCATTTGAGCGTTTCCAAATATTTTTTTACGACTTTTGCGACATGAGGCCAAGCGTTGTCATGAAGAAGAATAACTCTATCATGTCTTTGCTCGTATTCCGGCCGTTTTTCTCACAATGCACGGCTCAAACTAATTAATTGTAGCCGATACCGATCGCCCGTAATAGCCAGGTTTCAGCACCTCATAGTAAACAACACCCCTTTGGTCCCACCAGATACAGAGCATGATCTTCGAACCATGTATGTTCGGTTTTGGTGTTGATGTTGAGGTCGATGGCAACAACAACGATGCTTAGCGTAGTATTTTTTCTTCTTGGGATTGTCGTAGAATATCCACTTCTCATCTCCAGTTACAATCCGATGCAAAAAACCTTTTCTTTGTTCCCTTTGAATCAGCTGCTCGCATGTGAAAAATGGCCTTTCAACGTCTCTCGGTTTCAGTTCATAAGGCACCCAATTTCCTTGTTTTTTAATCATTCTTATGGCTCTCAATCGTACGGAAACAGCTTGTTGAGTCACTCCCAATGATTCTGCGAGCTCCTCTTGCGTTTGACTCTGATCTTCTTCGAGTAATGCCTCTAATTCTTTGTCCTCGAGTTTTTTTGGCTGTCCAGAGTGAGGCTTGTCTTCGACGCTGAAATCTCCATCCTTGAAACGTCGAAACCATTCCTTACATGATTTATCAGTTGGAGCAGCGTCACCATAAACTTCGACGAGCATTTGATGGGCTTCAGCTGCACTTTTCTTCCAATTAAAGCAGAAAATTAAAACCTCCCGCAAATGCTGCTTGGTTAACACAAAATTCGACATTTTCAACACTGTACAAAACAAGGTTTTTGCATGAAACTCAAAGCGATATAAACTGAATATTATTGGCAGATGTCTAACCTCTCTGAAACCGCCAAAATCGGCTGTCACTATAAACCATTCATAACAGCCAGAGACATCTTTTGGAAACGGCCCGAACTAATTTGTACTCAATAAAAAATCAAGTCTGAGATTATTTTAAAAAAAATTTTTGCTTTCAGGTGGTCATGAAAATAGTAATAATGTTCCTCGTACATTGGGGTTATGCCCTGGGATGCCTGGTGGTTGTGTGGCTTGTCTGGCTGTATGTTGGGACAGCCAATCCCGCTGTTAAGCCCGGCCGTACTGCTGAATTCAAATTCCTCACCTGGTTGAAGAATGTTTGTCTACAAGCTATGGGGTGAGTAAACTGCCTTTTATAGTAAAACCGCTCATAATAAAATAATAACTCTTATTCCACGATTAATATTAGTTGACTGAATATTCAGTATCACAATTAGAAAATACGCATACATACATGCCATCACACCATGTCCCTTTTGAGATAAACAGAGGACAAATTTCCACATCTATCTATCCATGCATACACCTCTCACCTCCACATCCATATTGTTTCTTAAGTCTTTCGCAACTCATTCTCTCAATATGGCCAAACCATCTCAAGATTTATTTTCTTAATTCTATTCATAATATCCATCTCTAACGAACAGTTATCCATTATCAGTTCATTTTTTACTCCATCAAACATAGTAATACCAGATATTCTATGAAAGGTATGCATGCCGCCTTTTTTCTAATATTATCACCCCCTTTCACAATGCCCAGGATTCACTTCCATACATCAAGGTTGGCAAATAGCACAGCACTGTGTATAATAATTTATTGAAGATTTTGTGATGCATCTCGTTTACAATAAAAATATAAGAAAATTTATTGTTTTAGAAAATGTACAACTCAATAAAATGTTAAAACACATAAAACGGTAATAGTGATAGATAAATACTTATATCAATAACCTATATCGCATTTTGTAACTGGCCATATATGAAGTTTTTTTCATATCTTCTAAAATCAAGACTGTGTGGGATACATATATCGAATGCATCCGTCCTTGATTTTTCTTTCCTCTGGCCTTTATTGTCTAAGTTCCAATTTTGAGAAAAACAGGGTTTAAATTAAATTAAGACAAGATATGTATATTTCTCCAGATAAGTTCTAGCCTCGACACAGCACTTCTGATTTCAGTTTCACATCCACCATTATCATAAATTGTAAACCCAAGTAAAACAAATTCATGTATAATATAATCTCCAAATCTTATTGTTAATGTGAAGTGTAATCAATACATAATTTTTTCAGAAAAAAGGCAATGGAATATGAGCAGTTTGTTGTGACTCCTGTTCATCCAGGTGTAGCAGTGCGATCCTCACAACTCAATGAAGACAATGAAGATTTTTCATCAAGAAGAAGGTATCACCAATCAGCCACAGTTCATGGACATTATGTCAATGTTGATGATTAAACTATTTCAAGACATTTCTTACCAATGTGCATTTATAGTGTTTGGTATATTCAAAAGATGAATGTATATTTATTTATTGTATTTGTAAATAATTAACTTACTATATATTAATAATAATACTGCTATAACATTCTCACAAATTTTAACATATATCACGAGCAAGAGATTAATGATGTAAGTTTTAATGCGGGTGTTTCACTTTGTGGCGTGAAAAAATATATTTATTTGATTCAAATGGAGTTACGATATAATGGGGAAAATTTATAACTCACTTTTAACAATTTTGAAACTGTTAAACTTGTGTCAAATATTTATTTTGTAGTATATTATACACAGAGCTTTTAACTAATTTACTTAGAATTTTATTTTTAATTTCAAATATTTATTTCTTACCAGTAGCATATTTTTAAAACATACACATATCATCATTACATGTACAATATATTTTTTTTAAATCAATTTAATGATACATAAATGAAAATGTCCATCCTGGATATTGTCTAGATCTGCTCATGTCATTATTGAAAAATTACTATTTCAAAGTAATTTTAAGACTTGTCACTAAGTGCTCCTATACTCTTAATAAACACGAAAATATAATTTACAAGTAGTAGTGTGTTCTTAAAGTATTTTTTTGTATTTTGGGTAAAAAAAATGCAAATAATCTTACAATAAAAAAATGAGTTCTTAAATAATATTCCATGACTTTAGAATTAAAGCACAAAAAACACTTGATCCTCGATTCATTGTTCTATCTTATAACTAAACCTTAACTATTTTTTGATGAAGAAATCAGTATTTCAAGTTGAATTTCGTACAAATTTTAACTTCGTTACTCCAATTAAATGAAACCACCTTATTCCCTTATTTAAGTAAGTTTTGAGTGTGTGAGATCTGACTGAATACAAATTATGAAATTGTAAGTTTAATTTAGTATTTAGGTCAGACTGAATTTGAGCCTTAGAAGTGTTTTTTTTCGTATTTCAGTTTTGACTTTCGAGCTCTAAGACATACTATTAATTCATTATTTTTATTTGTTTTGTTTAATAATTACATTTTGTAATCTTTGAAATTTTTCAAAAATATCACTCATTGTACTCTAGTTACCAATAATTGTCTTTATATACTGAAACAATAAACTGATATGATAAGCTTTGATGGAGATTATTAAATATCTACCTTATAAAATGTTAGGTTTAGTTTCACACAAATATTTTTTACTCCAATCATTTTATTTCTTTTATTAATTTATTAAAATGAAATTATCATTAGTGTTTGTAAATATTTCAAAAAAATTAATAACATGACAAAATCAATTATATAAAATAGTCAAAATCAATTTTATAAAGTATTTTATTTAACAATATGTAAATCTATTTTGCACATTATACACAGTTCCCTCCATTAAAAACAATAATTAGAACCTATTTATTCTTCACTATTCATTAAACTTGCAAAATAAATTAAAACTAGAGTTTCATTCTACTAGTCCACAGAGGTTGACAATTTTTTCAGTATTTATAAATATGTCCAAATATTCCCATAATTATTGATGTGGATTTGTGTAAATTAAATGCCAGTTTTTATACTCATTAAAATATTGTTAATAATCTTTAGTGTGTAGTTGGCAGTGTCAAAAGAAAAATCCTTCAACAGTTAAAATAATTATGATTCAGTTTCCCTTCGATTATTTGTTATGCATTTAACTAATTGAATATTTTTACTTCTGCGTTAATGTAGAATGCATTACTTTTATAGTATTTAACATTTTCGAAACAGGGTTACAAATATACTATGTAAAACTTTTACATTGTCACCTTGAAAACATTTGAATCTGACTTCTAAGGCAGCTTGGAGTATCAAAAAGTCCCTGCCAATTTATGAAGCATAACACTCCATGGTTGCTTTTGTAATCTTTCATTTGGATTACTGATATTAAATATATAGTGGAATGCCAAAAAATCAAATGAGTATGATGTAATCTGTATTTGATGCAACTGCTCATTAGATTTTAAGTGTATGGAAGTATAATAATATATTGCACATTTTCTTAGGGATAGTATTCATTAGCGAAAGCATTAGAAAAAGACTAAGGAAGTATCAGATATGCTTTTGATTATTAAGAGCCACACTACCGCTGTTTATCTCTAAGCTATGTGAATGGAGGGTTCTGGGATTGAGGCAATGCTTATTGTGATCTACATATACTGAGGGGTATACAGATGTGTATCCAAAACAACTAACAAGGTTGGATAATACAATTGTGTTTTTAGTATTTCTGGATTTTATCTTGGTCAACTCTAACTTCTCCGGTACAAGCGATCTCTTGCCCTATTTAACGCCCCTTGAAATTAGCACCCTGCTGCTGTTTTCACCTGGTTACTATCGGATGGGTACTCAGTGTCTGCTTCTTTTGGCATTCGCACTTCTCGTCAGAATTGACCACTCAAAACTGTCGCTCTCCTCTCGCTCTGCGTGCAAAAATCCTAAGATTCTTGCACACAGCACAGAGTTGCGTCTCAACCCTGAACTCTTTAACAATCGATCAATTGATTCTTCTGGCAGCCCATGTAATGTGAAGGACCTCCCCCAACACCACATCTCAAAGGCAACAATTCTTTGTCAATTGTGCGCCTTAAGTGTCCAGGTCTCTGCACCATATAAAAAATTAAGAAAATGAGGGTTTATATCAATCGAGGCTTGGTTTTTCTTAACATTTCTCGATCCCTCCAGATCAATAACAGGTGATGCATTTTTGGATAATTATCGTTAAATAACTTGTCACTCAGGGTTTGAGAAATTGACAACTGACTTTTTAAATCACTGTATTTTCATGTTCAGGGGGCCCTCGAGTCACAAAACACAAATTTAAGAAGTACCCGATTTAATAGCATTGACATTGGTCTGTTAAGTGTCTGATTTGACTTTCTAAAATTGTTCTAAGTTATTTCTTTAATCTGGTGGAGCTTATGAGTAAGGAAACTTATTTTTAAACTATATTAATGTCTAATGAAAAAAAAACTTGTGTAATAACTTCAAGTGCCTGTATGAATAAATATATCTTGATTGTGTACACTTAGTAAATAATCAAATATGTATGTGTCTTATAGTGGAGAATACTTATTTTAAAATTGTGAAATGGATATTCAAATATGTAATAAAGGAAATTACAAGAATTTTTTATACTAATAGATTTGTAACGTATAATTTCTATATATTTCTTTTAAAATAGGTCTGTATACATTGCAATCATACGTTAACCGTTTTACTGCTGAACCTTTTTTCACATATGCGAAAATTGCGGAAGAATTTTAGAGAAAAAATAATCTTTCAATAAGTGTGCACAAAATTGTGTACATTTTCATCAAATATAGAGGGATTTTCGTAATTCTTTCGGTTGTGTGTAGGGAACATATCAAACTACTCAAATAAAAGATAATTTTAACTATAACTGTATTTATTTATCTTTTAAAAATAAAAAAAACAAAGAATATAAAAAAAAGTTGCACGAAAGTATCGGTATCAAGACCGTCCAAAGAAATAGAATCATCTTCGGAAACTTCACTTTCACTACAAATACGCATTCTTCGATTTGTAAACATTCTGATTTCATCCTCACTGTCACTAAAAGAAGTTCCGCAAGTGTTTTCATCATCGCTACTTGACGAATTCGACATCGTATGAGGGAAATAAACAATTTTTACTGATAAAAAAATACAAAAATTAATGTTATTTTCACCGCGATATACTTTTTAAAAGTTTATTTATGATTATTATTGACGAATTAAAAATGATTTGCGCGCGCACACCGCGACACGTCTACACAGGTCGATATCTAAAATCAAACTAAGCAATAGTCGATATCCCGACGGTACGCAGTTTTCGCGCAATAATAAAGGTTATAAAGCGTCGATATATCGACGGCCTGCAGTAAAACGGTTAATATCTATTCACCGTTTTTTTATATTTGAACTTAAAACTTTCTAAAATCATGTTTGAAATTTCAACAAATGATAATGAATTTGAGTTTCTCTAATAAAAACAAAGATAAATTGGTAGATTTTGTTAATGTTGATGAGATCGAAATAATGACATTCAGTTACTTTGTTATTACTACATTAAGTTTTTTAATTGATGAATTTTACACTGTAATATTGTTTCTTGAGAGATCTTGAACTCACTATTTATAAATAAATACATCTATATTTATTCACTATTAGTTCCTTGAATCATAATTCAAAATTTAAAAAAAATCTAATTTATCAAAGGTTTTGGCTTTAACTTTGTAGAATCCATATTAGAATGTTTGATAATAAATTACTTTGTTATTCTACAAATTATATTGTTCACACTTCACGTGTTTCTATATCCCATACCGAAGATCTCCTCAGCATTCCACCTGAAGAGCCTCGGGATAGGAGGTAGTAACACATGTAATATGGATTAATATAATTAGTGGAATAAAGTAATTTATTAAATATTCTAATAAAAATTGTATATTTTTCAAGAAATTTTGTATCATAAAATAAATACATAGGGCAAATTGTGTAAAATACCAATTTTATTATTAAAATCTTGATTGATTCACTTGCTACTTGCAAAATGATAGTCATGTTGCATAGTCTCATGACTTAATGTCCCATATCTTAATTATTAATTGGTAATATAACTTTATTGATTCGCTTGCTACTTGCAAAATGATAGTCATGTTGCATAGTCTCATGACTTAATGTCCCGTATCTTAATTATTAATTGGTAATATAACTTTATTGATTTGCTTGCTACTTGCAAAATGATAGTCATGTTGCATAGTCTCATGACTTAATGTCCCGTATCTTAATTATTAATTGGTAATATAACTTTATTGATTCGCTTGCTACTTGCAAAATGATAGTCATGTTGCATAGTCTCATGACTTAATGTCCCGTATCTTAATTATTAATTGGTAATATAACTTTATTGATTCGCTTGCTACTTGCAAAATGATAGTCATGTTGCATAGTCTCATGACTTAATGTCCCGTATCTTAATTATTAATTGGTAATATAACTTTTCTTAGTTATAAAGTTATCCTAATTTTTACTTTATAAATCTTTTAAATATCAATATCATATTGCATTGCTTCTTAAAAGGTGAAACATTAGCTTTCTTGGAATCTAATAATTTCTTTGTATTTTTTATGTAAAATTACAAAAATATATTTTATTTTTTGAAACATTTCAATAAGAAACTTGATCATAAAACAACTCAGTTGTCTTTCAAGCTGTATATTTTATTGAAATTTTTGATCATCGAACACTCGCAAAATGAACCTATGCACATAAAGTATTCAATAATTTATAATATTTATCATTCCATTACCAGTTTTATTCCCTATGACCAAAATTAAGATATTGACTCAACATTTTACCAAGCAATTTTATATATATTGTGTATCTCTGACTCCCGGTAACTTGACAGTTTCTTTGGTTTATCATTAAACAAGCAGAAAATTAGGACCAAATGAATATGGTTTAGTGTTATATTTGCCTCAAATATTTAAGTCAAACAACTAGGATAGCAATACAGAAAATACGACTGAAACTTATCTAAGATTATGGTAATAATCAACTTCATATATTGAAAGAAATATCGCTTATCTGATCTCATGGATAGACTCAAATCGATAAATATCATAGGTGAATTGAAAGTGGGAAATTATTTTCTGTATAGATTAATTAATTCACAATTACCTTATTTCCTAAAAAGTCATTCCGTATTAATTTTTTGTTTCTTACCAACTTATAAAAACACATTGTTTTGAGTCGATCAACCATTCAACTCAAAAATTTCAAATCCTTCAGTGGTCAATGCAAACAAAAGAATAGTTTAGTAAGGAATTGAATACATATAAACTTGTATTCAACTGAACTATCATTTTTAGAACCAAACCATCAGATACATAAAAAGGTAAACTTCCTGGAATATATATTTTCCTAGTTTTATTTCTCAATAAAATCCTTTGCTTAAAATCAATTTTTCACAGCCAAATTTTTTAAGACATATTTCATTGACCATATAACAAATTAATAAGACACTTATGAGATCAAATTTAAACTGAATCCAACTTAAAATAATATAAAAATATGATCAATCACGCAGTTGTGTCTAATATGGTAACTACTCCAAGGCATGGATTAATTTACTTTACAAACTACATTCCAAGAAACAACTTGAAACCTTTTTTTTTTCATTTTGAATTTCGTGTATAAAAAATATTGAATGGCAACTTCTAAATATGTAAAAATGTGCAAAACTCTAAAGTTTGTGTAATTACTGTGAATAAAGCACAAATTGTATGTAAATTTTAATAATTTATAGAAAATGTTATATTTTTATAGTAATGTGATATGTGGCTTTTTGTACTGACCAAGAGCAATAAATGTGTAACATCACTCGATATTTGTTATTTCAAACCCTTCTTACACTATTACTTAATATAATAACTAAAATGATAAATAACATTATCAAATATCCGTTTTTATTGTTGAGGTCAGCTCGAATGGGCTTTTGTATCCTGCACTTCATGTCTTCATCAGCCGCCTGCTAGGCTTACATGCTTTTATGCACCTAATGAAATTGCCTCCTGTTTTGGTATTAAGAATGTTCACAAATACTATAGATTTGAAAATACGTCCATATTCTTACGGCTTTAGGGAATCTTTATCCTGGATAAAATTGACAGTAAGACTAGTATAATCTGACTTACACTTTTCGGAGACCAGGCCAAAATGTTAATTGTGAGAAATTATATTTTAGAATAGTATCTATGTTGTTTTTTGTTCCAATAAAAATTAATACATATTCATACTGACAATTATTAATTGCTACTATATTTTGTAAGCACAGATTTGATTTATCGTTTAATAATAGGGAAGTACAATGAATGGGAAATAAAACAAAATAAATCATTTAACAAAATATGTATGGTATTTTCTTAAAATAATTGGAGACCTTACTCAGACAATTATGAATTCTGGAATCCTCCAAGCAGGATTCTAATTTAATAATCGAATTCTGGATAAAGCTTTCCTTATCCAGACATTATGGAGGGTGATGAGAAACTTTTACATACATAATAAAAACACTTAATTTAATGTTCAGCATCAATAATTATAATTAATGACTAACAAAAAAGTTCATCAATAACATTCTCAACAATAAAATAACAAAATAAGTTTAAGAAATAATGAAAAACCACAAAATCAACATATTAAGGGTACCGGGAATTAATCCATTTTTTCGTAGAGCAACATATAAGTTTATTTGTTTTAAATATGGTTACATATTTTTCCAAAACATAATTTCTATCATTATTTACTATTTTCCATCTCTATTGTAATTTTTCAATTCCCTTTTCATAAATCATGATCGGTTTAAAAATCAAAATTGGGTGATTTTTTACATCGCCTACATTATCAATTAGTTTATCCTTGAATGTGTGTTCCATAGACCTGAATAGATATTAGTCTGAAGGAGCAAAGTCCGGGGAATATGGAGGGTGCAGTAAAACCTCCCAGTTCAACTCAAGAATTTTGTCACGGGTAATTTTTGAAGTGTGCAGGCGCGCATTGTCATGGTGAAGAATTACCCCATTTCGGTTATTTAAACTTGAACGCTTTTCTATCAGCTTCTGGTTCAATATGTTTCATTGTTGACAATAAATCCCCACAGTTATCGTTTCACTTGGTTTTAACAATTTTAAGTTATTTTTACCGCAAACATCCCACCAGGTGCAGAGGACCTTTCGAAACGTTAAACCTATCTTAGGAGCTCAAACCGGTGTTTCATTTGGCGAAATCTATTTTCTTTGCCTTACATGATCGTAAACTATCGACTTCTCATCTTTGGTTATGATTTGGATGCAAAAACAGATGATTTCTTTGTCTTGTCATCAAAGAAGTTCACATATTCACCCGCTGTTCTTTGATATCTGAAGATAGTTTATGCAGCACTAAATGACCAATCTATTCACATTACCAATTCTTTTAAAATATAACTACACTATGGACCATGGAGATGGTAGTCTCTGATAATTCCTCAATGGTTTGCCAAGCACAGTTAACACTTCACCCTATATGTTGTTTATGGTTTTAGTGGCCTTGCTCCACTTCCAGCCTAGATAGTAAAACAGCAGCATAAAATGTCTGAAGTATTAATCAGTCTTAGGGTTTGACATTTTATCCTTAGCATTAAAAAAAATATTACGCTAAAAATAAAGCTAACCAATAGAACTACAAAACAAAGTTTTTCGGACATGTTCCACCGCGTACGGTCACAAATTTAACTCAAACAACAGTGCCTAAAAACATGGATTAATTCCCAGTACTCCTAATACAAAACTCAACAAACCAAAAAAAATTGAATGAATGAGTTTAATTGTTAAATGTCAAAACGCATAAAAAAATGTGACAAAATTGGTAAGCTTTAGAGATGACCACAATGCTAATAAATCTGAAGTCTGCATTCAAGACTTACAACCCGTGACAATTTAAAAATCTGCTTAGTCTACATAATGCTGATCATTAGCTGTATGCTACGCAATGGAGTAATGATAATGATTTATACCTTTTTATATGGAGGGTCTAGTAGAACGTACACAATATCAACATATGTGAAGTGTGCTGCTTTTAACGTAATGCAAAAACCCGCATAAGAGTATTGGTAATGATTTACACCTTTTTCATACAGTAGTATCATAAAGTTACGGTCACCTATTTGAATCTGTGGATGACAGAATTTAGAAGTTTTTCGAAAAAAAAAAAACGTAAAATGTTGTTCTGGAGATTGAAAAAGGGATCGCCAAGAAATGGCATAATTTGCGGGAAAACGTAAAATCCGGATTTTACTTTACATCATTTTTGAGACACCACATTAATTTTTGGTTAAGTAGAATATTTTTTTAAACCTTTCCCGCTATGAATACTGCTTTTGAGCATTCATGAGATCACAAAGAACATTAGTTCAATTTTTGTCTAAGAAAAAAAAGTACTAGAATTTTTAAGGACTAGTGATTAGGAAAACAAAACCGTTACATGATTTTCTATGTTAGACGTATGGAACAATTTAAATTTCATGTGTATTTGTCTATTTTTATGCATAAAACAATATTTTTTTGTTATTCTCTTTACATCTAAGGAATATTTTTTTCCAAAATTTCAATAAGAATCAACCCATTCTGTAAACATGTGCACCCACTATTATCTTGAATTAAAATAGGATTTTAACATTTACTGTAGAAAAGATCAATTTCCAGATTTGTACAAAGTTCATAGATACACAGCATTCGTAGGAATCATCTGTCAATAAAAAAAAAGCAAAATAGTATTTATTGATCAGCCTACTTTCTCAGATTCCCTATCTCTTAGCATTAAATCAACATCCTGATGTATAGGCACTTTTGACAAAATAGAGAAAAGTGTTTCAATGAACAATCAAGTTGCACGGAGATATATGGTCAAATTATACATCGGTGTAATAAATTAATAAAATACACTTTTTTAATTTTCATTTGTATGCACTTAAAAAGCCACTCCTTCTTCAGAATTTATAAAAACCCATGAAACCCAAGACGGAGTTTATATTTGCGTTGAGCGTAGATTACGGTCAAAATTTGACCCCACAGTCACAAATTAAGATGTTTTGGAGTTTATTTCAGTGTTTTGAATGAGACCTTCATTATTATCACATGTATCCTAATTGCCTCATCCATAGGAGTATTAAATTTTTGTTTGAAAATTATTTTATTGTTAGGTTTATAAAAAGAAATAATTTTAAGTAAAATAATTTATTTACATGAGATTTTGAATTGTAAAACGATTCTAGAAAATGATTTTTATGAACAGTAAAAATGTTGTAAAACATGATTCCAATTCAAAAATTATTAATTTCATAAAATATATTTTGCAGTGGCAATCAAACTATTTAACATTAATACATAGTCATGTTTAAATAATAAACCTATTTAAAGATTTTAAATTCATTAAGCTCCCTTCTTCCATTTTTCTCCATGGGTAAATTCTGTCATAGGTCTTCCAGAAATACCACACGTGCCAATACCTACTCGGCCATTAACATTATCTGGTGAGGCAAATATACTTTTGTTTTAGCGCCAGATTTTTTAGAAGTCTTAGCACTAAATGATAACCATTTATTCTTTTCACTTTCACGGTCTTCTTCAATTTGCTTATATCTCTGTTGCTTTTTCTGCTTCTTTTTCTTCATGTAATCCCTATTGTGAGGTTTTCCTTGTCTGAAAATAATGTACAAATTGTAAGTTAATGCTAACAAGATGTATTGAGTAGAATGAAAATACTCAGCAATGATTTGGGCACTTGGAACAAATGAGACAAAATATAAAAATGAATAGAGAAGGGTGAGTGGAAACCGTAGAATTGCAGGTCATAGGAATGTGGTTTGAATTGTATTATATTTGCATTATTAATGATAAAATCTGGCAGGTTTATTCCAATTAGGCAATTTATTGCAAAAAAACAGAAAAAATTAATGGATTTTTCTTCTAAATGTCAAGGAAAAAGATATATAATCAGTGTATTATACTTGTATTTCACACTGAAAAAATTGATCTAAATATTGTTTATGATTATGTAAAATCGTTCAAATTTTTGTCCCTCCTTTCAAATTTAAAAAAATATATATACACATATCCGTAAGAAATTAGTAAAAAAAATTGTGACAATATTTTTTTCTATCATAGTTCAATATGTAAAACGAGTATTTATGTTTTACATATAATAACTGAAGTGCATGGCCGCGCGGTAACACACTGGACTTTCGCATGGAAGGTCGCCGGTTTGAACCCCATGCTATGCTACTCCCTTCGAATGACACAGGCATTTTTTCCACCTGGTATTCGGGGGTGTAAGGATACCTATGACTTTAATCATATCTATTCTTTTAAAAAAAAAGGGGAAAAATGCCGGTGTGCTTCGATGTGTCATTGGATCCAGTACTCCGGTGTGGCTGGAGTGCAGCTCACTCTCTTCAAGAGGAGAAAAAAAGGAACGAAAACTTCACGGCACAGCATCGCTTCCCAACTGAGTTAATGTTGGAATGACGAGGGGATCCTCGACTACGAGGCCCAGTAACGATGACGACATATAGTAATAATTTGTCATATGATCATTAAAAATAATTTAAGATATTGTATCGCAAATATTTTTTTCACAATTTTTTCTTATAGATCATATAATATGTTTATGTAACTCTCATCTCACCTGTTACTCTCATCTCCTGAATCTTCTGCTGGTCTCTTTACTCCTGTACTAATTTCTTTCAGGTCATCAATATCACATGACTCTTTTTGATTGTATTCAGCAAATGTAACTTTTACTGTGGTCTCAGCCACCTCATCAATTACAGCATCATAGTACCTGAAAAATTAAGAAACTGCCAATACGAGTAAAGCGATTCCTAATGTTTAGCATTAAACTATTTTTATGATTGTGTGGCTGTGGTGAACACTATGTATTGTGAAATTACAAACTAATATTCCATTTATTAACTTTAAGAGTTCCTAAATGTTACCTAACCCTACCATGTGACCTATAATAAATATTTCATATTTTACATAAAATTATGTCCACCTAATTGCGGCAAGTGGCGAAAAAAGGTATTCAATGCAATTAATTAATTAGCAATGAAACCCTAAATAAAATGGCAAAAATGCATCCCAAACAATTGATTGAATGGAAAATAAAGTAGACTCGTTTTAGTGACATGACATGCTAACTGGAAAACTCTTTTTTTTATTTCTATAAACATTGCTTCAGGGTTTTTAACAATCAGTCCTGCATCATAACATGTTAAAATAATCTAAATATCTGATCAACTAAGTTGTATAAATACATTTGTTATTCATTATTATTATTCATGATTAAAACATATGCTTAATGGGATTGATTTAGTAACGCTTATGAGCTGCCTTTTATAAATACAAAAACCAAGCACTTTTCTAAAAACTTTACAAGTCATATATTTTCTATTATCAAGTATGCCATGAGATAAGCAAATAAAATTTACCACTTTTTGTAGGGATCTTGAACAATTACGAGTTTTTAAAATTAGTTTTTGGAGCTCTCGTATTATCTGAAATAACATGTATTTTTGGTAGATATGGCGAATTCACAATAATGAACAATATTTAATTTATTAAGTATATAAGAAACATATCTTGCAAATATTATCTGAATCAAAGTTCTGCTCCTTGAAATCGACGAATGACTTTAGCCATCGTTTTATTTTCACATACATAGTCAACAATAGTAGGAAAAGCATGTACAAAATATTGTAAAATATACTAACTGTCCATCAACTTTCCATTTCGCAGAACATTTGTCTCCAACTCTCCATTTCTTTTTCTTATGAAAATTGCCTATTCCACGTTCAGCCGCCAATAAAGATGCAGTAACATCATCGTCATCATTGCTCTGCCCGCCAGAACCTCGACTGTCCTCTGAAAATTTTACCGATTCTTCTTGTTGTGTTTTTATTAAATCCTGGGTAAGTGCGATAACTTCTTCTAGATCCGATTTTAACTTCAATAATTCGTCATTTTGGGGGTCTGTGATGAGCGCAGCGTCAACCTGCGAAAAAGCAACAATTGTAATAAGCAATATATTCAATAAAAAGTAAAAAAAAACAGAACATTTGAGCTCTACACTTACCTGCTGTAACTGAAGTTTATAATTTTTTAAATCATCCTCCATTTTGACACAAATATACAAATAATTTCTATTTTAATTCGTCAACAACGAAAACAGATCCGCCTTGTTCGACAGTTACATAGATTAAGGTTATTATAGAAAATACCATAGACTTTCTATAATCTCTGCCATAGACTTCACACACAAAAGTTCGAACTACCAGAGACGATGGATCGAAAAGATATGAATAAAATGGTTGATTCACATTATTTAAAAATTGGATTCCGTCTCAGAAATTAATAAATAATGCAAAAAAAAAACAAACTTTAGGGTCAGGTTACTTGTATCCTCTTCTTTATTAGTCTATAATCCACTTCTTCACATAAGTCTACCTCAATTTCTTCCATTTATATCTATTCTGAGAGCAAGTTAATTTTGCGTCACTGACATAAAAGAAAAATTATGTGTCAAGTTAAGAAAAGGGTAAAAAATAAATTAAATTATTGATGATACATGAAAAAAATACAAGGATTTTTTTACTTAAAAATAAGAAATTAGAAGAACAACTTCCAAGTGGTTTTACTATGGATAATACATTTCAACAGGGTCACTAGAAAAATTCAATAAATCGGAAATAACACTCACTTGGAACTAATGATTTTAATTAAATATATAATTTAATTATATCTGCAATAAGTCAAAGTAAAAGCTATTATTATTTCATGTAATACAGAAACTTCTATTACAAAACATTAAACATATTATGTTGTAATTGTTCAATTATTAAAAACTGTTTTTTTTTTGAAACTGAGAATGAATTTTTTTACCCTGACCTGCTATGGGAACGCAAAATTCAACCGTGAACTGAATCATCGTTTTCACCGTAGGCTTTGTAAATTGTCAACCAAGGATTGCTGACTCCATAGGCTATTGACTGAATAGGATAATCCGCAAAAGGATTCTTTTGTCGGCATGTAAAAAAATTATTATAGATCACGTCGTTACAAGACTTATTTTATCAGTCGTAAAAAAAACCTGTTCTCAAAACATACGAGTACATAGCTATAAAAATACATGGGAAACTTTGCTTAAAAATAATCAAATGCTATTGCGAAATTCAAAATCACTGCAACCCAATGGATTAATCATTTTGCTTTTACAGATGATTTTCCTAATCGAAATAGACAAAAAAATAACTAAACAATTTATTTATCTTCGGCTACATTAAATGTTTTCGAAAAATTATTAAACCTTAATCAAATATAGCAGAAGGATTTTCAAATATTTCTTAAGCGTCCTTTGTAAATAATC
>OX463839.1:37249592-37364158 GCA_949825065.1 Odontocerum albicorne | reverse complement strand
GTCTCATCTGTATCCTAAATGACTCTCACCTTTCATCCTTAGCTCTTTATTTAGTTTTCGTTGCCATTTATTTGGATTCTTTGTAGCCTTATTTTGGCGTTGTTTATTTTCCACCACATCCCCGTAATAGGGAACATCACTGAGAACACGACTTTTTATGGAGCAAAAAGTTGCAAGTCGAACACAATATTATGACGGAATGAAGACTTGAGCGGTGTTGTCGAGGAAACGGACTTACGCGGTGATACATTTTTTTAAATTACGGCCTTTTAAAAGCTAAAATTTCTAGAATCTCGTTGATGGTTCGACGATCGCTAAAAAGATCTATCCAATGACATTCAAATGTGAAAACCGTTCATTTTCGACTTGCGCGGTGTTGTTAGCTAAGCGACGATTTATGATTCATTATAGATCAATAACTAAATAATGTTTTTTTAATATCGAAACAATAAGTGATGATCAAAAATTTTGGGTCAATTGTAATAACACAAGACTTACGAACCTTATTAATAGTTAAGCACTCTGCAGATATAGCTCTAATACTGATGAATAGGAAGAAAATTAAAAAATGCCTTTGTTACATTTTTTGGAACATATTCAGTTTCTCCAAAGAACTCACTTTCTTCGATTTTAAATTCATCAGTGTACATATAAACTAAATTTGGAGAATTCTTTTTAAGCTTAATAGCTTGATATATTGTTAATTCGGAAGCGGTTTCATTACATTTGAACAGAGAGATTAAAGGTATTGAAGATTTTTACAGAATGTTGGATAGTGGTTTTTATTTTGAAATTTTGATTGGCAAGTATTATTGAGTTCATCAATTTTTCCTGAAAATGTGTTCATGGTAAAATAAAATCTCTTTAGTAGGAATGTGTCTTTCAAAACCTGTCTTCGAAAAAAAAGTAGCAATCTCCTGCCTTCTTGTAGAGTTGGTTGATGTTAATTTCATCATTTTTGAAAGACATTTCTGTTGGACTTGATTAAATTTGGACAAAATTGTTAAAATGAAACAAAATAGTTTCAGATTTAGGGAAAAATAATTTTCTAATATGATTTATTCCTAAAAACATACCATCTTTATAAATATGGATATCCATGTTTTGTTGATTTATGGAAATTTTAGGAATCGGGTGCATATTGGTGAAGATTACTAGTTTGCTTTTTGTAGGTGAAACTTGAAGGTCATTTAAATCATAATCAGTTTTTATTGGTGTAGGTAGAAAGAACAAATGTCCACTTCATTTTTCACTTCTTGCATAAATATTTTACTTCTAACACATTGATAAACCTTTTCATGCATACTCTCCTATTATAAAGGATTTTCACACGTACATTAAAATGAAACCATCAGTTTAAAATAAGGAGACATCAGGTCACCCCCATAAAACTGAAATATTTAAATATAAATTTATAGTTTTCGAGGTGTTGAATCCATAACTGAGCTCAGTTTTTCTCTATCACATATATGCATCTTGCATTAACATTTACTAAAACGAAGTGAATGTAGCATTATTGAATTTAATCGAGAAAATTGATCAAATATGTTCTGTGGTAAATACTGGAAATATTTATTATAAAAGCAGATTATTATTATTAATAAGTTAAATTTAGTCAAAGACCTTGAACTGCCATTTTCTCTTGCCGGTGGCGCTGTGCATGTAAACAGGTTTCTGGATTGTCATGATGTAGTGTAGTATATCTAGCAGTAGTCTCCCATCATATTTATGTTCTTCCGATCCTGGTACCTTCTTTCCATCTCATTATTGTCTTGATGGAAACATTCTCCTTGTTGCTCACTCACTGCACCAAGAGTTTCAGAAAAAGTATGCAAATATAAAAAGGGAATTTTTGAGCTCATTGAGCATCTCAAAACTTAAAAAATAAAAATAATGGTGCCAGTCAGGTCAGAGTTCATCTGATAACAACACACTCACAGGCTAATATTTTATTACAATAGTGAACTGTGAGATACTTGCCTATTTCGGTGGATCTTAACTTGAATGCTCGATTACTTTGAGCGAAGATTATATTGTCTCCTAGCCGCACTCATCAACATATCCACATCATCAATCAGATATTTAGATGGGTATTATATGAATGAATGATTATGCGCGAACTAAGTTATTTCATTGTGCAGATATAACAAAGCAATGGTCGCTCAGTTCTCAATTCCTTAAGTAGTCAAATTATGCAATGGCAAATGATGTGAATAATTTAATGAACTTTTTAAAAATTTCAATTCAATTTTTTGGAAAATATTGAAAAGGAATTAGCCAATATACTACAGGAGGCAACCATTTATTTAAAGTTTTCATTTTTCATATTCACCTTTTGGATACATATTTTTTTTCTTATGATAAAATATGACAATACACAATCCTGTGATGCATGCATACATACCATCACGCCATCTCCTTTCTCTATCTTGGCACATATCTTTAGTCTCTTCCACATCCATACACTTTCTCATACAACTTCCACAATACATTAGACTTTCTACATTTCCTTCTTTTAGAATATCATTTACTCGATACAGCCATACTTTCCTTGGTCTTCATCTCACATGCCTTCCACTCACGTCTGTTTTGTTAGTCTTTTCATTGATTTGTTCCATATGCCCAAACCATCGGAGCGTGCTCTTCTTCATTTTACTCAACACATCAACCTTATGTTGCCACTCCATATATTCATCTTGAAGCACGCATTTACATAACATTTATTCGGCTCCTCTCAGTATTTTGCTAGCTAGATCCACGTTTCGCTCCCATACAAGAAAGTCAGTACTAAAATACTATTGTGAACTATCATCTTAGCAGATTTCAATACTGTCCGGTTGAAATATATATGTTTTAGTGTCCCATTCACTTTGTTTCCTATCGCTACATGCCGTTCAATATCACTCTTAACTCTTACACCATCTCAGGAAATATTACCCAAATAGCAGAATTCCTCAACTTGCTCCAATTTT
Organism: Odontocerum albicorne; assembly: GCA_949825065.1. Lineage (NCBI taxonomy): Eukaryota > Metazoa > Arthropoda > Insecta > Trichoptera > Odontoceridae > Odontocerum > Odontocerum albicorne. Next base: position 37,361,186 of record OX463839.1, on the reverse strand, counting down.
TCATTATTAACCCTTATATCACATTTGATTTTCATTTCACACTTTTCTATCCCCATTACTTTGGATTTTGCAACATTCATTTTCAGATTTCTCTTTGCATCTCTCACAAAATTTACTTATTTAAACCTTTACTCTCCACCAACACTACCATGTCATCTGCGTACATCAATCCACATACGTTCCCATTCGACATTTGTATGCCCTCAATTGACCTCTGTAGTTCCTTCACACACAATCTTGTGATGGGTAAAATATCTTTTAGTACATTATTAAATTGATAAATATATTGGTTGTGAGAGTGTAACCAAATTTATGTGCAAAAAATATATAGATATACAGTATTTTAAAGTTTATGAAGATAATTTTAAAATTTAATTTAACACTCCAATTTATGTATAATCAAAACTAAAACCGAGGGTGAATCTTGACCTAGGGTGAAAGTATGTGGACTCTTGTCTGTCCACTTCATCTCTTTTTAATTTCATTATTATTTAGATAAATATGTACATAACTTTTATAATATATTTACCATTGATAATGAGATATATTGACATTCAAATGTTATTTTATAAGTAACAAATGAGAAACTTTAGCTCAAATGTAGCTTTAGATAAGTAGTGATATTATCAGTGTCTGTAATTTCTTAACAAACTGCATTGAAATCAATACATGGTGGCATATAATATTTTAGGTACTTATTTTTATAATTCTGAGGTGGGCAAATATTGTAATCGACTGGTCAATCATAAACATTTGGCTGGTCAATCACGTGACCATGTGAAATTCATAAAATATACCAATATAAATGAGTAAAGCAAATATTGTAGACTACAATAGCATGCTAGTATCATTGTAACATGATATTTCCTGCTAAAATATTATGAATCAGTAATGTTTTGCATGCTATCTCACCTCTAATTATATAGGGTGCATTATTGACATTCAGAGTTCAGCTGTTTTCATCTGTTGTCGGCTCGCCATCTTTTATTTATTGCTTTACTTTAATGTGGTTGGTTAACACTTATATGTTGTTACATGTATTCCGAATTTCGTAAATGTGTTTTGCTTTACGTACCTATAGTCAATTTTCATATTGAATATGTAATTTTTTGCGATTTGAAAATGAGAGAAATTAAAAACCAAAAAATATTATTTTGATTCAGTTATGTTTTAGACATGCATAAAAAACCTTTCCAAGATGGTTATAATGTGAAAACGAGTTTTTCTTGACACTGGTTGAGTTTTATTTGATAAATTTAAAAATAAAAATGAAATCATTAACTCTATAAAGGAAATGTAACTTTTCTGTTGAACATGTTGAAGTTATGAATGACGATATAATTTAACAATTGTGAGATGATATATGGAAATATTCCTTTTTTTCTCTACAATTTTATGAATCGATAGATATATAATATTATAGTTGAAACTGCTCAATTCATAATATTTTTAAGAATGGTATTCCCAGATATGATAATAAACTAAGAATTCCTCACCAAAATTCCGATGAAAAGAACAACTCAGAGTGAAGATATTTTTACAACTTTTACAATAATTTCAATCTGACCATTACAATAATTTCAATCTGAAACTCCAAGGTTAAGGGAAGAATATTATCGATTTAGTTAGATTTTTTTAATACCTTTAAAGCAAAATTAAAGTTTTTTGGATCTCAAGTGAAAAAGAGAGATTTAAAAAACTTTCCAAATCTACAACAGATTATAATTTTCAGAAGTATTGCGGTGAATTAGAATCTATGGCACAATTTGATAGATGTTAAAAAGTTTCAACTAATTTTTAGTTTTATTTCTTACTCTTATTTAGTAGCTCAAATTCACATTGGTATTTTAAACACCCCTGTTCTGAGTACTTATGTGACAGTCAGAATAATTTAGTCATACAGACTTATTCGTCTCATTGTCTTCCTGCCTGAGTCTTGAATGTCCTTAGTGCCATATTCTTTTTCGTCTTGCATCGAAGATCTGTAGGGATCTGCTGGATTAATTGGTTCTCACAATGTGTACGGCCCAAGCGAGATATCTCTATTAAATATTTAATATATCAATCAGTAATAAATATAATAGTGCACATAGAACTATATCCAGTACACAACATTTCATGAGCTAAGCTACAGTGAACATTGGAAGTTACTATCAAACATTTCATGAGCTAAGCTACAGTGAACATTGGAAGTTACTATCAAACATTTCATGAGCTAAGCTACAGTGAACATTGGAAGTTACTATCAAACATTTCATGAGCTAAGCTACAGTGAACATTGGAAGTTACTATCAAACATTTCATGAGCTAAGCTACAGTGAACATTGGAAGTTACTATCAAACATTTCATGAGCTAAGCTACAGTGAACATTGGAAGTTACTATCAAACATTTCATGAGCTAAGCTACAGTGAACATTGGAAGTTACTATCAAACATTTTATGAGCTAAGCTACAGTGAACATTGGAAGTTACTATCAAACATTTCATGAGCTAAGCTACAGTGAACATTGGAAGTTACTATCAAACATTTCATGAGCTAAGCTACAGTGAACATTGGAAGTTACTATCAAACATTTCATGAGCTAAGCTACAGTGAACATTGGAAGTTACTATCAAACATTTCATGAGCTAAGCTACAGTGAACATTGGAAGTTACTATCAAACATAAAAAGCATCAGCCCTAAAAGGACCACTTTATATTGAGTCCGCAGAACTTATGGTTTTCATCCACCTTTCAAATCCTATTACTGAGTGCACTTAACAAACCTATTTGATTTTTTATTATTAATTTTAATAGTTTATCCTTTTCACTTCACATTTACCACTACATGTTATACGAGGTCATCTTAATATAATTTTTTTCAATTTTAATAAATGATAAGCATTTCTTATTTCACATTTTTATTGTTATATTTATAATTCATTTGAAGTATTATATACAGTGGTTCGCCTGTGATATCATAAAAGGCAGTCTAACTTATTCAAACGTTTATATAGTATATGTTATTAAGTAAATATTTATATAAATATCTCATCAAAATATTGAAACTTATAAACTTTAATAGTGTTGGTAGCTTGGAAATGTCTATATCTATCATATTATGTTTAAAAAATGTATTGTGAGGCGTAACAAATTATAATCAATCAAATATAGAGAAATTGTATGAAATCAATTATTTTTTTAGTATACTCAACAAATCATTTAACTTTAAAATTACTGTTACCTAAATAAAACAAGAGTACTTTTCCATCAAACATAACATTTTTTAAAAGTACCATTGAATATGATTTTTTTTCATTAGACCGATTTAAAAAAAATATCACTCAGTAAAATTCATATTTTTCAATAATCACTGTATACATATTTTTCAAATCTGGATTTTCATTTTATGAAAGATTAATCAATTTAGAATATTGATACTTTTAAAAAATTCACAAGAGCAATTTTTTTATTTTTTTTAGGGAGTTAATCTTGTTTATCATATAGCACACATTTCATCAGGCTCTTAAGAACTAGAATAAAACTGTATGAGTTGATGAATTTTATAAATAGCTATAGGCAATTTTCAATGAATGAACAGTCGACAGTTTGATACAATAATAATGTATTATAATAAAAACAAGATATTAAATTTAATTTTTGATTACACACATTTACAATAAAATATTTATTTAGAATATTTTCGACATGTGCTACTTGAATGAAATTAGAAATAACTTTTATATAATATCAAAACAATATAAACAGGAATAACCAGATTAAACTACAATCAGAGCAATGTTATGAGAGCTATTTATAAATAATATAAAAAAAAGGGTAAACGAAACTATTGTATTGAAATTGTTAGTCTTTCACATGAAAACATCATTCTATATAATTAAAACTGTCAGATTATTTAGGTAAATTATTTCCAATATTATATTTCATTAATAATATTATTTAATTAAGTTCGGATAAAGCCTTCATACAATTTTCCATGATTGTTTTGTAGCAATCACGGATGTATAATGTAAAATAAATTATGTATTTACATATTTTCTGAGGTTCTCCTAAAAGCACAGACATTTTTGCTTCTTTGTACGCATTGTAAAATAAATTTGAAAAAATTATTAAGAAAATGTACTTGTTTATGAAAATTTTAGCTAAAAAAATATCAGTTTAAGGTTGAGGTTTTTGAAGCTTATCAGTCGTAAACCAGCCACATAACATGAATCTGTCGCAATATTGTAAGTACTTTATATATTTGTGCAAACATTTCAGACAATGTTCTCATCAGTTTGATAAATAATACTCTTGTTCTTGCATTATTGATTTTTTTAAAAAGAAACCACGCTTAATAAATGCTTTTTTAAATTAAAAAATGAAGCACTCACATTGATATATGTTAGGTTTATCAATAAAAATATATACTTTGTTTATTTATTATGAAAGACAATGAAAATTTGGGGTATCATTTCTTATGATTTTTCAAAATTAAATAACGACAACCTAGGCGTTTCTGAGACCTCAGAAGTAAATTACCTGATTAATATTGGCTTAGAATTATTAGTCAGGGAAACAAATACATATAAAAGTTATCCCATTGTGTAAATTTGTATAATATATTTTTAGTTTATATTGGTCCTGCTCTGTTTTGTTGTTTATAAAAGCTAGTTGAGTTAATACAAACATTTATTGCATGAGTCAATGCAAAACTATATGAGTTGATGCAAAAATTTATAGCAAAATTATATTATGCTAAAAATACATAGATAAATACCATAAATGTTACAGAATAGAAAAGTGTTGTTTTATTTTCTTTAATTACAATAATATGAAAACATATATTTTTTTAAACAATTTTTAATATGAATTTGTTGTTAAACCTAAATTCAAAAGGTAATTTTGATGTAATATTTATTAAAAGTAATAGTGCTGGTGAAATATTGTCTTATTTCTCAGTTCTGTGCTCCGTTTCAAGTAATGATGCTTACATGGCAGTAACAGCATTGTTCCTATCACGTTTTTTTCTCAATGACATATAAATGATCTAATGACCAAATAATCATTAGAGAAATCATTTTTCAAAACTGTGTTCTGTGTGTATGGTAATATTTGATCTGCATTAATTATCGGCTTAGTTATTTATAGTTTATTCCTGTTTATACAAATATAAAAATTAAAATATGCAACTTATATATTTTTAAAAGCTTTGTTCTTAATAAAACTAGCAATTTTATGCATTAAATTTGAATAACGTTACAAAACCTGCAATGCTTAGTCAAGTATATATTCTACACAGTGCACTAAAGCAGTGAAAAGAATTGGTCAGTGTGACGTGTTTTAACTATTGATACTACATTTAAGTATTAAATTTTTTCTCTTAAAGCTTTTACCATTTAAATGTTTTTTCACATTTCTTAAATTAAATCTATAATGGAATAGGTTTAAAAATCACTTTTATTAACAATGGTGTTGAGAAATTATGCAATAAAAATTGACTTAGGTATTTTAAGAAACTAACAATCAATAATTACTATATTTTATCATCTAATAAGTAAAAGCAAAAAGAAAAGACCTGTTGATAACCTCAACCTAAAATTAAAAATAAAATAGATATCAAAGAAATTTCAAAAAATAAATAAAATATAAATAAATTTATTGATCTAAATACACAACTGTTATATTTTATTATAGTATACACAATTCAACAAATGTGCTAAATTGTGTGTGCAATGAAAATATGCAAGGATTGTTTTTATGTAACAAAAAAATACTACATTATGTCGATAATAATGAAAAACATTTTAGATAGCCAATATATTTTCAATATTATTATAATAATATCATGTTTGAATTCTCGTGTCATTAAATTGTTGTATCCTATTTTGGTGTTATTTTTCTTCAACTACAAATAATGATAATTATGTGTATGAAAAAAAAAACATAATTTTCAAATCTTGAAAAAGAAAACTATTAGTAATAATATATAATGTTAGTAACAAAGAGATATCAAAAAAATTTAATTCAAATTGATCTTTCTGGTCATTGAACAAATTGTAAAAATAAAAAAAAAAAAAAAAAAGATAAAGATCTATATTAAAGTTAGGGTGGCAAATATTATAATGAAATAATTTACAATATGTTGAACACTGGAATGATTGGGATATATAAGAAAATTTTCTATTCCTAAGGATCACTGATTTTTATCCATATATGTATTATCACACAATATTTGTGTGTTAGGATTTAATATTATATGAGATTCTTTTTCAACATAAAGTAGATATTGACTGATATTCTAAATTATTATTTATAAGTTAAAGTTTCAGTATCTAAGGACAAGATATACATCATTTCTAGAATAAAGTTTACTTAAATGAATGGTCAATTTCCTCTTACGCATCCAATAAATCACTTCACTAATTTATTAACTATCCTCCATCTATAAGAAAATAATCAGAGGTGTTAGGAGTCTTAAAAGTACCGAGTTGTCATAGATACCACTACCGTCTTATCCTTACACTCAACTTATATATAAATATCATATATTTATTTTGTAATATTTTAAATCTGTCAATAATAGTGGGTTCAAGTCAAGTCCAGAGTTGGAGAGCCCTTGAAGATAGTTTGCTGTGTAAATGGCGCTATATAAGTTGTCCTTTTATTATTATTATTATACATTAAAATGAGATTCAAATGTTTGAAGTAGGCATAAACATTATTCAACCCCAAAATATAAATATGAAGTAAAATTATAAAAGGAAAAACATTGATAATAAACAAGGAAATGGAAACCTTAATTTAGAATGATAAAGGTATCATTAACATTTCATACTAAGGAACAAACCACACAAAAATATACTCGGAGGAAATATCTCCATTTGTATGTTTATTATATTAATTTATATTATAATAGATAAAGCCAAATTGCAGAAAGATAAATAAACCTCATTTTCATGTTTTAACTATATGGCCATAGTTGAAAAAAATTCAAATAACTATCACTTCAAATATTTCCTTTTTCTTTAACCCTCCGATCGGTGACAGTACTGGCGGCGTTAAAAAAGTGACAAGGTCTCTAGGGACCATCAAAAAATTGTATGGTATTATCATCATGCAGTTGTGTCTTGATGGTTTTGTATGTAAGCTTATGGTTGTATAAGGTGCCTAAATGTATATAGAAGGATAAAATATAAGTATAAAGGCAAAAAAATAAGTTTTTTTTGGTAATTTAGGTTTTATTTGACAGGTAAAAAATAAAAGTTGTAATAAATGTATTATTGTGCTGCTTATTCATGATCAGCTAACACAATATTGCAGGTATCGCACCGATACAATAATGCTGAATGCTCAGCACAAACTGCTTTTTTGCAGGTATAGCAATATGATCTAGTTTTGCGCTCGCATCCGTTCTGCGCACGATATAACTGGCACGATGGCCGATTCGTACAGATGCAAATGAAGGTGCAGCTCCTGATTTTGGTCTTGCTACTACCGGAATATATAAAAAAAATAAAAGATGTTATTTCTATGTTTGTGCGTTTCAATATTCAATTTCAACTTTACCTTTACATCAAATGCTTTCATAGCAATTCGAATTTTGGGATAGCACATTATGCGTGTATGGTGATAATACCATACAATTTTTAGTTTATGGTTATGTAGCTTATGGTTATGTTAGCTTATGGTTGTATAAGGTGCCTAAATGTATATAGAAGGATAAAATATAAGTATAAAGGCAAAAAATAAGGTTTTTTTGGTAATTCAGGTTTTATTTGACAGGTAAAAAATAAAAGTGGTAATAAATGTAATATTGTGCTGCTTATTCATGGTCAGCTTACACAAGAATGCAGGTATCGCACCGATACAATAATGCTGAATGCTCAGCACAAACCGCTTTATTGCAGGTATAGCAATATGATCTGGTTTTGCGCACGATATAAGTTGCAAATGAAGGTGCAGCTCCTGATGTTAGTCTTGCTACTACCGGAAAATATAAAAAAAATGTTATTTCTATGTTTGTGCGTTTCAATATTCAATTTCAACGTTACCTTTACATCAAATGCTTCCATAGCAATTCGAATTTTGGGATAGCACATTATGCGTGTATTGGTGGCTCGTTCTTTGATATTTGAAATTGCTAATTGTTTCGTCAACAATTGCAAAAACGAACGTCGCTTGTCTGTTTTTTGAACAGGCTTCATCTCATCGTAAATTACGAATGCGGTCAATGCAGCAATATCTATCATGTTGTAGAACATTGCAAGTGGCCAACGATTTGCTGAACGTTTGCATGAATAAGTGCCAAGCATCTGATCCATTGTGTCCACACCCCAGATTTATGGGCATTGTAGTCCAGAATGACCATTGGCTTTCGCTTATCGGTTTCATTACCGAACAACTATAATGCATTGTACTCGTATACAAGAGGAAGGACTGACTTATTCTTCTTCGGCATGGCAAACACAATTCATTTACGATTTCTTTCAATAATGGTACAAGTCAGGTATAAGGTCCCTAAAGATCTTGTACCTGATCCCCGTACAAAATGTTTTCAAACCGTAATAAAACACGAACGAGTGATCTTACCGCTTTGAAACCGATTTTAATTGCTTCAGCATGTTTTTTTTTTGGAATACATACAACATCACGTTTCCAAAACATACAAAGAGAAAGTTGTGAGCAAACAAAAATCGAAAATGTCCCCAGGGACCTTGTCACTAATCGGAGGGTTAAAAACAAGAATATTACAGGAGAGCTCTAGATTTCTGATTTTTAACGATAAATGAAAGGAGAAGAATTACGAAAAGCTGTAGTAATTGTAAGGGCCAGCTTTTATTAACGTAGATATGTAAATATAGTAATTATTTATATTGTCTTGTCTCTAAATACTGAAATAAGTTTGTATGAAAAATTATATAATACTTAAGCAAAAGTCAGAAAAGGGAAGTGATTCATGTATTTCATGGAAAATACATAAATTTCTGTTCTCTGGACGGACAATAGAAAATCAAATAATGGTATATAGAAAACTAGTAAAATATCAACAAAATAATTATACATTACTATATATTAATTTTAAAAGTAGATAAGATTTTTCAAATTAAATTATTACTTCAACATTTTTGACTAATTAAATGAAATCTATCAAAATAACAAGAAGAAATATGCGATTATAATAAATATTTAATAATTTTAGTACCAATTTTAGTTTTTGTAAATTTCATTTAAGTAAGTACAATTATTAAATACTTATGAGAAAGGTATAATTTTTACATTTTCCTAATGATATCGAGAGAATCCGAGTTTACTATAAAATCCGCTGCAGTAATAGCAGATGTATAAAATTTTAAACAAAAAGAAATAATATACTTAGAATAAAACTTCAGTAGGTTACACAGAATAACGTCATTTTTACATAATATAAATATAAAGTATTAATATTATTGTAAGCGTCATTTTTGTGCCCTATTATTAACATTTTAAACTCTAGATTTACAATTTTTTGTAAGATCAAAATATGCTACTTTAGAGGTTTTTTTATCAAAAGCAGTAAGCGTCTTTCAAAATTACCCACTAATAATGCCAATACGCATTACAATTTCATTGCATTTAAATATTTTGAAAGAGTAATCTTAATTATCATTAAATGGAAATGTTTATAAGGGACACTTACATGGACCTCTTTTAAATTTTAATATTGTGTAGTGTTGATCCCCGATTTCTCTAATGAATATTGTAACCAATCATGGAAATATATATCTTCAAGATGGAAAAATAGTCATATCTACGAATGTACAAATCTTTTAGGTGTTTAAATGGTTACATGATACAACTATCATCAAAAAATATTTGTTTCATTTTTTCAAATTGTTAAAAAGTTTCTTCAAAATAATGCGAAGAAAGTATTTCTTTTGTAATATTATAAAAAAATAACATTGAAAATATTTAATCAATACCTATTGAAAATAAAGTAAATACTAAAAGGTATTTTTCAAAACCAAATAAAAGGTTTGGTAGTTAATTTCTATTAAAACTTTAACTGTTTAATGAAATACAGTATTTTACGATACAGATTTATCATAATGTACCATAGATATTGTAATATTTGTCTTTATGCTTTTTTAGAGTTTATAATATAGAAATTATCTAACAAAGAATATGTCAATTATAAGATGTAAGTAAAAATCTACAAATTTTTGCAAAAACATGTTTGGAAAATACATTATACCAAAGATACTCAAATTGTTTTTTATTCAAAATTTATTTTCAATTTTTTTTCAATTTTTTTTGTTTATTAATAAATAATCAATATGACAAAAAATGAACCCAAAACCCAATAGGTATTTTACTATAAAACTACATGTTTTTAACAATGATCATTCAAATTAAACAACAATACCAACTTATTTAATTTTATTTCAATATAAAACATAATTCACAATTTTTCTTATAAATTTTTCTATTGTTTTATTAAAAATTACTAATATTTAGACATTTGTAAAATAATTCTCTAAATCTTTATTGGATCTATGTATACAAATTGTAGGAAAAGAAAAATTATATTCTATTGTCTACAGCAGTGTTTCTTAACCGTATTGAAGGAATCGCCCCCTTTACCACGGTAAAATTATCCAGCGCCCCCCCCCCCCAAAATGCGAAATTCAAAATTTACACTTTTCTCCACGTATGTATTTTATGCAATTGATTTCCTACTATAAATAAAAAAATAGAAGAAATAAAAATAAAACACGTGATTATTTTTATAAACATTATGTATTTATTGCCTTTTTTGTCATATTAACATTACACACAACATTATAATATTATTTCAATAAAAAAAGTACATGATTCAATACGAAATATGAAATTTTTAATAAAAAATAAAAAATAAATTTAATGAGATCCTTGAGCTTCGTGTGATTGCGCCAATTTCATAATATTAGGTTCATATTTACTTAAATACAATCTCCTCTTTGGCTTATTTGTAATCGATTTCGCGATTTTTTTAATATATGCATTACTGCACTAAAACCCTTTTCCACTAAATACGACGAAGGAAATGCTATGATGGGTAATTTTACTTATTTCCTCAGAAGAGGGTATTGATGGCGAAAACGAACCCAAAAAGCATCATAATCACATTGATTGAATATTATTTTAGCCTCACAGTCATTTTGTAGCTCATTAAACTGCTCTTTTAAATTTTGACTGACACTTTCTATGTCTGATAAAAATGGATTAATTAACCAAGCTGGTATTACAAGTTCCTGCAAGTCTTTGAATCGTATTATCATATCTTCGATAAGGGCGTCAATGTGGCAACAGTATGTTTCCAAATCAGAATCTTCGAGCATATCTTCTTTTAATTGTTGTAAAGAAGGAAACTGATGGAATTCTCGCCGACTAAGATTATTTTTATATAATTTAAGTTTATTGATAAAGCTTAGTACAACTCCTTTGGCTTTAATAAGGCTGATATTGTTTCCTTGAAGTTTCAGGAGATTTTCATTAATTTTTTCGAATATATCCGAAAGATAGGCCACATCATTTCGTAGTAATTTTAATTTAATGCATATGTTTTCACTGTTTACATCCAAAAACTCCACAATTGTATCAAACAGTGCATAAAATCTTTTTAAACAATTTTCTTTCGATAGCCATCTTACTTCTGTATGTAAGATAAGTCTTTCGAATTCTTCATAATTTTTTTTACACAGTTGACGGAATAATCTATTATTCAAGGGAGAGAACTTTATTTTATTGATAACTTTTATAACAATACTCATCGATTTGTGAAGACGTCCGCTAAGATGTTTTGCGACTAAATGTTGACGGTGAATGATGCAGTGAATTGTTAGAACATTTGGGGCCACATTTTTCAATCTTGATACAAAACCACGATGCCGACCAACCATCGCTGGTGCTCCATCAGTAGCACAAGCAATCACATTAGTGAAGGGAATACATTTTTCGGTGAAAAAATTTTCAAGTGTTTCAAATATTGATGCACCAGTCGAGTTAGTAGTAAGTAATTTTGCAAATAACATTTCTTCAATAATTTTTTCATTCTTCACAAATCGTACATAAGCAAGTAGTAGAGATTCATTATTATGCAGAGTACTCTCATCCAATTGTAATGAAAATTCGTTGGACTGTTGTTCATCACATAGTTCAATTTCGATATCACTTGCCATCTCATGCATTCTTTTTGAAATTGTATCATTGCTCAATGGGACTGAAGAAAGAATCTCTCGCTGGTTTTTCCCGATCATATTATTAATGAATACACGTATAGCTGTTAGTATTAATTTTTCTCCATACATAGAAAAAATAAGATACGCATGCGCATGAGCACGCATTTTGTATCTCTCTTTCATGTGACATAGCGCTAACTGTCAAACGCAACATGGTAACCCGATCGCAATATTTTATTCGCGATTGTGTACGCGATGATTAACAGTGATGATGTGTGCAGTGCACGCGCCAATTGAGCATACCTTATTTTTGTATTTCGACATAACGCCCACTGGAACTCCTGTAGCGCCCCCTAAATTCTAAAAAATTATAAACGCCCCCCCAGACCTCTAAAACGCCCACAAGGGGGCGCTGGCGCCCCCGTTAAGAATCACTGGTCTACAGCTTGTTTCTGATATTGTAATTTAAAATATATTTTTGTATGATAATCAGGTTAGAAAAAAAAAGTTTGAAATAAATGAAATAGTTATACAGGGGTTTACTCCTTAAAAGGTAGCAAAAAAGTAGAAGCAAAAAATTTATGTAATTATTAATTTTTATTGGTCGATGATTTTGAATCGATGTTTTTCCTTTTCGTCCAAGATATCACTGGAAATTTTATAATGCTATAAAATTCAACTTTTTGCTAGTTTAATTCAAATATATCTGAATTACTATACAAATATTATGTATTGAAATATAATACATATTTATCTTAATTATATTATACATGAAATTTTGGCATAAAGTAATTTAAGCCGCTGGAACTTCTAAAACTAATCAGATAAATTTTGAATACTGAAATCTTAACTTATTTTATTTTCTAAGCACCTTTTAATGAGCGTCGCACTCTACATGAAAGTTGTGGCAAACAAAATCAGTATTGGTTGATCACAATTTAAATATAATTAATAATAATGTCACAAATTCAATAAATGTCAACTAACTAACAGTGTCACAAACTTTTTTTAACTACTGAATTAATATTGCCTTGTACATTCCAATGATCTTGAGTTAAAAAATCATGAAAATTTTAAATTTTTATTATTTGCGCACAAATTGAAACATATTGATTTATAAAATACTCCCATTTTGCATCTGATTTATACAAGTTAGATTTATAAAATACTCATTGTTGTTAAGTAATGCACTACAAGTAGAGCGCTTCATTCTTAGATGAACTGTAAAATATTTTTAGTTGCAATTTTTTACTTAGTTGTTTAAGTACTATGCTACGAGTACCTTATTGAAAATAAGTCGTAATTTAAACAACACTGGAGATTCTCAGTATTGTTATATCTAGTTATGATTCTGAAGTTAATTAAGAACATTCAGTACGATGCATAAAGCAAATATAATTATTAAAAACTTCAAAAAAATGTACATAACATGAAATCTTTATGATAATTTAGCTTTGGAAATAAAATAAAATATATATTGATGAGATGGAAATTTCATAGCAACTTACTTCAGAATACCTTTGTAGTGTAGTGTGTTTATTACACTTTCGTTGTATACAGTACTAACTAGCGGGCTTATTACCATGTGGCAATCTCTTCCAACTAACCAGAAAGATGTTAAAGTGGCCTTAAGTGAAAACCAACTGGAATAAAAAAAAAACACTGGGTTCTAGCGGGATGTGAACCCACAACATCCAGGCTGGGAGACAGATGTCTTACTAACTAGGCCACGGATGTCGTGGCTTAGTTGGTAAGACACCTTTGAATTAATCAAGGGATTTGATAAAGTAAGTAAGATTTTTTTTAAATTAACACTAAATTCAAAGCCTGAAAGTATAATGATGTTTACTGAAATAATTCATTATTTTTTAATCATATTGTATTTTAAAAATAATAATAATTTTGATTAATAATTAAATATTTGTTGCGATATCAAAGTTTTCAGTTTTAACATTGTGGAACTCAACATTAGAATGTTTAACAATAAATAACTTTGTTTTTCCACTAATTACATTAATCCTCGGTACACATGTTTCTACCTCTTATTACGAACTTCTTCTTCAGGTAGAATGATCTCGGTTTATTATGAGAGCAGAGCTTAACTCAAACTAGTGTCATGTAACATCCACATTAAAAGTAAGTGTGGTCTATTGACGTAAAGGAGAAATGTTTAAGAGGTTTGAATAAATAAACAAAAAAGTAATAATTAACCAAATAATATAAAAAGTTTCACACTTCTTCAACATTCTTTCCTTTACATCAATAGACCACACATGCTTCTGATGTAGGTGGTCCGTAATGACATGACACTAGTCGGACCTAGGTACTGCTCTCATAACAAATCGGGATCATTCCACCTGAAAGAGAGCTTCATGATAGGAGCTAGAAACACACACGTGTTTCTAGCTCCTATCCCAATTATACTCTATTCCACTAATTACATTTATTCCTACTACACAGCGGGAATTTATGTAATTAGCGAAATAACAAATTAATTTATTGTTAAATATTTTAGAATACCTTTTGGTACCATCTAAAATTTGATAACTTCGAAGATTTTCTTTGAAAATATTATTATTATTAACTTCATTTTCTCTTAGTTGGTTAATATTCTTTTATGTTCAACTATTTCAAGTGAGACAAAAAAAATCTTGATAGAAAAAATGTAAGATGTTAAAAAACACATAAAATACATCATAAAGTTTTTTTTTAAATACTAATATGTTTCAAATAATCCTTAAAAATACTTATCGCATTTACAAATTAAATTAAACAATTTATTTAATAGAAGACTGAATCCATGTCATTTTATTCAAATATGACATAACCTAATAAGCATAGTTAACAAATTTGGTAACATCAGTAAAATTGGATTCTTTGGTCAATGGCTCGTTTTTTAGAAAGAAAATAGTTAACATGGCCATTTTTTAGACCGAAAAAAGTTTACATCCCATAACTTATCGCTTGGCAAGAAATTGACAGTTTATTAAAATATTCACAAAAATGTCTCTCACTTTCTAAACACTACTGCTTCGTAGTCTATAGGTTGTCTCCCGGTCACGGACTTCAAAATGGCCGAAATCGTGAATTTGTTGAAGGGTACCCATAAGAATGAATGTATAAATTAAATTTGAAGTCAATTCAATATCATCAATCGTTAATGAATGGTTTGTCATAGTCGTAAAATATGCAATTTTTTGACAGATTTGTTGCAATAAACTGCTCTTATATTCAGACTGCGGTGGAGGTTTGGGATATCGATTATGGATTATTGAAATTCAAATGAGTGGATTATTATCGTCGATTGGAATTCTGAAGGGGCTTTCGTCAAATAAATGAGAAAAACGTTCGCGAAAATTGGGGCGAGTATTCCCATATTTGAGAGAAATATTCCGGCGCGTTAAAAAATTTTGGATCAAAAAAACTATCCAGGCCTGGTATAATGGAACCCGACGGCATTTTTCGAGCGTCAAAAAGGAAGAGAAAATACTTAATACATTTTAACGCATCTCGTTTTTTTTTGTATATACAGGTAGAAAATTATACAGAATGTCCCGTAAGTCGAGTTCCAGTTTCAAACATTCATATTATTTTAGTTTGATTTTTTTAGATAACTCAAAAGGTATCTCAAAAGTTTTATTCAAACTAGATAACTCAAAAGTTTTATTAAAGATAATTTAACAACTGAGAAACAAACAAAAGTGTTGGAACTTTATTTCGCAAATAAAAAGTTGTTCGATTACAATGCGCGTATCGATGACATTTTACTTATGGAGTGTCCAGCAAGGTCGAAGATTAGGAGGTTAATTCACGTTTTCGAAAGCAGGGATCAGTAATTGACTTGGCTCGAGTCAGAAAATCGCGCACTATCGGCACTAATGAGAATAATATTCAAAGGGTACAAAAGAGTGATGTTGACGATCAAACAACTTTAATCAGACGACGTTCAACTCAGTTCGGAATGTCTCGAACGACAATGCAACGAATCTTAAGAGGCAATTTACACCTTTTCCCGTATTATATTCAGTTGGGGCAAGAATTTAAGTCACAATATCCGAAGCTTACGAGAAAACGTACTTAATCACTTCCGACCTTGAAAATTTTGATGTCAACAAAGCTGTCAAGGACACTCTCGTCAGCTTTGCTTACTCCCCGATAATAAATGCCTAAAATAATAAACGCCTCACTCCTTAATGGCTATTTTCCGAGTATTTGGAAAATAGCCAATATTATTTCTATCCACAAGCCAAATAGACCTACCGAAAATCCAACTAGCTATAGATCAACAACTCTATCTAGTGAAACTACTTCAATCCTACCTTTCCAATAGAAGTTTCACAGTCATCACTCATCATTCTACGTCCTCCGCCAGGCCCATCTCTATGGGTGTCTCCCAAGACACTATACTTGGACCCTGTACATTTAACATCTACACACACGACATACCTACTCCCCCGAACTGTACGCTTGCACTTTTTTTGCTGACGATGCGTCATGCTACGCGTCCTCACTCAAGGTAGACCGAACTGGTCGCCGCCTTCAGATTGCCCTTGAGATCCTTGAAAAATACTACCAGGACTTGAGGCTCAAAATCAATGACTCCAAAACTGAGGCAATCATGTTCTCCCGCAAAGTCGAGAAAAGAGTGCCATCGATGCCTTTATTCATCGGTGGTTGCCTGGTGGAGTGGCAGGACGTAGTCAAATACGTCGGCCTGCACTTCGACTGGCGACTGACGTGGAAAACCCATTTGAATACCATCAGACAGAAGGGTCACAGCCCTTGTGACAAGGTTAAGAACCATTGGCCTAGTTAGTCAGATTTTTAACTTTCACCTCTCAATTTTGGGTTTAATGCCTGATGACACCTGAAAAAAAAAGATTAAAAAAAGATCCCAGTTTGGTAAAATAGCTCATACATACCATAGCAATACGTCCCATTTGAGGTAGGCAGAGAGGACAGATCTCCACATCTTTCTATCTATGCACATGGCTCTTGCCTCATCCACATCCATGTATATCTTCATACATGCCCTCCTGTTTCTCATATTGTTACCATTCTCTCAGATAAATTCCTTCATCTATCTCCTTCCACTTCTTCCTTGGTCTACCTCTTCCTTGCTATCAGTTAGGGGCTATCAGTTCGATATTTCATCGACGCAGCTTCCTTTCACCCAAAAATAAGCTCCTCCTCTATAAAACCCTTATTCGTCCTATCTTGACCTATGCTGCACCCATTTGGGGTAGTGTAACATAATCAACACGGATCACTTGAAACTTCAAAAATCATAAGAATACTACCAAACAATCAAGCTATTGAATACTCCTAAAATAATAAATAGTCCGAAAAGTTATTTTGTATTTTTAGGTTGAATTCAAATGCAAAATATTTTTTTATATAACTTAATTTTGTAAACCTGTTTTCGATATTTTCAGCATCTCAGCAATCTCTCGTGTCGTAGAACGCTGGTTATTCTCGATCAAAGCTTCAATTTGGTCGTCATCAGTGATAATCGGACTTCCTGAGCGGATATCATATTTGAGTGTTGTACCATCATTACGGATTTTTTAACATATCTTTTTTTTGGTTTGTGTTTCATTTTTTCTTTTAGGATAATAAAAACGCATCTAGCACCGAAAAACAACTTATGTTGTTCCATCTTCAAAATGTTGCTACAAAAATGATCAACGAATTTTGGTAAACAATGGCTGAGAAAATAAATTAAAATTTTACATTTCATATGAATACACAATACATTCAGCACGTTTCGAATGAAGTAAGCAATGATCATTTTGTCCTAAAGACTATCAATTTTTTTTCTGGACAGCCCAATATTTAAAATTCTCATCAATGTGAAGTACATGTATCTATATGTATCTGACGTCTTTTGAGTGGATATTCTATAAAAATAAGAATAAATTAAATCAAGATCATGAAAATTAGATGGCTCTATTAGTTAGTTACTATCACAAAAAAGGAAAACGGGAAATGCATGAAATCCAAATGGAAGGCTTTTCAATGAAGATTTCTCTATCTAATTAAAGTAAATCTTTTAATTTAATGTTTCGATTGCTGATTGAAACATTCACAATTTAATACGTACCTATTTACATTCTTATAAAAATAGGTACTTCTATTTTATCGAATGTTCGAGATCAATAAACACCAATTTTAACGACAAAACAACTCAACAATTTCTTTTTACCTGAAATTGATGAAATTTCAGTGATGTGACAATTACTTTAATAAGGTTTTTAAGTTGAATTTCGTAAAAAATGTTCTCAAATATACTTATGATATTCGGTACCCAAAGACGAGATATAACATAATAAATAATATTAAGATATATAATTTACAACAAATCTTCTCGCCCTTTTTTTTCTTAGAGATAAACAAAGTTAACAGCGACTTAATATCGTCGCGTTTCTGACACAAATTGAGAAGTATAGAATTTCGGAAAATATTTTTTTGAGGAATTAACATCAAATGGCCAATGCACCACTGGTAGAAATTTGGAATTTATATTTTAATTAGAAACAAAATTTTCATCCAGTCAAAAAATATGTAAATGCACAGACGTTATATATAATATAATATATTAGAAAGAGTTTCAAATTTTGAATTAAAATATTATAATAAAAAATAGTAAAATTTTACCAGTTTGTGCCAGAAACTCGATATGTATTTTTGATTAATAACCCTTTAAAATACAGACCACTCTTTTGGTAGGTACATGTGTCAAGTCATTGAATTTTTGATAAAAATACCAATATTTTTTCCTTGAATTTTCAATATTGATTTGAATATATTAAAACACATTATAGATTTATAAACATCAATAATAACAAATTATAAATTTATAAACTTCAAAATATTTTTTTCAGTCGTATCTTTTACATTTGTCTTGTCATTATAGATTGAATGCAGTGTTGAACTTGGCATGCGCATCTATACGATAATATGGACACTAAAATTAAAAATTAAAGGTTTTTTTGTACTCGTGATCGGAAAGTCGAATCATGAGTTCAATTTGACCAGATACAGTGAGATTTGACGCGGTGCAAAATAACCGTCGACCGTTAGCCAGCCCTGGTATTAAATAATATTATATTTCGTCTCTGGATTTGAAGGTTTTAATACGATTAATTCGAATTAGGCCCGTGTGGCTCTCCATTACGCTATGCAAACTGAGCAATCCAGCAGAAAATATTCTAGAGAACGAGATGAGACGTTGAAATAATGAAGACCATCACCATCGTGACATTTTCCCATTGAAGTAAGCAGAGAAAACAGATCTCCGCTTCATTCGATCCTGGCACGCATATTTCGCTTCTGCCAACTCCATACACCTCGTCATGCATACTCTCGTATTAAAAAACTTTTCATTATTCCTTCATTCAGAATTTGATTCTTTTGATCGTTCTACGTTTTTCTACATTTTTCCAAACTTCTCATACCTTTTTTACTACTCGTATAGATTATTTTGGTAAATCTTTCATAATTTATTATTCCTATGACCTAACCATCTCAATGCTCCTTTCTTCATCCTATTTTCATCACGTTTTCGCCACATCCAAGTATCACTTACATATCTTGGAACCAAGACTCAATTATGAGCCACCAGCTTTGTTTCTTTTGAAATTCTTCGGTCGATAAATATGCAATATAACCCACCATTCACTCGCCAGTTGCCTACTGTTATTCTTTCTTCAATATGGCATAATTATTAAAATGGCAATAATAGAACTTTTTAAAGTAACAATCATATATTAAAGTATGTTATGGGGAACAAAAAATCGAGTGAAAGTTTTTATTACATTGGAATAATTCCTGTCGAGAAAACCTTTATTTTCCAGTCTGGAATCAATTTGGTATTGTTCCGTATAGTGCATCACATAATAGTAACGATTTATCATGATTTTAACGTCATTCTCAAACTATCAGAAATATTCTGCCCAATACTGACAAAGAAAAGCGTAATGGAATAAGCGCCTTAAACATATCTTAATACGGATGCAATAAATTGAGTATGTAGCGAAGTTGTTGGTTGTGCGCGCGAATGGGGCGAGTGTCAGACTTCTTCAGCGGCTCGGGGTCGCGGGGGTTCAGGCCTCAAGAGGTGTAGATCCAGGGGCACGGGGGCGTCTCCTGGCCTCTTTCCTCTAGCTCCTTGTCTGCCATTGCTTCCTCCGGATATTGGAGTGATGATAATCTCGGTCGCGGCCGCCACGCGCAATAAGGCTGTGTCTTCAGTTGCCATGGAGTCGTAATCGGCTTCCACTTCGTTGTCTATGTCCTCCATAGCTTCTTCCCCTTCGTCCAACGGCACATCTTCGTCCCCGTCATCCATAATATCCACATCCCCGGTAGCCCAGGCACCATCGTCAGCTGATCCACTATCGCTACCTTCACCTTCACCGGAACCTGAAAATTGATAATTTTATAATTGTACTTCATTTCAAAATCATTTCAAAATTCATAAAAATAATCTTACACCCATACCTCGCTTTACGGATTGTCTTTTAGCGGAATCTCGCCATAACGGAAATGAAAAATAATAAAAAATATTTACGGAATAATTTATAATTGGCAGTTAATACCGACAAAGAGGATTTACCTTTATTAGATACTATACCCGCTCCGTTGATCTTCAGAATTTTCCTGAGAATCGAGTATCTTCCTAAAACTACTACAACCTTAATTCAACTAATAGATCAATGCGTGATATCTATATTATAAGCATATTATTTACGAAGAACTTTTCATCAACTTATTGACGGTTCTGAATGTGAAAAGTGTTCATCAATCAGAGAATTTTGGAAGACATTTAACATCAAGGATGCATTGAATAATATCAATGAGTTGTGGAAGGAAGTCAAATAACGAATGATGAATCGTGCATGGAAAAATATTCCCAAAGGATCAGGCAAAGGATCCCAATAAAAGATAACCATCTTGTATTTTGTATATTTGTATTACGCATGTATGTTTTATCTCTGTTCAACATATTACAGAATACATTCTCGATTTTTCTCAAATATTTAATTTGTTTTGTAACATAAAAATGTTGAGAAAAAGTTGTTGTCTGATATGTTTTATTATCAAGAACTTTATGTGTCTCAAGAGCTTGAAGCCGAGACACGATACGACTGAACTTTGTGTCTCGAGAGCTTGAAGCCGATACACGATACAACTGAAAATCTTCCCTGCCACCTACGATGCTAAAAAACCTGAAATAAAAAAAAAATCAAATAAACATACACCATTGAAATATAACTGCGGTATGACAGCAGTCATGTTGTAAATGAAACAAATCATTTCAAAAAGTTTTTGATATATATAATGACTGCTAGCTACGATCCAAACGATCCCAGTATGTGCGGTAGTGTTCGCAATACGTGCAATGACAAACCAAGAGATCCGTGCCTACTCCAGTGACTTTAAACCCGAAGGTGTGTTAAGCAAGATGAAGAAAAGTACTCTTAGATGGTTAGAGCATGTAAAACGAAGAAATAAAGACAAACATACCAAATATATCAAGTTCAAATTTGAGTGGAAGGCTTGGTAAAGGAAGACCAAGGAAAGCATTGTATTGTATTACACATTCGTTGTATACAGTACAACCTGGCGGGATTATTGCCATGTGGCAATCGCTTCCAACCAACCAAAAATATATTAAAGTGGCCTTAAGTGAAAACCAGAATGGAATTCTTTGGAAAAATACGAGTTCCAGTGAAATTTGAACTCGCAACCTCTGGGCTGGGAGACAGGCGTTTTATCAATTAGGCCACCGAGGTCGTCTAATGTATTTTCCTAGGAACTGGCATCTCGATATGTAATTAATAAATTAAGAACATTGAAATCTATCATATAAATGCGTGTACTTTTTCAGTCGATTAGGCTTTATCACGCTATTTTTTTTAATTTACCTTATTTTAAATTATTTATACTATTTTGTTATTGATATTTGCACCTTTCAAATATTAAAAAATATATTTTTATTTGCATAGTTCTCTTATTTAAATACCTCCTGTTCGTTGTCCGAAATAGGACTTCTAAAATTGTTGAATTGTTGAATTGTTGAATTCTATATAAACTAACTAATGTTAATTGACTATGGTTAAATTCCGATGTAAGAAATATACTAAATTGGAAAGTCGAATTACGTTTCACATATTATTTTCAAAGATGTCGTTAAAACTTATTGTCCTGACCCGAATGCAAGGTTCAACCTAAATATTAAATACTAATTTCTAAGTTTAAAATTTCGTGATTCGTGTTGAGTTGGGTCTTATATGCTCCAAACTTTAAAGTGAGGTAATGACGTCACTTAACTCCCTTGTTTAAGGAAGCTACGAACATTTTTATAGTAAATTTAACCGTAAATACTAATTTCTTTAGTAAAATTTTTTAGATTAAGTATTTAGTGTTAAGATCGGACCTTGAACACGTTCCTTAGCCTGTTTAAAAAAACCAACACATAAGATTATGATAAATCGAGATTGGTCCTAATATAAAAGTTATAATTTGTTTAAGTTCTTTAGGAAAAAACTTCAGACTCGATGAGGTCGGCGTCGGGGTCGGTCTCCGAGATAATCTTAAAATCCATTACTTTTTATATTGAATTAAAAGTGTCATCTCACCTCTCAAAGATCAAAAAACTTTCCGTTAATTATTTTTATTCCTTTTCATCGCGGTAATCTCAACACAAAAGATATTTCAGCCTGAATGATATTAAATATTCAGACGAAGTACCGTTAGAAAAAACCTCTAAATGTATTATGTGAGTTGCAAACTGCTACATTAAATTTGTTTGAATGTAGTCAATAGACGTGAATGCGCAGTTTTATGGCCATGTTGATAAAATGGTTGAACCCGACATCAAAATTTCAAAGCTTCACCTCGAATTTATGTAACTTTCGAGTTTGACCACGTAACCGGAAATGGTCTTAAATTCCGTGAATTTATAGATTTCACTAGTCACAGAGGGCATACAATGCATTTTTTAACGAAGCCTTAAATTAGGTATGCATTAAACTCATGTCACGCACCAATACAATATATAATGCAAATATATTAATCAATAAACTATCCAAATCCTTGTTAAACTATAAGAATTCAAAATGCTGAGATAAAGTCGTGGTTATAAATGTAGATAACCATATGGGATAAAATAAGTACTCGTATATTAGCGGTACCCAGGGGACCCTTATAGAAAGGCCTTTAGTTTCCAGTGAAGATTGAAAAGGTATGCCTGAAAATTTATGCGCAATAAGGCCGTAACAACACTAGAGGTAGGTTCTTTTTACAAAATTTTTAAACAATATCAAATGCAATTTCTAACTATAGATTCACTTTATGAATACTTTCATAAATAAATGTAAAATATTTTCAAATAATGTCAACAGTCTCATTGAGGTGGACCGGGCAAATATACCTGGTTATCTCAACGGTCTTTAAGAGTGGATGGTCATATACACGTACGTAGCATGCAGCCTAGTTATTATGGAGGGTATAAAGGGTGATATGAATGCAAAAAGGATTTTTAAGTTTACACTATTTGAGATATACGAGTATTACAATGAAACATAGGTGACCTTAGAATTGATATTTGGTCACTAGATATCGCCATGCGCATAAATAAACGCAATTGTAAAATATTTGAAAATTGTATACATTTTAAAATTGTTTAAAAAAAATAGTTTTGCCATTAATATAATTATTCCGCGATTTCATTTTTTAATATATTTTCGGCCTATGCTCAGTATTAAAATAATCAAAAGATTGAAAATGGTGATGTTGGTGATAATTATCATTTACTACCTAATTTTTTTTATCTAATCTATTACTAACACTCCGATATTTAAAAA
Organism: Odontocerum albicorne; assembly: GCA_949825065.1. Lineage (NCBI taxonomy): Eukaryota > Metazoa > Arthropoda > Insecta > Trichoptera > Odontoceridae > Odontocerum > Odontocerum albicorne. The sequence continues at coordinate 37,337,135 of OX463839.1, read as the reverse complement.
AAACATAATTAGAAATACAAACTAAAATTAGTTCCAAAATGCTATTTTGAGGAAATGGGAAAAGAAAACATTTGTATACGAGTACTAAGAGAAAGGGTACGCTCGGGTAAGACGAGAGAAATTGTGCGAAGTATTGAAATATTATTGCATGAATGATAAATTGATGAGTGTATTTTCCTCACTGTTTGAAGACAGTAGTGCACATGTAAGAGGAAGTGGAGAAGTTACTAAAGTGGTTTGAAATGAATGTACGGGACAATTATTTACGCCTTCGTGCATTAAGATTGTTTTCGGTGCCGTATTCACGAGCTGAGCTCTTAAGAGGATCCCTACTTGTACACGAAATAAATGAATTTTCTAATATCAATGTCTTACACATTTCTTCGTCAATAACTCCTATATATGGAGGAGTATACGTCAGTGTCAAGTGATGTTCACTTCATAGGATCTTGATAGGTCTATTCACATGGGCGACATATTCGCATCGGTAGATAAATTGAGGATTAAGGAAATCATAAAAAACATTGACATGGAATCATTAGAAACTTTATTTCTGTTGTCATTATGCTATATTTAAATTTTATAATTTATTAACTTTCTTTCTGTTTGATGTATTGTAATTGGTTTAAATTAGTATCAAATATTAAATAAAATAAATAAAAAATAGTGAAGGTGTAAATCAAGGGCGTGTGATGTCACCTAAGTCGTTTAAGTTACATATAGATTCATATGTGCATATTCAATAGATAATTTGAGATGTGTAAGAATGAATAAAATAAATGAATGTGGACTTCTGTATGCTGATGATATGGTAATGCATGCTGAAAATGAAGGCGATTTAAGACATATGTGAGGGATTTGTATGAGAGATGTCTAGTTAAAGGTTTGAAAATGAAGGTAACGAAACCAAAAGTTATGATTATAGAACGAGGTGTGGTGAAAAGTGTTTACGATGTATGGGTTAACTCAGAGAAACTAGAGCAGGCTGCAGTTATGCTATCTAGGAAGTATGTTTACGTGTGATGGGTAAGTTGAAAGACATATTGAAATAAGGATAGCTTACAGGGAACAAGGTAAACGGAGCACGTAAACCGCGCTATATCAACAATAGCGAATATAACAATCCATAATAATACGTTGGTGCCCAACTTGACGTATGTAAGTGAAACTTGAACTTAGCATAATAATGATAAAAGTAAGATTAATGCTATGGAGATGCATTCGCTAAAAAATGTGGAGTGCTAATATATAAAACAAGGCAGAATAAAGATATCAAAAATAAATGCATAAATAAAATGGAAGTTTTCAGTAAGACAAAGAAAATAACTTTAAGATGGTTCGGACATATGGAGAGAATGAATGCCGAAAGAATGACTAAGCAAGTACACAAGTCAGAAATGTAAGTTGTGCATGGAAAAGGTAAGCCGACGAAAACGTGGCTGGATCAAATGAGCCATATTTAGAAATAATAAGTGAGAAGTATGAATGTGCTTGACGAGATGTATGAATGCAGAGGAGACGAGTGCTTAGATAGAAAAGTTTGGAAATCTGCTCTCTCTGCCTACCCCGCAAGAGACACCGCGTGGTGATATGTTTGTATGTAAAAATAAATATTTTGAAAAAAATAATTGAATTGAATCTAAATGAATCCATGCTAAACTAACATTTTACTTTAATAAAAGTTTTCTTTGAATCTGTGAAACAAACGCTTTAACAACATACCACAGAACTGAAGTAGGTAACTCGTACACAATTTTGTAATGATTAAAAACTTTTATAAAATTCTCTAAGTTTTTTTAATATTTTAAAAGGCTAAATGAATAAGTCAACAAAAATGTTTTTAAATTTGAGAAACTCAAAAAACGGCGTCAAAGCTACTACTTGGAACAAATTAAAATGTCAAAAATGTAATCAATATGTTATGATGTTAAGCTGATCGTGATCAATATGTTATGCTGTTAACCCTTGCCGATCTGTGAACGGACAAGAGTGACCAAGACGTATATTTTATTTAATTTCTCGAAATATACTGCTTGCAGGGTCTTCATACTTTATTTATTCCTCATCGAAACCTCTATGATTTGAATGATGTCATTACGAAATAAAATCATTAATAAATATCAACAGAAATGAATAATATTAAATCGAGAATTGACGAAATGTCAAAACACTCCGTATGACTCATTCTTTTTTGACAGTTAATATTTTACGAGTACATTCGTTCCAGGGATTGGTTACCAGTTTTATCAAACACCTGTGTGTTTAGTACATAGAATAGAAACAAAAGTTATTTCGTGCCCCAATTGCGATAGACTTTCTCCACAGGATTAAATTTTGATTTTATGATATGTTTGTCCTATTTTCAAATTTTGACCTATTTTCAAAGTGTTTATATTTTCCAAATGGCACATTTTATTGATTTGAATTTCGTGTTTGTTTTTATATTATTATTTTTGAATTTATATATTCATTTTATATTTTGTTAATATGTTAATTATTGTCTTAATTCGAATTATATTTTTATTGCAAAAAAATACACGCTACATTTTATTGTATAATTTTATGATTTTTTTTTTAAAAGGTTGGAGACCTCTTTTCAGTCATGCGCATTCTGAACGTTGCGCAGACCGAACGACGCAGTGGGAAAATGACATTCTTATAGAAATGTCACCTCTCTGTTTCAAGTCTTATTTTATCATTTCTTACACTTATTTTATATTATTCGACATTTTATTACATAATAAAATGATGTTTATAGCTAATAACAAAAAAAAACTAATAGATTTTGCATAATTTTAATTTAAAACATACATGTTTACTGTACCCTCAGTGTCCAACACCGTTACTGGCGTAATTTTTTAGCACAGTAAGGGAAGTGTTAAGCTGATCGTGATGCAGTGTAACTTTTGGCTTATTCATGTGTCATAGCCTAGTTTACTGGGGATACGACAAATGAAAGGCAACAAACCCAGATCCATTAAAATTGTATGTCAAAATTAAATTACCTGTTGTTTTCTCGCAAATTATGTATATTTCTTGTTAATTAAAACTTATATAAAAATTATACATTAACTCCCCGTTATCCACGGGATCTATATCTGCAGTTTCACTTATCTGCGGTTGATATCTCACATTTAAAAAAAATCATGTTGAATCAGAACCATCAAATATGAAGCCAGGCCTACCAAAAACCTGAAAATTAATTTCAAGTCCGCCACATAAATAATCGTGCATCATCTACTGTAATCCTATTTTCTCAGATATCTCAATGTTAGTGTACAAATATCTATTTTTAACCGTAATAATGTACGAGTAATAATGCAAAGCTAAGATGTGAAGCAAAAATGCTGGAGACTCACTGCAAAGATGCTTCGTAAAGTCCTTGTTGTATATGAAATAATAAAAATTCTTAACTTATTACGAAAAGAAAATAAAACAATCTCTGCCGTTGCTAGAATTATGGAAAGAACGAATCTTCTGTTCGTGATGTGCTTAAAAAAGAGAAAGAAATTCGTGCTAGTTTTGGTGTTACACCTCAAACTACAAAAGTTACACAGAAAACGGAGACGAGAGCATTCAGAGTGTTATTAGAAAGAACGTCTATCTTCTATAAGTATACTTTTATTACACGGTAATTTAATAGGAATTCGCTATTGTTCGTGGATTTCATCATCCGCGGAGGGATTTGGAACTTATCAAAAAAGTCATAATTTTAAGTGTATAATTTATGACGTAGATTTTTTTTTTGTTTTACATTCTCCAAAAATAAAATAATATATTTTATCAAAGGTTTTTTATACTTTGAATATCTATATATTAGAATATTTAATTTAGATACATTACAGATATAGAAAGAAAGAGTAGAATATTTAGATAATGTCGATATACACAGAAGTAAAAAAAGATGATTACAAAGCTGCCGGAAAGAAATTTGAAAAGAAACTTTTGCTTGATTGTAAAAAAAATTCGCTAGAGTATGTTTTTATTTCCGTTTTTTTATGAAAAATCCGGAATAATGCTTGGTAATAAAAGGGAAGAAAATGTAAGAATCGCACCTTTATACGAATAGCTCTAGGATAACAAATTTAAATGTGTACTTGCGATCTTCTCAGTCGAAAATACCGTGTAGTATTTTTATGATGTAATAAAATGATATCTTCTCAGTTCTTTTGTAATGAAAGTTAAAACATATAATATAAAAGTATGTGATGATGAAAATTTTCTTAAAAAGTTTTTATTCTTTTTCAAGGTGCCTGTTTTTTATTTCTTAAATTCTACAATATCTGAGGTGAACTTTGCAAGGTGTATTTTTGAATTTTAAGCAATATCTCGACCCCCGTAGCCTAGTTGGTAAGACACATGCCAACCCGAGGGTTATATGTTTGATTCCCGTTAGAACCCTATGTATTATTTTTTCAAATAAGTTCCGATCTGGTTTTTATTTAAGACCTCTTTAACATATTTCTGGTTGGTTGAATTAGATTATCACATATCGATAAACTTGCCAGGTTTAACTATTTATAACGAAAGTGAAATGCAATTCAATAAAAGAGGAAGCTCCTCTACATATGTTATACAATATTATTGAATGTCACGGGAGTTATGTTACACTTTAATATGCAAAAAGAGGAAGCTCCTCTACATATGTTATACAATATTATTGAATGTCATGGGAGTTCTGTTACACTTTAATATGCAAAAAGAGGAAGCTCCTCTACATATGTTATACAATATTATTGAATGTCACGGGAGTTCTGTTACACTTTAATATGCAAAAAGAGGAAGCTCCTCTACATATGTTATACAATATTATTGAATGTCACGGGAGTTCTGTTACACTTTAATATGCAAAACATATGGGCATTATCGTAATCAAGGGTTTTGGAGAATTATTGTATGATAATCATAAGCAGCAATCCCTGACAGACGAATTCGATTGTCAGTACATTCTGTGGATGGTCCATGTATTGGTTTATTGTGTGTGATCTCATTTCAGTTGATACACAGGTCACAGTTTGATATACAGATTGATCTTGAGACAACAATAGCAAGACATACCGATTCCATGAGAATAAATTGTCTGCAATCTTCGTCAAACAGCTAGCTATACAGTACTTTTCTCGTTTTTAAATTTCTATATTTTAATTTTTAAAGTAGCTAACAAGTTACAAAAATGTAATTTTACATAAAATAATGCGGAAAAGATAATCACACACGAAATTAATCAACTGTCAAACAATTTTTTAAACTCGTTTCGTTGCTGGGCCTCGTAGTCGAGGATCCTCTCGCCATTCCAACGTCAATTCAGTTGGAAAGCAATTCTGTGCCGTGGAGTCTTTTTAAAGTGAGTGAGTCATTGCACGCCAGCAAACTCACCGGCCACACCGCTGTACTGGATCCGATGACATACCGAAGTAAGACGATCGGAGCATACTGGTATGTTTTTTTTCTCTTTTTGAAAGAATGAATATGACCGAAGTCATAGGTATCATTTTACCTCCGAATACTTGGCGGAAAAAATGTCTGTGTCATTCGATGGTAGTATAGCGCGGGGTTGGAACTGACGACCCTCCACACGGAAGTCCAATGCGTTATCGCGCGAGCATGCACCTAAAATCAAAATCCCCTCAAAATGCTTTAACTACTAAAGCGCTGACACTAAGAAAAGCAAATATCGTACATTTAATACAAGACTGTCACAAAATGAAACCATAATTGTGAGATTACTGATTTATAAGCCCGCTAGACATGATACTATATCTCATACAATTTACATATTTGACAATTTATATTAAATTGGTTGATTACATAAAAAATAGGACATCATATAAAAGTCGGTATCGACAGGGAATGAAATAAATTTTATATAAGCGAGTGATCTACATGAATATAATTTTTGGAAAGGTTGCTGCCATTATTGGATCGTATCTAGCAGACAATGAATTTTGCAAAAAAAATTTAACTACCATACATTAAAATTGATTTGGGGAGTTATTATAAAATAACTTAATGGTGTTCAATAATGTGTGGACAGAATACTAAATATCATACACCTAAAGAAAAATAATTGAATCAAACATTTTTTTGGATTCAAGTCTTCCCTTTAAAGTTCATATTTTTAAGACCGGATTCAGCATTTAAGACTAAATTGTAACATGAGACTAAAATATGGAACATTGAGATAAAAAATATGGTAGTAATTATATTTGCTGTTTCCAAAATTAAAATGTTATATTTTAAGTCCATATTGGCAAGAGCTGTTCTATGATTTTCTTGAATGACGTGAAATTATTCACTAAATTATCGTGGAAGCTGTTCATCACTTGTCAACGAATTGTGTATTTTATACGAGCACATACGAAACAATTAGAACTGTTTGCGTTTTCAAAATAAAACTGCTATATTTTGTTATAAGTCCACATCGGCAAGAGCTGTTCTATGATTTTCTTGAATGACGTAAAATCATTCACTCGAATATCGTAAAAACTGTAATATTTTTTGTCAGCTTACCGTGTACTTGATTACAATGCTATTCGAGAGAAAAAAAGATTTGTATAAAAGAAAATTAAATTTCCGCAAAGTATTCAGTAAAAAAATACAAAAACATTAAAAATACCAGTATAAAGCCTAGCTTATATAATTGTTTCCCCCTGCAAATGAATAACATCCCCATTTGTATTATATTAACAAATCCGTGCTCTGAACAAATGCTCCACTCTGAAATTTGTGTTTTGTGTACGACGGGTCACGTTGATATTGTGCGGCTCGCAACGTGATCAAAACACAATATCCTCATGCAGCGGCGTCACTAGCATTGATATTACGCGATTCGAGTTTGAGATTGAGCGGGTATCATAATTGATAGTGATTTGCCCGGTTATCTCACCTTGTTAACTAATTCTCAAATTCTCATTCTAGGTAGATTTCAACAGAAATACAATGCAGAGGGCCTCACGTTGCAACTTCCGGAAAATTTTGTTTCAATTCGGAATCGAACACGATATCAACAAGTGGATGGCAAGTTTTCTACCATTGGGCTACGGTTCGTGATATTATAAGGAACACTGGAGTAGGCAAGTAAGAGCGTATTTTCTTCCCATATGTATTAGAAATACGAATACAAGTAAAGTAGTATTGTTACCAGATGAAGTTGAAACCAAACAAATAAAGTTTTTTATATAATTTTATTTTTTTGGATACCATTGGAATTTGAACCTAAAACCTTCGAATGGAAGATAGTTGTCTTACCAACTAGGCTACGGAAGTCGCCTTTAGGAAATATTATAGGATGCTGTTACTTTAAAAGCAAAATCCCTTATTTACGCCACTGTCCACGGGGAACTCACTGAGCGAGAAAACGGTGGGCGGAACCCTTTTATTCGATTTAATATACCACGGATAAACACACCCGTATTCATATAAAATATCCGTATATATTGGTTCAAACAAGTCTTTAAATAAATATTTTATTCTGATGATTATACTATGTCGAGTGTATCTCTATTACATGTATAGGTTAGATGTTATTCGAGAGGGTTTTGTGTGAATGCAATAATATTTTGTTTTGTTATTCCACTGTAATCAATGGCGGTTTCGAAATAGGCTCCCAGGATTTTTTACGGGTTTTCCAAGTACCTATATAAATGTGTTTGTTAGTGCTGTGAAAAAAATAAAGGAAAATATCAGTTTAAAAACTTTTTCATTCCATTTATTTTTTCCTTTACAGCAGTATTTTGGTACTAACTTTGATATATAAGAGTGAAACGTGGACGTGGGAAATATGCAGTAGAAATACGTGTACTGAGATGAATGTGAACTTAGGACTGATGTATTGAGTAAAATGAAGAAGAGCACTATGAAATGGTTTGGGCATGTAGAACAAATGAATTAAGAAAGACTAGCAAAATAAATATTACACAGTCTGTTTGACAAGAGCGTGTATGGCTACATTTTTTTCTGGAAACCGTTAGAGGGTAGATTCAAACGCGAGCAGGAAGCAGGACCCTTCTTCCAAGCTGCTTTGTATTGAAAAACTCAGTTATCATTCGACCTTGGTTACACAAGAACATATTTCACCATGAGTGCAGCGTACGAATCACGTTACAAAGCCGGGTTTCTGTGTACACATCCGAAAGGACTGAAAATGTCGTACGGAACCGTTTCTAAATACATGAGAAAATCGATAAAATTTGTAAGTAAGTGGATGAAACGCTATTCCGACGTAAAAAAACGTCAATGACCTACCAGATCGTGGCACTGCACAGAAAACAACGAAAAAGGAAGACAAAATGATTTTACGGGTGTTAGAGAAGAATTCTCGTATATCATTGCGTAGCGGACATGCGGTTTTGCGTGAAAAGGGTCTAATTGTGTCATGTGACACTACGAGAAGACGTTTCTAGCTCATGGAGTGAAAATTCGCAGCACGGTGAAGAAACCACTACTGTCCGAAAAACTAATCGAAAAATACTCACTTGGGACAAAATTTGGATCGCGATTGGGACAACGTAATTTTTTCGGACGAAGCTTCTTTTTGGGCACGTTCTTCCATTAATCATACCTGGTGTACCCACACCAATACTCATCCAGCGGACCGTTAAACACCCGGTAAAAGTCCACGTCTGAGGCTGTTTCTCAAAGCAGGGATTTGACACTTGGCACATCTTCACAAATAATTTGAACGCTGCCAAAATAGTTAAAATACTCGTATATCTTTATTCCATCTGCCCAAAGGTGGTTTATAAGAAAAAAAATTGGCTACTGCAAAAGGATAATGACCCAAAACATCGTAGTCATCTTTGTACTGCGTGGAAACAGGAAAATGACGTTGACGTAATGGATTGGCCGTCGCAATCACCAGATGCAAATCCCATAGAAAATGTTTGGGCACTCATGAAGTTCAAGCTCCGAGGGGAAAAGATCTGGAACGTCAAGCAGTTATTTCGACAGATTCGACTTATATGGAAGTCTTTACCCCTAGATTATGCTATAAAATTAGTAGAAAGTATGCCTCGGAGATGCCGGGCAATTATTTCTAGTGGAGGCAACTGGACCACTTATTAAATAACAAAACATCACGGTTTATGTCATGTAGTATGTGTGTATTTTTTTAATGCCTTATCCCAAATCGTTTTTCGGGTTTCGCCGTACATGTTCTTGTCAAGCAAACTGTATATAGTGCAAATGTGAGTAAAATACGGGAGAGAGGTCGGCCAAGGAAAGTATGGTTGGATCAAGTGAATGATATTTTGAAAGAAGGAAATGTAAAGTCAGAGAAATCGTACAAGTTTTATGAGAAGGTGTATGGATGAAGAAGAGACGAAGGATGTATGTCGTGATAAGAAAGCGTGGCACTCTGTCCTTTCTGCCTATACCGACTTGTATGGTATGTAAGATTTCTTCTTTCTATGAAGAATTTTACCATTAATAGATCGATTGGCAGTTTTTTCAAGTTTAATCAGTTTAATTTTAAACACTAATTTCTTTTTATCATATTTAATCTTATAATTTCGTTTTAAGCTAGAAATTTTAGCAGAACAGCACTTCATTTAAAGCTTAAATATGCACAAAGCACCATAGTGAACATGGATTGCCTATATATTAAAAAATCTTTATAATCCATGAAATAAACCTTTCAAAATAGCATTGTAATTACGAGTATGTCGAATATAAAATAATATAGTAATTACAAGTATTTCGAATATAAAATAACATTGTAATTAAGAGTATATCGAATATAAAATAACATTGCAATTAAGAGTATGTCGAATATAACATAAAATTATAATTACGAGTACGTCGAATATGAAATAAAATTGTAATTATGAGTATGTCGAATATAAAATAGCACTGTAATTACGAATATGTCGAATATAGAATAACATTGTAATTACGAGTATATCGAATTTACTTGCAAAATATTTTTAGTCGTGAATTTAAGAGATAAACAATTTTTATACACGTAGGTTCGTTGTAAAATTTTAAAAATGTTGCTTAACTTTGAATATGAAATGAAACGTCGTCACACCGTCTCCCTGTTGGAGTAGGCAGATAGGAGAGAGTGCCAGACTTTTCTATCGCGACACACATCTTTCGCCTCTTCAACACCCACATGGTTTCTCATACAACTCCTACGATTTCTCTTACTTATTACATTTTCTTCTTTCAAAATACCATCGAATTGATTCAACAATACTTTTTTGGTTTTCTTCTTTCACGCCTTATAATCACATTTGCGTTATATAATTGTTTTGTTAGTATTTCTTCAATCATTCGTTTCACATGCCCTAACCATTTCAGAGCGCTCTTTTTGACCTTACTGAAAACATCCTTAAGTTCACATATATTTTGTAAAAGATTTTTATATTTCAACAAATTTTAGTTGTACTTTCACAATGTATCTTGCAGAGTACTCGAGAGAACACATAACTTTCACTTCCTACATATTTGTATATCTCATCTTCTATTCGGGATTCTCACCTTATTTCAAAATCGTATTCACTTGACCCGTTTTAGTTTTCCTCAATATACCTCTTCCACGCCCACTATGCATTTCTGACTCGTCAATTCAGTTAGTCATTCTTTCGTTATTCATTCTCTCCATATGTTCAAACCCTATTAACGTTCCTTTCATTATTGTATTTACAATACAGTATTTTTTGTATATTCACTTACTATTATATTTATTCCGCTTTGTTTCACACATTGACACTCCACAAATGTTCATTAATCATACTTTGATTTTTATACTAACAAGTTCAAGTTTCACTCCCATACCTCAAAGTAGCTACCAACACACTATTATATTTTTTTCATTTCTATTATTGTACTTTTGATATAGTGCGGTTGTTTTATGTTACGTTGCTCCGTTTACCTTGTTACCTGTTACTAACTTATTTTAGATGTCCGTTTCAACTCGCCTATCACATGTAATTATACTGCCCAGATAACAGAACTCAAAAACATATTTTAGCCTCCCTTACATTAACATACAAACATATTTTAGTCTCCCTTACATTAACATACAAACACATTTTAGTCTCCCTTACATTAACATACAAACACATTTTACAAAACCTCTTTCGATAACCATGACATTCGATTTCGCTATATTCATGTTCAAACTTTATACTCGTATTTATTTCAATCATTCTTATACACCTCCAATTATTTTGTATATCATATACCGAAATAAAATCATTTTTAAATAAATTAAGACCACCTCTGCCTGTATGCAACAAGACCTTATATTTTATAGATACGCAAATATTTTAGAAGTATTTATTCCTAATATTTATATTGGGATGTATTTTAAACACATAAATACTAATTCGTTAAATATTTATATTTGTAATCGCATGAAATAGAATTTTATTTTTATTATTTATTTTTTCTCGAAAATATATTGTATGATTTAAAATGAAAATATTCATGAAAATAGGATAAAAATTGATATTTTTACACTTAGTAGGTACTTTGACGGTTTCACTCTTTACGTATTCTGATGTAACTGAATTTTTTTTTAAATAAATATTATGTGATCATAAAAATTCATAAATAGTTACGTATTTAACATACGAGTAATATATAAATTGTAATTTTCCTGATTAATAAATTAAATTACGAATCCGATTACTTTAAGTATTTCTGATCATTATCATCACGACTGCGTCATATCCCTATCGAGATAGACAGAGATATCCACTTCATTCGATCCTAGCAATCATCATTCGCCTCTGTTAAGTTCATACACCTCGTCATGCATACTTCCTGTTATAAAGACTTTTCCCTCTTCCCTCTTTTAGAATTAGATTAATCATGTTGTGCCACATTTTTCTAGATTGATCTTAACTTATTTTCCTTTCTTTACTACTCATATTGATTATTTTTGTAAATTTTTCACCTTTCATTATTTCTACGTGGCCGAACCCTCTCAATGCGTCTTAAGCGCTATATCTCATTATTTCTTCTGTCATACATTGTTTTCCACACACTCGACGCAATGCTCTTATTTCTGTCTGATTTATCGTACTTTCGACAATTATTTTGCCACGTCTCACTTGCATATCCGAATACTATGACCAGTATTTCATTATGAGTTCTTTTTCTAGTTATTTCAGCTAGTGTTTCTGATAATAAGACATAATTATTTTACAAAATTTAAAGTATAAAATCAAAATTAAATTGTTCTTAATAGTAATTTTAACATATAAATAATTTGAACATAAAAGTATTTGAGTTCCATACACGCAATATAAAAATTGTTAGTTAAATAGTAATTTAAACAAATTTATTTATTTATATTCACTTACGATTTATTTTTTCAATAATTAGTATTATAGTAACTACAGTAAATCTTGAAAAATCTAAAATAAAAAGAAATATTAAAACTTTGATTTTTTTTGTGGGTGCTTACAAACGCAATAAATCCAACAACATAAACGTGACAAAAATAAACAAACTAATAAAAAAGAAGCATTCATGAAAACTTGCAGCAACTAAATTGTATTTTTCCCCCAAAAAATATAAATGTACGTAAATATAAAGATCAGCTCACGTAATCGGATTCCAATTACTTATATATGAAAATTCTGAGATTTTATCTAATAAGAAATATATTTTATCTTTATATCTCGTATATGCTTTGAAAAATGTCATAAAGTGAGTGAAGCTAGACATTTCAACTTCAAATATAACGGAAATTAAAAAATGATTAATTTGACAAATATGTGAGATTGTGATCACTCGCATGAAAGAGTTTTTACGTTTTTTTTTCCAACAAATTCGCACACATTCGAAAATGTAAGGAATAAAAAAACTTGTGCGTAGAAATGAGATTTTTTTAATGAACCCAGCAACAAACTTGTGCTTATGTTGAAAATAAATTAAGAAATATGGAGGGAATTTTTTTAAGAGAAACTCTTACTCGTAAGTCTGTCGTCTTTCTTCAACAAAAAAATGCGAGACATTTCACGTGACCAAATTTAGCGGTTGTTTTTGACAGGCTTCTTAAAAATGGAATATTAAAAACTATTTATCTTCAATTTCACTCCTGAAAAGTTTTTTTATAATTCATAGATACATTTGGAAAATAAATAATAAATTCATCACCATTTTTTTAAACACCATAGAGTTAATATTATTATGAATCAAATTAACTTTTTAAAGAATAAATTTAATGTAGAGTATGATATTTAACGAGGCCATTAGAATTGTGGCTTTTAAAGGAAATTAGAATAAATATTTAAGAAAACATATAATCATGACACAATTTTTACTAAAACTACATGAAAAATATTACTTGAAACATGAAGAAAGCCCGCTTTAAACGCAGTGAATTTTTTTTTCATTCTTGTATACCGTAAAATAAATGTTTTTAATTTTTTTTATCACGGTAATTAGCCCTGATAGTAGTGCTTTGTGAAATGAAATATTAATGAATACGATGACAAAAGGACATAACAATCAAATAACAAATGATGAACTGAAATATTGTTAACCAAAACTACTTCCGTCCGTTGGGAGTATTGAAGGGTATTTATTGATGGTCAAAACATAACAAATCCTTTTTGCACACAATTGATACCTTTTTTTAAAGATGGAGGAATAACAGTCTTTTTCACGATCACAATATCCATTTGACGGGGAGTATCTAAGGAAATAAAAAAAAATATTTATTAAAAAGCACATTATTTAGATATTTTTATACTAAGTGTCCATTTTCAGTAAGGTAGGAATTACTCGTAAGTTCATATTTAAAAATAATCTTGTATCAATCCAGATTTAGCGAAAACATTGTTGGAGCATTATTAAATTGTATGTGCGTAGTTTTAATACGAAGTTTTAAAGCATAATTATTAATTCTTATGAATTTTTATTTGTCGTTTGAAGAACAGAGATAGTAATAAACAAAGTATCAAAATATCTGAAAAGTAGTTTGATATATGAAATCGAATAGAATTTTTAATCGAAGTTGAAAAAACATATTTTTTTACAATAAATTAGAATCCACAATCTGTTCTCGTCAACAGTGTATTTCTTTAAGTCATATTCAATAATGATAAAGGCAATTTAAATAGCGCTGTTTGGAGAACTGACTCAAGGGCAAGACCAGTCTCTCCTTAAATATAATCTCTGGTTAAAATAATATACATGATACAATGTTTAGTTATTTAGCACTTGCTTATTACGAGTATTTCCATGTATTGAATACTATACAATACTAACAAATTTCAGTGAAACGAACGCCATCAACATTTCAGTTTGACAGTAAGATGAACTATTTTGACCTAAATCCATTAGACTCAAAACAAATAATGTTGTTTTCAATTCACCCCACCACTAGTGTTCTGACTTGCAATTATCTACAATATATAGCATCTAGATTAAGAGTGATAAGCTAAAATAATACCTTAATAATGTGAGAGAAGAGGGATTTTGGAAAATCTATTCGATTGAAAGTACTATATTCTACTAAGCACAGTATAATTATTTCACTTTCTCGGGATTGGCAGGGCGGAGTTCTACATTAATCCCAAGGGAGCTGTCATAATATTATATGAACTGTTTGACTAGAGATTCTATAAATTATCGCACTAAGTCGATATATCAATGGGAAACAATAATTCTGTATCGAACCAATTTAATCCATAATGTTGAATTATTACTTGGCAAACTATTTCGACAACCTAATAAATAGTCTTAAAAAAAAATAGTTCGATTACATCGCATAGGTGAAAATAAGATATATCTAAATAAAATCATTTCTAATATAAAATTTTATTCAGTTGAAAAACTAAATATTTAACTCATATAAGTTTATTATCGTGTATTTTGATTAAATTACCGAACCATGGTTACACCCAACATATAAAAAATTATGACTCTTTAGTTAGCTAAGATATACGAGTATAAATTATATTCATATAAATAATTTATAAGAATATTTAAAATTTCCCGTGCTATAGTACATATTTTTTTATCAATGTTTAAAAAAAAGTGCGCTGTAGAATTATCCTATGAATTTCTTCAAAACATATTTTAGATATTATCGATTTTCTGGAAGTGTGTCGTCCTTCAATTACGAGTATAATTGATTTTTTCTGGTTGTCTTAACATAATCAAAAACGCTTAGATTTGTTCTCTTGTCCTGCCATTTTACGAGTATATTGAGAGTACGCTGTGAATGGTGAAACTTTTCCAGCATTATGAAATGTTTTCTATAGATGATACAAGTTTCACATTGAATGCTAAACATGTATGGGGGTACGAACAAATTATCGCTCAAATTATGGTTTTCTTTATTTTGATAATATGCCAGGATAAGCATTTGTAATATTTGCTTATATGCCAATATTTTTTTGATAAATATTGTAAAAAAATAATATTGTCTGAAAATTATCGTCCCGACTCGTGTATACTCGTAAATCAAATTTACAACAATTTTTTCTTGCAAATATAATACTGTGAGTACCTACATATTTACAAATTGCAAAATATCTCTTGTATAAAAGTTTCCCTTTTCTTTGCCCGCAAAACTTTCAGTTTCTTTTACCGTTGTATGAATTTGAATTATATGTTTTATTCACCTTCCTCCTATTCTTTTCTTTCAACTTGAAATATTCAACGCATTTCGCAACATTCTTCGTCTTCAACGTTATTAAGATAAGCGTCCCCTCCTTTTGTGATGATATTCTCAAATTTTAAGTGCTATTTCAAAACCCTTTTATATTTGTAATGATATAAAAATTAAAATTGTTACCATTTTATCTGTAACCTCTGAATTGAAACATTTTCACGAAAAATGAAGCAAACGGTTTTTGGGCAGTCTATTTGATTGGTTTAGCTTGAATAATAGGTTAAAAATATATTAAATAAATTTTTATAAAAAATACATAATTTTTACCAAGCCTGTTTTTAGAACTAAACAAACGAGTAATGTATCCAGAGAGTCAAATCAATATATTTTTTGAAGCATCAGTTCTTGCGTATGTACAGACAAAACATCGATTTTATTGTTAAATATAGATTGTAATTAAGATTTTCAGGGTGTAAAATAAAACAACTTTTAGTTCGCCTCAGAATCAATATATTGTTTTGTGCGCCTTATATTACGAGTATTGACTTTTTTAAGTGAATGTATTATTTCACCATTCTGTTATAACATACACAGTACAACCTGGCTGGCTTATTGCAGCGGATCAATATGTTTAAGTGAATGTACGAGTATTATTTCACCATTCTGTTATAACATACACAGTACAACCTGGCTGGCTTATTACAGCGGATCAATATGTTTAAGTGAATGTACGAGTATTATTTCACCATTCTGTTATAAAATACACAGTACAACCTGGCTGGCTTATTGCAGCGGATCAATATGTTTAAGTGAATGTACGAGTATTATTTCACCATTCTGTTATAACATACACAGTACAACCTGGCTGGCTTATTGCAGCGGATCAATATGTTTAAGTGAATGTACGAGTATTATTTCACCATTCTGTTATAACATACACAGTACAACCTGGCTGGCTTATTGCAGCGGATCAATATGTTTCAAATAACCTGAAATATGCCAAAGGTCTATACATGACAAACTTTTTATTTCGTTAACATCGGGAAAAGAATCTGAAACTATCGGATATGAGTTACGTGGCACACCTCTTGACCGAAGGTCTTAAATGGTTATCATTAATAAAGTTCATATTTGCTCATAATTTTTTAACGCATACCAGCTCTCATGAATAAACTGGACTAGGTCATTTAGATATGGTAGTAAGGGGTCTGTTAACCATACTGTGGTGATTTTATTAGATTGCTCTTTATAATAAAAAAAACATGACGGTACTGATGATTTGCGAGAAATATTGGACTTTTAAATATTTCCGATGATTTATTTAGAGTCAAAAATGTCTGATAATTGAGATTTAAAATATTAAATCATACAACGACAACCGTAGAGTAGAAAAATATATTATTAATCTGGAACATTTAAAAGTGGATCGGTCTCAGAGACAAGCAACTTCTAAAGATTCTAATAACAGGAAAAGCATTGCATAGTCCCACAGAAATATAAATACACACAAGTCAGTGCATGAATATAAGCACGGTGGGAAAAAAATACGTTGGCTAATTTTCATCACTTTTGTTTTCTTTTTTCCAGCTCAATATTTCATTTGATGTTATTTGAAATTCTGACAATCAGTTAATGTTTAATAGCTTTGGGATGTTAAACCATCTTAATAAAAATTATTTATATGGAATAAATATAACTACAAGGGTGCAAAAAATAAGTGGAGCCGGAAATGAAATGAAAAAAAAAAACAAAATAATTGGCCGCATGAGATTTGCAGTTTTCTTTTAAAAGGGAAGTCTCTTTATAAATTCAATTTATGTAAGGCACACACGACCGTTTATATCTTTTACTAAAAAATGTTGCGTGATTCAAGTTTTGCGCTAGTTTTTATAATAAATAATTCACCAAAGATCGGAGTCCAGAAGAAATTCTCTAGAGTGAAACAAGCGCCGCGCCGTACTAAAGTTCGCTACTCCGGCCTCCGTATTAAATTCTTCAAGTGTCATAAAAAGTACATTCTTCTTCGGAGGCCGCTTATTTATGTTGCCTCTGTGGAATTCCAGTTAAATGTTCACAAAGAAAACCTTTGTTGAATACGTTTTAGAAATTTAACACAAAACACTATTACTTTGTTGAATTGCTAAGAAATTACCCAAAGAAAGTTTTTAAAAGCTGTAATAATTTAAAGAAAATTTTACATATCCAAGAATCATAATATTCCAATTCATTTAAAATTTAAAGCCCGTTTTGCTATTAAGTATTATATTTTCATTGTATACTCTTTTAACCAACCAGAAAGATGTTAAAGAGACCTGAGTGGAAATCAGAATGGGCCCTTCTTAAAAAACTTGGTTTTAACGATAATTGAATCTGTGAACCTCGGATCAAAAGAAAGGCGTCTTGCCAACTAGGCCATAGAAGTACATACTGTTGTCACCAAAAAAGAAGAAACCTTAAGTTACTGCAATTCGTTAAATATCAATAAAAGAAAGAGAAGATCTTTTCTCATGGAATAGATTTCTTCTGGCTGTTGGAAAGCTAACATACTCGTAGTATGTGCCTTCAGGAGGTTTATCATATTGCCTAATTCAAAAGGTTCATCATGATATAGAGAGCGCCCCAAGACTTCGTTCACTACACAATGCTATAAAATATCACTGTTGTGCACGAAAGTTTTTTTAGTTTGAAAACTTTTGTTCAAAGCTTATTTGGTTTTGCTAAAATAATACGAACATTTTTTTTAATATATGTAATATTGAATAAACACAATGTCGTTTCTTCAGTAAAATAATAAGTAACTTATTTGGTTTTGCTAAAATATTATGATTTTTTTTAAACTTGGTAATATTTGATAAACACAGTGTCGTTTATTCAATACAATAATAAGTTTATCATTGTAATTGATCAAAACAAATTACCGATATAACAGAAAAGTAGGGTAAAATTAGATGAGATTACGTGAACCGAATTTCTCCGAATGATTTCCCAGAAGTTAGTATTAGCGGTGCTCACCCTTCATACTCTTCTAACCCTCTTTCCGTGGAAATTCCCAGAGGAATAATCCATAGATTTCCAATCACCTCAAGCCTGGTCTTATACACGCATGGAAGAATAAATAAATATTGAACAATCATTTAATACGTTTGATATTATGTCACTTGATTATTTTTTAATGTTTCAAATACTCTCGATTATTAATTTCATATTTTACAAGAAATATTTTTTTTAATGAACCGGCTTAACTTTTTCGAGTTTCATGAAAATACGAGTATATGATTAAATTTACTTTGTAAATTTCTTTCATCGTTTTTTTAAGTTCTAAGTTTTCAAAGAGATCTGTTTAATTTACAATAATAAAGGATAACTTAAATCCATTAACCATTATTTAACTGTTTCTACAAGGTACACTCGCCACCTTGCATCCTTCACACGATATTTAGTTATAAGAGTTATTTTTTCAATTGCCACACAATATCAAAGTAGTGAAATTCACAAAGCATGTACAATTTGCACTTATTTAGAATATCGTTGATAATTCCGATGTATTTATTTGCTCAAATTGTTTCTGTTTGTTACTCACGGAACTTTTTATAATTTAAACGCGTCAATATTAATTTACTAACAACAGTTGCCCGATATATGGTATTTCATCAATCGTAAGAATGCAACATTTGGGTAACTGCATGACTGGATTGAAAGATATTTTTAATGTAAATGTTAGTGAGTTCAAGTGCACCTTTCTTCGGCGTTTCCTTAATCTTAGGTCTTCCATGTTTTATTTACATTGTATCTTAAGCATAATATATTTTGTTCCTTTTTTTGTATAATAATTTGCCCTATAATTTCGTATTCTCGTTGACTTTGGTAGATATTTTGTTTTCAAGTTTTGTATTGTTGATTGATTTTATTAGATAATTTTTTTGTTTTCGATTTTATTAGATAATTTTTTTATTGATACTTTCGTGCACCTGATTTTGAAAGATATATATTATATTTTGAATATAGATTACATTTTGATTATAGATATAGATTATATTTTGATATTTTATCTATAGTTTTATACATTTTACAGTGATTATGAATAGGACATTAAAGGGTCGTTTTTTGTGTACATAATAATGATCATAATATAATTTCCTGATGTAATAATTGAATATGTTTTCTTATTAGAATGAATTTGTTTTAAAATTAATTATTTTTTTTATTTTTTTAAGTATTGTTCACTGATACCATTTAAATCTAGTAACCTCATTCTCAGAAAGTAGTAAACATTTATTCACCCTTTTTTAACAAGTAAACATAATACCTATTCATCCTTTAAAAAAAAGGAATTCCACTTTAGTTCTCCAAATAATTAAAGCATTATTTGATGAGGACAATGATGATATAAACAGATTAATGAATTTTGTATTGAAAAAAATATTTCTAGATCAAAATAGGCTATACCACGAATAATAAAGTTTACAATACAGTTATTTAAAAAAATATTTGTGATAGCCCTACATTTTTCGTAGTGTATTGAATTGAACTAAATGTCTTTCTTTATAAGTTTATAACTAAATTTTGTTGTATCTTATAAAACAGCCTATTTCCCGTTTAAAAATAATTTAATTGTGATAAACGTTATGCATTAAATTCCCCATTATAGAAAATAAAAGGTTTTATTTATTATTAGTTAGATCCCTTCAAAATCGATATGCACCTAATTTAACATTTATGGATGGATCCAAAATAATCCGAACAAGACTACATATACTAGTTGTTAAGTAAAAGCAACATTTTATTGAGTTCAAAAGAACATTTCTAAACCACAAAACTCGAAATTCATAACATCAAAATATAATTAATTATACTCGTAATACGTTTGTAATTGCTTCAAGCAGGTATTTATTTATTTTATGTACAATATTAAAATGAGAATTCATGAAAATCTATAACTATTTTCCAATTACTTTCGAACATTGTTTTTGTATTTTAATTTATGTGGCTTAGTATTTTCTAAATATTTTTTTCAAATATTTTTCGTATTTTTTTTGGATTTCAAGAACATTTTTTTGTTTTAATTTTTTGTTCTGTTCGTTAGTATGCAGATTAAAAATGAAGTAAACACAACTTTCCTCGTTACCCTATTGTTCGACCTTTTATTACGAAATCAGGGGGGTGTATTATTTGATTATGATTATCATAAACTTTTCCCTTTGCTCCCCAACTCTTTTATCTGTTATTCTTTACAGACTCTGAAAGTTTGGGATAATATTGAATATTTATCAGACCTGCCCATAAAAAGTTTTCGAATATCCCTAACAATTTTTCTGAATTAACATATTGTTAAAGGTCTTTTGGTTTTTATGTAACAAGTACATAAAAAATGTAAAAAAACGTCTACATATTTTAACGATTTATGAGTGAGATATGATATATTACAAAATTATTTTGATTCTGTACTGTGAGTTTTAAACGAAATAATTATATTGGTGTTTATTAATAGTGGGATTAATATTTACGTTGTTGGGTTCATTATGGTCCTTCTCGACAGAATAACGAACATATCAGTTGTATAGTGATTAAAAGACTCTTCATGTCTTGTCGAAAATGTTACGCGTTTGTCCAATCAAGGGCTCGCGCTCCGCTTAAGTAGAAATTACGTACTAGCTTTTCCAGTTCACTGCTCTTCATTTTTCACGTTATCCTTTACTGCCATAGTGTTCGGCTCTGAAACCAGCTGCCGTCCTTCTTCCCGATATCCCCTCGTATCTTCTAGCCTCTGATGAAATTATTCATTTTTGATATATTGTAGTCCTCAAATTTATACACCGAAAGTGTAATACAATAAAATAAAACAAACAAATTGGGCCTGGACTTTTAAGTAAACGAACAATTTCATAACGTTAAAGGTAAAATAAAAACGTCAAAGGTAAAACCTATACTTGGAAGTGTTATTATTAAGAAAATTAATAATATAAGTTTTATTTAAGTTAATTTTTAATTGATTATATTTTATTGTGAATATATGCTTGAATATTTATAACTAATTGTTCGAATAAAATTAATTATGAATAAGACATTTTTTCCACAAAAATACAACGGAATGGTATATTTGTTTGGTAAGTCCGATTTTTTTCTGTATGCCGTTGCAATATGTGTATGTCAGTGCAATCTAAAACTATATTTTTCAAAAAAGCATACATCACAGTATAGCATAATTGGCGGCTCCAGTGATGAACGCTTTTATAAAATAAATACCTCGTAACTATAAGTGAATTATGGTTGAACACGTTTGTTGTTTGCAATCTCATTTATTTCCCTGAAAACACACAGTCTTGAAAGATAAATCTCTGAAAATAAAAAAAAGGTTTAATGGCAAACCAATCCTAATTCTTATATATCGTCATGCGCAATCGGCTACACTCTTTTTAACATTATTTTTGTTTCTGCACACCGCTCTTAAAACCAATTAGAAAATATATTCGTTCGAAATCGAATCCGAGGCGCCAGTTTGTCACGTAAGACTTTTGAACATAAGGTCATTAAATTCGTCATTGTTTAGTATAATGTTAAAATATTCAAACGAAGTTAAAAGTCGAAGAAATTTTTTTTGTCATAATTTTTTTTAAATATAAAACTTTTTCATTTTGAGAAATGTTCGGCGACAACTTCAATCCATTTGCTGTTTGCTTTTAAAATATTGAAATGGAAATATTATTTTTCCTTTCAATCCCTGTTTTTCTTTATCTTAAAACGTTATCGGGGAGAAGTTTTATGGAGAAAGTAAAAAAAGAGACCTGAAAACTTGGATCAACGAATGTATCTTCTTTTATGATTTTTTTTTCAACAGAAATACTTGCAGCACCTAGACAAAACGACTGTTGTGCTAGTATAATCCAACGGGGAAAAAGAAATCTGAAGCCCATAAAAAAATAAAAAAGTTCTTTATATAATATTCAGATACTTTCAAGAATTCAATGTAATATATTTCGCCATATGTAAAGTAAATTTAGAAACCATAAACATTTTTTCTTGAAATGAATAAAAAAATACATAAATTTGAAGATAATTATAAAAAGATGACACGTTCAGCACGCGTTAGCTATGAAATATATTACATAATACGCGCGTTGTTTACAATATAATTTTCCATAATAACAACTATGTAAATTAAGAATAATAAATGTCTCATCTTTAGTTCTCATTACTTTCGTAAGAAAATGTATAATCTCGATTCTTGTTAATCAAAGTATACTTTCATTACGTTAATGTTTATTTCCAGTCAACAGAGTTCACTAGAAATTTCCCGAGGAATAAAATTGGAACGTTTTATATCATCCGTCGAAATTATTTTCACGACAACATCCAATTTAATTACCTCAACAATGTCAGGAATTATTTTCATTTAAATGATAAAATATTATATTACTATTCTTCAAACTTTCAAATGAAATGTCAGTGTACCTTTATATAATTCTTGAATGTTGCCGTTTACTTTTCTTAAGAAAAAACTGTGAATATATTATTTGGATTCAAGAGAAAATTCCTAAATAATATAATATCACCGGACTAAGAAAATCACTTTAAAACAATATGGAATACAGTGAGGTTTGAACTCACATCTGTTTTTTATTCGGACTGGTGATTTATTCAATTAATCTACGCACCCTTTGATGAACAGTATGATTCATGTACCGCTACATTCCATCGCGGAGACTATTTATTCTCCAATACTCGTAGATATCCTCTTTTTATTGTCATACTGTTTTTGGTCTATACCTATAGAAAAAATGTTGTTTATTTGTTACTACGACAAAGCAGAAAACTTTCCAATGTATAGAAAACATTGTATAGGAAGCTGATTTTAACTGACTGGAAAGATCTTGAAGACGAAGAGTAGGCATACACCAATTACACATTAACCCTTCCTGTTCTGTGATGTGTAACTAGTACACATTGCTTCTAAAACTTTAAAATCTCTATAAATATAATAAATACTGGGTTCAGATTTTAGGTATTCCTCCGTAATACAATACATTTACGGATTGAATGAAAAAAATATTAATAATAATTAACACTTATCGGCCACATCAGATATATTTTGTGAAAATCGGGAATAAATTCACCAATATAACCAAACGTGTGCCAGTGTGTGACGTAGGTATATTCATTCTAAAAAACCGTTATGGGTGAAGAAGCGACGCTTTTCACGTCTCACTCTCACTCTACTTCGGTACATGGGAATGCAAGAAATAGAATCTCAGTTCGCTCGCTTCTCTAGCTTCAATAGCTCGCGGGCTTTCGTTTGAGGTGGTCGTTTCGCCAGTTTTGTGAACGTCGGCCGATGTTTTTTTTATGTTTTCAACAATAAAATTTCAATTATTATCACTTATGATATCAAATTTAAGCGATTGGCTATGAATATTCTTATTTTTCCGATTTTAAATCGCTTATTTTTACATCTGTTTTGATGTGTATTGAATACACAGCACCGGAACGCGCGGATTTTTTTAGCACAGGAAGGGAAAGGTTAATAAAAATATATATTTTCAGTTCGAAAAAAATGAAATTGTATCATATTATAATTTCGTCACATAAAATACAACCTGAAATGTATATTGTCATCTGGCAATCTCTTCCAATCAACCAGAAATGGGTTTAACAGATTTTCAACGAACGAAACCCTTTCTGGAAAAAAATTAACCAACGGGAATTCATTCCGCAACCTCTGGGATGAAATATAAACGCCATACTAACCAAACTACGGAGGCTTAAGTATATTGATAAAGTACACGTCAAATTAATATTTTTCAATACACCCTTACAAATTAACAAATGTTAATCAACGAATAAATTCTTGTTGGATTTCCAAGGACGCTGTGACAAGGACTGGCATGACGTCTTATCTAATTGACGTCATTGTGCTGACTAAAACAGAGATATATATTTTTCAAGCTCTGTATTTGATCAGTATCAAATGTAAACTTTAACGTAAACACTCGTTAGCTTTATTAAAAACGATTCTCAAGCATCTCTTGATGAGTATTTATACGTATAACATAGTATTTGTATGGGATTCAGTGTTATACTCGTACTAATAATACAATGTTTCTTAAAACGTATTTAAAACCAAATAGGAACATATTATATTTGTAAACTTTCATAGTATAGTCTTGAGATTACATAAAGAAAACCATAACCTATAAAAATATAATGAAAAAAGTAAAAGGCCTAACTTTGTTTTTTTTTTTCATTATACTTTTTAACACATTTAATCATTCACTGTGTCTTCCTCAGGAGTGCTAATTAAACTAAATTACATGCTACTTATTATATTAAAAGAATATGGCGTGATTGATAAATTATAAAGTGCAATTGCATCGCTGTGTGAAGACAGTAGTGCATGTGTAAATGGGGAACTTACTCAGTAGTTTAAAATTACTAAAGGTGTAAAGCAAGGATGTATGATATCACCTTAGTTGTTTAATTTATATGTAGATCTACATGTGCGCGATTTAAAAGATAATAGGAGAGATGGAAGACTGAGTGGAATAAATGTATGGGGACTACTGTATGCAGATGACGTGGTTACACTTGCTGAAAATGAAGGATTTAAGGAGTATATTTAGTGATCTATATGAGAGATGTCTAGTAAAAGGATTAAAAATGAATGTAGTGAAATTAAAGGTTATGGTTATAAAAATAAGTGAGGTATAAAGTGTGTGCGATGTATCGGTTAACTCAGAGAAACTGGAGCAGGTTTATGAATTATGTTATCTGAGCAGTATGTTTACAAGTAATGGGCGAATCGAAAAGGACATTGAAAACAGGGTAGCGACAGAGAACAAGGTAAATGGAGCACTCAATATTATATATAAAAATTGCGCAATATCAACATAAGCAGAAATGAGGATACATAATAGTATGTTGGTGCCCACCTTGACGTATGGAAGTGAAACTTGAACTTGGTAGAAGAAGGATACAAGTAAGATTAATGATGTAAAGCTGCGGGTATGGTATTACGTCCCTTTGAATATCATGAAATATTTATTATTTAAATTAAAAATTCAAGTGCAACCCAACTAGGAACGAGGATAATTATTTTTGGCGCTGTATTTGCAGCATTAATCATTTCTACTAATTGCCATGTTTTATCTAGTCTAAACTGACTAGGATTAAATCTATAAGTAACGGCAAGATCTTAAGTAACAGACAACATACGAATACATGATGATTAATATTCAAAGGCATTTTACATCTACCTCTAAGTAAATTAAATGTGTGGGGGGGATGCTGGTTTGTATAAAATATAAGTAGTTACGAAAAAATAAGATAAAACATTTATGAAAAATATGAATTTCTTTACTCAAAATCGACGAAACTTATTGAGCCTTAATTGATTCAAGATATACCGAAAAAACCACGTCGTTTTCAGTCAAAAAAGAAGGCGATGCTCACGGTTTTCATGAATTGCAACGGTATTGTGCATCATGAATTCTTGCCAGAAAAACAGTTAGTCAACAAAGAGTATTATTTGGGCATTATAAGACATCTGCGTGAAGCAATTCGCCAAAAAAGACCGGATTTGTGGGCAAACAACTCGTGGATTTTGCACCACGATAACGCACCGTCGCACAATGCGATCCTTATCCGTGAGTTTTTGACCAAAAACAACACGGATACTATCCAACAGCCTACGAATTCACCTGATCTGGCTCCCTGCGACTTTTTCCTGTTCAACTGACTTAAAAAACCACTTCGCGGAACGCGTTACAGCACCCGAAAGGATGTCATGAAAAAATCGAAGACGGCTCTGATGGACATACCGAAATTGAGTACCAGCGGTGTTTCGAGGATTAGATCAAGCGCTGGCGTAAGTGCGTTACAGTTGATGGAGAGTACTTTGAAGGGGACCACAACGATTTTGATGAATAAACTTGTTTTTTTGATTTTATGAATAAAGTCCTAAAACTTTTTGATCAAGGTAGTATGGGAAAGAACCACAGAAATTCGATAACACAAGAAATAAAATAAAGTATTGTGTTACATTTTTATTGTATACAGTATAACTTGGTGGCCTTATTACCATGTGGCAATGATTCCAACCAATCAGTGACAAGTGAAGAGGTCCACTGTTTTTGATCGAACATTATTATAGGAAAGAGGCACATTGTTTTTGTTCGAACGTTATTATAGTAAAGAGGTATACTGTTTTTGATCGAACGTTTTTATAGGAAAGAGGTACATTGTTTTTGATCGAATGTTATTATAGGATAGAAGTGTACTGTTTTTCATCGAATGTTTTTATAGGATAGAAGGGCACTGTTTTTCATCGAATGTTATTATAGGAAAGGGGTACACCGTTTTCGATCGATTGTTATTATAGAATAGAAGTGCACTGTTTTTGATCGAATGTTATTAAAGGAAAAAAGTGCACTGTTTTGATCGAATGTTATTATAGGAAAGAAGTACACAGTTTTTGATCCAATGTTGAGACTTAAGTCTTCTGGACACAATTAAAAAATCGCATTCGCTTTGCAAAATTCAATTTTATCGTTTTATCCTCACTCGTCTCGATATTTTGCTCTCACACTCATTCGCTATCTTGCTCTCCGTCTCACTCTTACGAAAATCAGATGTAACATTTTTGACTTTTCGTTCCAGATAATTTTTTTTGGTTTTGTGTATTTTCAAATCTTTTTTTTCGATCCTTATAAAGATTCGGATAAAAACAATACATTTGCTATTTATTCGGACTTCAATTTTATTATCAAACATGGGATGTTCGGTCCTCATCGAAGTCCACTGGTCGTCCGGAACGCTCCATGTCTTTCAGGTCCAAATTACCGTCTTTGAAATGCAAAAACCATCGACGAGCTGTCCTTTAATTCATAGCATCTTCACCGTACACTTCGCAAATATCGCGAGCAGCTTTGGCAGCTTTATTACCTCTATTGAACGCGAACAGAGTGCCGGGAGACATTTTAAATAATTTAAAATGTCTCCCGGCGTCTTTCCTACTTTACGTAACGCAATTACAGCGATACGGTTTTCTTTACCGCCCCACTCCATGTTTACTGGTCAACGTTCAGTGACTAACTGATTATAGCATTACCACAAGGGATGGAGAATTACCTAAAAAAAGGTTTTAGGTTTCTACCTGATATTGTTTAGATTTTATAAGTATCTGAATTTGTGTAACAGTATTTATGGCAGGACTATGTAGAAAACAGTTTAAATATCCGTCTGAACTTTATATTTGTACGTTTCATGGCATATGAAAGTCTCCTTCACTTCCCGCTTCCTGCAATATTATTGATAAATTTGATTTCAATGTTTTTTTGTATTGTATAACACTTCTGCTGACTGTAGGCCGAGCGCAACACCAGATGAGAATAGTGATGTCGGGTAAACCACTAAAGAACACCAAGGAGTTTGTCTACCTCGGGAGCAAAATAACATGGGACGGTCGGTCCAAGAGCGAGGTCGACAGCCGTATACATCAGGCTAGACTTGCATTTAATAAAAGGTCGAAAATAATAGAATCAAATAATATAGACCTAAAACTGAGAATACTCCTCATCAAGACCTATGTATGGAGTATCTTGATGTACGGCTGCGAGACATGGTGTCTATCCGAAAGAGATAGACGAAGACTAGAGGCTTTTGAGATGTGGTCCTATAGAAGACTATTAGGAATTTCCTGGAGAGACCGCATCACAAATGAAGAGGTTCTCCAACGAATCGAAGGAGGAAGGCACCTACTCAGGATCCTGTCCGAAAGGCGTGCAAGATGGATCGGTCATATAATACGACAAGAGGGCCTCTTGCATGCCATAATGGAGGGTACGACCGAGGGGACAAACTCTAGGGGACGCCCACGCCGAGTACCTGGAGGACCTGTTGGTGGACGTGCGCTGCTCAACATATACAGATTTAAAAAGAGCCGCACAGGACAGGGGGGAATGGAGGAGAAGAGTTGAAATTGCTGCAAACCAGTCTTAGGACTGCAACCACGGAGGAGATAACACTTTCGTTGCATACTATACAATCTAGTGGGCTTATTGCTATGTGACAATATCTTGCAAACAACCAAAAATATATATTTTTAAACCGGGTGTCAACGAGAATCGTACCCGCAACCTTGGATTTGTAGACAGACTTCTTACCAATTGGATCACCAAGGTCGATGTGCATGTGCATACTTAAAGTTAGTACCTCTGCAATCTCCGTTTTATTATAAGTTGAAAAATACATAAATCTAATACGAAAAGCCACGGTTCGTTTGAGCGCATTTCGTCATTAAACTTAGTTAAGACGATTTTTTAAAATTATTTTTTCCTTTATAACGGTTGAGGACTTTTGTTAAACCCATATTGACTTTTTTAATTAGTTCTCTTCTACATGTCACATCAAGTCACCCTGTATGATACACCAAATTACCATCGACCATAAATAACTTTACAAATTTTCGTAATTTATAATCTAAGCCTTCCGTTAACACTTAAAAAATATCAGACTTCTGTTCAATTTCCCTTTTTATTGAATGTTCCGTTTTAACCCTATTTTATTTTTCCCGGAAAAAATGTGAAACAAAAGGAAAAAAAAGTAAAGAACCTTTGACTTTTAATTATTCCAGATAAAAGAGAGAATGAGTCATTTTTTTCGTTGAATAAAAATAAATGATTTCCACAAAATGGATTTTTAACGCGTCGGCCCATAACAAATTCAAGTGCCTTTTAATTATAGCACAGGCTAGGAGCAAATTGTATTTATACAAGTCGAATGAAAAATAGAATAAAAATGTTAAAACTGCCAGGGGAAGAATAACAGAGTGTAAAAAATCTCACCATTATTCTTACCAAGAGTGCGTATTTTTTCCCCGTCGTCGTTTCTTAAGTAGTAAATTATTCCACGAAAATGAATTGCTATTCATTCACATAACACATTTTTCGAGAAGAAGAACGTAGAAAATGTAATTTTCTGCATTCAAGTAAAAGATGGTCGTTATCACACGAGATCCTTGTAAATAAAAATAATTGTTTTCTTCTTCTTGCGGTAAATCTTTTATATGTTTTTTAGAATGAAAACCACTCCTCCATCTTTTCGTGGATTTCTCTCTCTCTCTGGTGATCGACTTCTTATGAAGTAGTTAGTTATGGAGTTGAAATTATACGAAGAATCCGGATCTCATCCATTTTTTGAACGTGATCCGCCAAAAACTGGTTCTTGTTGTTTTTGAATGATCAAAGGATATATCTGAATAAGGTTTAGAATGATCAAAGAATATATCTGAATAAGGTTTTGAATGATCAAAGGATATATCTGAATAAGGTTTTGAATAATCAAAGGATATATCTTAATAAGGTTTTTAGAATTCAGATATATTCCTTTCATCTTGTCTCAATATTTCAGGTAAGACATTCAGTCAAACATTCAGAGATAAGGAAAATAATTTTTCTATACTGAAAACATGTATCTTTATAGCATCAACAACGATTAACTTTTCTTAGAATTGAGAATACACGTCTTTGCTGATGACATGAATAACAAAAAACTCTCAGAAGCTATACACTGAAATATAATGATAATACCTATATATTTTTAACACCGAAAAAAGAAATACATGCATTCATAGAACAATATATTGAAAAATAAATATTTATTCCCACATATAATAAAAAAAACAGACGACCATCAATATATAACGAGTATGTACGTGACAATTATTTCTAACTAAACACGACAAATTAAAATCAACACACGATTTACTAAAATACCTATATATGGCAATTAAATGCCGAAGTAACATAAAAGAAAAAGAAAAATGATCTTTTACATTTGAAAACCATAGTACATGCCACACTTAAGGTCATAAATAAAGTAACCTGAAAGAAGTTTGCATAAAAAATATTCCACGAAATTTAAAAATAATGATTTCTTGTGCATTGAATTCGACAAACATATGTTACATCAAAGAAGAAACTGGACCAGATCATTTCATTTTTATAGATGTTGATTTCATATTTTTTATAATAACAATTACATAAAACCATAAACCGTGACACCGAAAATAAAAATGATTTACTTGATTTTTCTACCTACACTGACATGAAAATAGTTACACGTATTGCTTCAAAAGTTTCATGTTATTGAAATCATTGGAAATCTGTCATAATTTGTCGTCAAACTTTTAAAACATACAATATCTGTACTAAATGTTAACAATCCATGTGAAGTATGACTTTTTGTATGTGAAACATTTGTTTTAAATACTGGAAAGAATATTATTAGGTAGAAAAAAACTAATCAGAATAAACAGGAATAAATATAATATGATAGTTTATATGCAGTTTTTTCCAGTGAACTTGAAAATATTGGATAAAAAATTTAGATTTGAATATAATGATAGAAATTAAAAGATAAACTGATTTTATTGTACGAGTATTACACTTTTACTATATACAATACAACCTGGCGAGTTTATTGCCTCTCTTCCAGCCGACCAGAAAAGTGTTAAAGAAGGTTTAAGTGAAAACCAGAATGGAACTTTTTTTTATTTAATAAAAATGAATAAAAATCTGGATACTAAAGGAGATCAAACCCACAACTCCCGGTTAGAATACAGGCGGCTTATCAATTGAGCCAATGGAGTAATCGATTTTATCTCCTCTTCCAATGAAAATTGAAGTTTAAAATGAAAAAGATCGATGTGATTTCCATTCAAAATTGGTATGCTGTTAGATTATAACCTTTTTGTTATGCAGTTAGATTATAACCTTTTGTTATGTGGTTAGATTCTAACCTTTTTGGTACATTTTTTAAAAATAATCGAGGAAAGTAAAATCAGGTAGAAATATAATAGCAATTTCGTACGACAAATATTTTTAAATCACATTTAATTTATATTTGTGGGTGAGAAACTAATCAATATATAAATGTGTTCCAATTATTCATATTTATCTCGAGATGTCTAAATAAGAAATATAAAATTTAATACAACAATTCAAATAACGATACAAGGTTTTGAATCAAAAGTGCACTAAAAACACTTTTGTTTTAAAATCTGTCTTAGCCTAGCCTAAGTGTGAACGTCAGTACATATAAGGTTATACACAAATGTTCTAAGAAGGGATATCCACCGGTGTGAAGAGTAAAAAAAAATAATAAGAAAGATAGAGCGTGTGAGAGAGGTCATGCTGATACAAAATAAACGAGAATAACGCATTAAGTATTGGGGTTTACTAACGAACAGGCAGAGAAAGGTACAAGGATCATATGAATAAGCGGTGTTATTCATATATTATTTTTACTTCGATCAAGTACATAGTTGAAGTGAGAGGAAGAGAGAAAACAAAGCATGCTCGGAATGGTTTATATAAACTAGCTTGGGGTTAACACAGACATACAAAATATGGACGTTTTAGACTCACTATCCTGTTAGTAGTTAGTACAACGTTAGGCGCGGGCCCAAGGCGGGCGGGCGTGCGGGAAGGAGCGCCCCTATAGGGAAGTGGACGATGAAAAATCTTCGTAAGAGTCTGAAAAATTCACATAAACACATACAATGTTTAAGTACAAACATGTGTTATTGTTAAATACAAGGTTAGCACTCTATACAAGATTAATATGTTAAGGATGTTATTTGTTCAGTTTCTTCATGCAGTTTCTTTTAAAATTAAACAAGTGTAACATGTAACTTGGAAAACTTTCTCACGACTCGACCGAAACCCACATTGCTATGTTCGAAGATGCGTTTTAATATTTATGACATTATTTACTCGAACGTTCGAGATAAAACATTATTAATGTAGTTTATTTATATTAAATCGAAATAACAAAGTGGGAAAAATATATTTCTATTCAATATTTTAAAATTTTCATACTACTGAATATTTTCTTTTAATCTTTACCCATATCTTATCAACAGAGTCATCACCATCATCAGTGCCATAACCCAATATGAGTCATGCTTGTAAAATTTGGGACCAATATTGTCTGTGAGCGGCATCTTTTTTCCAGTTTATCACCCCCGGGGTATAACATTATCTCTTCACCGTCGATCTGTTTTAATTGAAAGGTACTCGTTATTTTAAGCCTTGCTTATTTTTAGCCCTATTTTTTGTCGGATTTTTACAATAAATATTTTACAGCCATCATTCGAGATGCGTTAGTTAGGTTAGGAGCTAATAAATAATACGTACGAGTATGTTGAGAAATTCCGATGATGTTTAAACACGCAAGATCTTCAAAAACATATAAAAAACTTGTTGGGCTTATTTTTAACCAACCGAAAATACATATGTTGAAAGACCTTGCGTGAGAAAAATCCGATTCGGCGTTTTTTTTTATTTTAATTACACCATATTATAGAGTACAACCTGGTGAAATTTTTAGCATGTGGTAATCTTTCAAGCGACCAAAAATATGTTAAAGAGGCATGAAGTAAAAACTAGATGGATTTTTTTTAAAGGGTCCTAACGGGAATCTAGACCGTAACTCCAGACCGGACAATCGCTATCTTATAACGAGGCCACGGAGGTCGTTATTGTGATATAAAGCTAGTTAATCAGAAATAAAATCACAAAATAGTGAAACGCAATACGAATCTAGCTTAAAAGGATAAAAAAAGTAAAGCACGTTTATCTACAATAACATTTTAACACGTTGGGTTTAAGTCATGTTTTTAAAGTATTATTTATAGTTAAGGCATTAACATTGTTGAGGTTTAAAGACATTGTATTGTAATTTGTTTTATCAAACACTGTTTATTCCACTTTTTCTACATTCCACAAAAAGTGGAATAAACAGTGTTTGATAAAACAAATTACAATGTTTTTAAAGGACTTACTTGCCAAATATTCTTCCATCGTTTCGCGAGCTTTCTCTTTTAAACATGACCTAGGATATTAACATCTTGAAAATTTCAGAAAATGTTTTTAAAGAAAACATTGGTTGATTCGGCTAAACAATGATTTAATATTTTGCTTCATACTGTACATAATACAAAACTTAAAGAGAAATATTATTTCTCTTTAGGTTTTGTATGTAATTTGGTTTAATCTAGGATATGGAAGCAATAAAAAAATATTTTTTTAAAATTTAAAACATATTAAAGATATGTATGTACATACAACATATTTCGTATGAACTTTTTAATACTCAATAATTTCGATTGCACAGTGAAGTTACTAGAATAAATATCAAAAACTTTAAATAGGTCAATTAAAATAATAATTTTTTAATATTCTTTTTTTTTTCCTGGAAAAAAAAACGATTTTATGTGTATAAAGTAAACAACAAACAAGAAAATGGAAAATAAAATGTTTCTTCCATATTCCTTTTTGTGTGCAACAACTCCTCCGATAAAATGCCGATGCCCTTGGCTTTTCCTCTCGCTTTTCTCCGATCTACGTGTGAACAATGACTCTGGTGACACTTTCATATGCCAGTTGCTTCCCAAGGGAGTGTGATTCAACTCTCCTCATATTTTCACCCCTGGCGAAAACGTGCCAAACTTTCACAATAAAGAAAAGTGAGAAAAATAAGAGCATAAGAACAAAAAAATTCGTCAAAATATTTAAATCGTTATTCAAGTTCAAGATATGTTCGTCAAAATATTTAAATTGTTTATTCAAGTTCAAAAAAAAAACATATTTGAAACTTTTGTTTAGTTTCACTCTTAAATATTAATAATTTTCTATTTAAACTGATATAAAATTGTAGACAATTCGTCGGAAATCAATATTTAAAGAACTAATATCAAATATTCGAGTACGATTTTTTATTATCAATAGTTTCTTACGCAAATGTATTATGTGTATGGCTTTCTTAATATGAATGATACTTTTAAAGCAGGAATTGAACAACTTTAGAGAAGTTAATTAGTTACAAAAGTTTCAGTTATAAGTTTAAATACTTACGGAATAACAAGGTTTATAATTATTTGTTTTTCTTAGTTTACAATTGACACTTTATTTACTGATTTTTAATTTTGATATATACACGTATGATTATGTATTAAAAAAAGAAAATCGAACACATAAACAGCAAATTAGCAATTATTTAATTATATTAAGAAAAGCAAACATTTTAAACATAGTTTGTATAATTTTATATAAGTAATTTGTTTATTTACGTGATTTGTATATTGTCCATATAACTTTTAAACTATTTATTCAGAGAATGATTCATATCACAACAAAGTTGTTACATAAAAACTTTGAACAATTAACAATGAAAAGAAACCGTTGCTCTATTTTTATGATTTTTCCCCACAGTAAAAGACTGCGAAAAAGTTTTGGTCGTAAATCTATATTCCTGAGTTTATCTTATTTTTTTACACCTGGCAAGCCAAAACATTAACTTTAATCTTAGATATAATTTTGAGGTACTTTGCTCCGGTAGAATGCATTCGTCCTGTTGTGAAAAATAAAATGTATTTTATTTAATGCCTTAACACCAACCACAAAAGTATTTGTGAGCTGCCTTTAAATTGACCGCACTGCGACGTAAAACAAGGGTTCTTCAATACCAACATTTAATTTAATTTCAAATCATTATTTTTTTAAACTGAATCTTTGAAATTTAACATACAGTATTAGTGGCTGTAATATTTATTTTAATAAATAAATATTACAGCCACTAATACTGCATGTTATTCATAATAAGAAATAATAATTTCATGATTTGCTTTCAAACATTGGAAATATAAGTTCAAAAGTAAGGTCTTATATTTTTGGTATCATCCTAGTTAAGTGTAAGACTGTGTATTTTATAAACCTATTTATTGCCACTTTTTAAAAACCAATATAATATCCTGAAACAATCGGTCATTAAAAAAATATTCAAACGGTTTAATTTTAATTTCATAACTAAGTTTCTAATGTTTTTTTTTCTAAATGTCAATAATTAACGATTTCAAGTATTAACACTTTGTTTTGATATATTTTACAGTAAATCACATTTATAATTCTAAGACTACAGGAACTCGATTGATGACAGTTTGCTACTGCTTTATCTCCATTGACGAAGACAGCTGACAACAGACAGTGTTTTTCAACTTTTTAACTGTTTTGTAACAGGCATTCGAAGAAACTATTTTTTTTCTTCTTCCAGACTTCCTTTTTAGTCTGTTCTATAGAAAAATGTAATTTTAATGAAAAAAAATTCAGTTCTGCAAGTGAAAACCGACTTTTTTCTTTGTGACAAGCTGCTCTAATTACATACTGAGTTATTGGAGACTATCATTTCACAATCATTTTTCAAGCTAAAATATCAGCACAATATTGATATTGTATAAATATGTATAGTATATTTGTCATTTGACAATTACTTGAAAATGTTTTCAATTTCAAGCTAGAACGCTAACTACCTAACTCATATCTCGCAAGTCTGCTTTCCCATAGATCTTTTTCTCACCAACCCCATTATCTTTAACATCTAAGTCACAGCCCTGTCATTTACCATGGACAGAACATTGGAAACCAGGTGTGTTGACCATCCGTTATATATATACTGGAGCGCTCTTTAATTGAAGTTGTCCTCGCGCCAACAATGGAACATGACATGTCACAGACCTGATGCTAACGATTGTGCTGTTACTTATTATTCTGCTGAAAAACTGCAACAAAAACTGGTAACATATATGTGAGCCAATGATTCACTGTGGACACAAACTAAATGTTTCCAACATTTTGACTAAGATTCTATCCTTCGAAAGCATTTATCTAAACATATGTGTGATATATAGAACACAGAATCTGTACAATGCTTTAATTACTTGTCTAACATTGTGAATAACAAAGCGAACATGGATGACGAAATTAAGAACAAATTAAGTGCTGTTTCTTAGGCACTTAGGGCTCGTTCCTAGCAACTGTTTGATAATGATTATGTAACACTGATACTTAAAACGGCAGTCTATAAAGCTGTAATCGTAGCATCTCATCAATAAATGGATGCGATTCATAAGTTCTCTACAGACAACACTTCAAAGCACTCACAAATTGTCAGCAGCGTTACCTCAGGTAAAATATGAAACTTTGATGATGATGATAACATCGAGTATCATGATAACAATGAAGTTTTGAACAGAGTAAACTGCTGTAGCACAGAGGTTCTTCTCGACTTTATCGCATGCTCAAAAGCGTTAGTCTGGATATATAGGTTGCATGAATGACTCAAAGAAATATCGTCATTGATAAGTTGACTGAGAGCAGAAGAAAACAGCGCAAGAGAAATTAGGTCGTGCTGCATGACACGCTCAAACACATGATGCTCAGCACCAAATGTGCTGTGTGTGAGAGAAAAAAACAGCAGATCAAACCAAATGATGCACAACCATTGCTAGTTATTAAGGACCTAATGGAGAAAAAAGATCCAGACAAGCGGCAAGTATTGAAGCTTTATGCACTATAATATGTCCAACACAAAGTGGTTTACATAATCTCATCCGGTGGCACCTGCGACAAGTACTCTAATCCACAACGTTGTACGTTTCTTTATATTACACTTATAACGAGTAATGAGCGTTAATAACTAAAGTATTTTTGCATTTGTAATATTATAAGTTTATATAAATAAACAATTTCAAAGAAATATGAATAATTTTTACATATATTTCTTAATAGGATAATTTCAATGAGAATCATGATCGTTCTTCACTATCATTTGAATTCTTAATCATTATATTCCCTCTCTCGAAGTTTCATTAAAATGATGTCAATGACACTAATTTTTAAAAATTTGTAATACAAAGCTCGCGAGTTAAACAAGGAGAAACCAATTACTTGAAGTTAATGAAGCGGAAATTTGATCTTCCTCATTCACGTGGATCATCCATGTTTTCACTTACAACTTAATTATCAAAGCTATTGATTACATTACTTCGTTCCTCGGCACACGAGGTGTTTGATTATTGAAATAATATTATGATCAAATAAATAACATAATATAGGTAAAAAATAAATGATAATAGTGAAGCATAATCAAAAAGTCAATTTTTTTTATAAAAAACTGAATTCTGATCAAGTTGAAAAAAGACATGCCTTTTGAAAGTAACAATTTATTCAAAAATAATTTATACAACTCTTTAATGATTAAACATTTTTCATTATTTAAAGGTTATTAATTATTTTGTAAATAAACTATATTGTTTTCCAAACCTTTTATAATTTAATCAATCATAGTTATGTGTTCACATTTATTTTGATAAAATGGGATTTAACATTTTCAACTTTCATGAATGTGTATTTACCATTTTTTTCATTTTCAATCACAGTAAATTTTTTTTAATTTTTCGCTAGTTTTATTTGAATCAATTTTTATGGATCATCATCATTAACATCAAGTATCATCTCATATAATTTGTATTCCAGATAATAATTATACTATGTTATAGCAAATCAACTCTCTCAAATCTTATGAGTATAACTCTCAAATCTTACGAGTTTGATATTGAGTGTGTATCAAAATGATAGCAATTTGATCTCGCATAAATTTAAGGTTAACGAAAACATCTTAGACTTCCCATTAACTTACTCGAAAGACTGATTTTGTTCAAACAACGCAACGTTTTAACACATCAATAATATATACCCAAGTAGTTCAATGAGTGCTCCCACAATCTCAAGACAAGAAAACGTCATATTTTTATATATTAACGGTAAAGAAAAGGCATTAAAATTGTGAAGGTAAATTAAAGATATTGTAATTTGCTTTATCAAACACTGTTTATTCCACTTTGTGTAACGATATAATCCTACTGGTTTCAAGGTTTCCCCCTGGCGATTTCAAAATTCTAATGCCAGGAATTCGTAGCCATTGTGTTATTGTTATAAATATGTTGACTGTATTATACGAGTATTATACAGATTACTTTGTTTTTAATATCACGGGGTTGTGGAAACGTTGAAACAAAAATTATGATATATATGAGTATATATGAAAGCATTAAGATTTTTAAATAGTATTGTAAAATAAGAACAAATTAGGGTCAGAGTAATGAAATGATTTCAAAATTGTCAATAAGCAACTAAATAGAAAATTTCAAAAGTATCAAGTTTTTGCCATGGCAACCAAAATATGCAAAATTTTGGAACATGTCATCGATGTTAAGAAAATTAAAAAAAAAAAAGCAAATGTGTGTAGCTGGGGGAGTAATCGTTAAAAAATTAGAAATATTCTGGAGTGAAACCGAATAACGGAAAAGAGATTAACTTTTGCATTTTATAAATGGTTAGATGCTTTTAACCCTTTGAAAAAATGCATGTTAGACTTACTAAATGGAAACTTTTCAAAAAGTTTTCGTTTTGGTTTTGGGAAACTGCAGATTTGCAAAGCAAACAAGAGCTTTGTGAGGAATATTTTAGTTTCCAAGATCTACTCGTAACTGCCGGAGTCTTCCTTCGTTAAATGTTTCCAGGCTATTTGTTCGGCCCGAAAATTGTCTGCTCTTTGCTTCAATGTTTCCAGATCACATAAATTTTCTACCAAGTATTTTGTTTCATTTTTACGCTATTTTCCATCAATTGTGAATAATATATCCACTTCATATTTTATTTAAAGTGCACGGTTTCTTTTAGGATTATTCATGTAAATGAAATAATACCATAAAAAAAACTATATGTACGATTATATAAGCTTGTTGAATTCAATAAAGATTTTAAATTTGTTATATTAGCAGTTCTAATGGAAGTGAAACATTGCCAAGTTAATTAGATTTTAAAGTTATAAATGCCTTAAATGGAATTGCCAGTGCATTTATTAGGCAAACATTTTATTTCTTTAAATTATATTTAATTATGTATCTAAAACTTTTTTCTAATAACAATACGTTTTTGATTAGTTTTGCACATATTTCGAAAATTTATACCATTATTGACATAAATATGTGAACATTCAAATTCATAAAATACAGATTATAATAAACGATTTCAAAGTCTAAATTTTAAATTTGAAAGTTCTCTAGTACAGCCTGATTTGAAAGTTCTCTAGTACAGCCTAATTTGGAAAATCTCTTTTTAAAATTATTATGGTACCAACCTAATTGATCATTCTTCTTGCATTATGATTGCCGCATGTAAAACCGATTTAACTTTATTTATTTTTTCATTATTAATAACCACTGGGCGGAATGTTTCATTAGTAATCAATAAAGATTTATATACGAGGCATATCCAGAAAGTAAGTGTAGTGAATTTTTGTAGGTTACATTTTTTTTTATTTAAACAAAAAAATTACGTGGTTACCGTAGTACATACTATATGTAAGCTATTTTTCGACATAGTCGCAATTCCTCTCAATGCAGGTGGTGAAGCGGGGTATCAACTTTTTGATGCCTTCTTCGAAGTAGTTTCCCGCCAACTCCTTCATCCACTTCTCCACCTCCTTCTTTACCTCCTCGTTGGTTGAAAACCTTTTTCCACCCATGTGCAGCTTCAGGGAGGTAAAGAGATAGTAATCTGAAGGTGCTAGGTCAGGGGAATGCGCGGGATGGTTCAGGACATCCCATTTAAACGAGGCGAGCAGTTCCTTCGTGGCGTTGGCCGTGTGTGGTCTGGCATTGTCGTGCAGCAGGCAGACTCCCTTTGTCAGCATGCCTCTCCTCTTGTTCTGAATCACCCTCCGCAATTTTTTTAGGGTCTCACAGTATCTTGCAGAGTTGATGGTCTCCCCTTGAGACATATATTCAATTAAAATTATGCCTTGACAGTCCCAAAACACGGATGCCATGATTTTCTTGGCTGAAATTGTGGTTTTGAACTTTTTGGCGGAGGGTGATGAGGTGTGACGCCACTGTTGAGACTGCCTTTTGGTTTCCGGCGTGTAGTGTGCAACCCAAGTTTCATCTCCAGTAACGATGGAGCGGAGAAATTCATCTCCATGGAGTTTGGAGCGCCTCAAAAACTCTTGCCCGGCCTCCACTCGATTCAACTTGTGTTGGTCTGTCAGCTGTTTTGGGACCCACCTCGCGGACAGTTTCCGATATCCGAGGGTTTCTGTGATGGTTTCGTGTAGTAGAGATCTGGAGATTTGCGGAAACATCGCAAAAAGTTCATCCACAGTCAATCTGCGATCGTCACGGAACGCATTTTCGATTTTTTCCACAATTTCGTCAGTCACAATTGAAGGTCTTCCGCTCCTCTGATCATCATGCACAGACGTACGACCGTTTTTAAACTCGCGACACCACTTGTACACACTAGTACGATTCATAGCTTTATCACCATATGCAGTTTTCACCTCATTATAAACCTCAACCGGAGGTTTTCCCTTCCAAACGAGATAACGGATGACGCCGCGTATTTCGCACTTGGCGGGAGATTGGATTGACATTTTTCACGAAACGTGTTGTCGCGTCGACACTTCTCAACGTACTGACCTCGAACCGGTCTCGTTGCGGAGGGGAAGGGTCAGGCTACACGGAAGTGTAGCCAACATGTCGAAAATAAAATCCATCCGGTCGTGAGAGCCTCAGTACACTTACTTTCTGGATACGCCTCGTATATTGGATGATATTAATTTAAAATATATTTAATAAATTATCCATGGAAAAACATAAGTTACGAAATAACATTATTGGAAAGAACTGAAAAAATCAGGAATAAGTTTTTAATATCTGTACACATACAAATTGGTTTACATTCTACTACCGAAGAAAAGATTGGACCTTTCTGATTCACAATTAAGGAGTAAATGCTCATATTTAAAAACCTGTTCTTCTATTTTGAAAAATATTGCATACTACTTGGAATTCCTTAAAAAATAAGATGCATTGTCATAAGTTTATAGCTCTGGTATGTAATATTTACACAACGTAAAACTTATCAAAAAATAAAAAATGCGGAAATGCAAAAAACAAAAACAGGTTTAGTGACGTTAGTTTATTCTTACTAACATTTCCCGTGAATGTTGGAACAAGGTTTTATTGCCTGCAGTTGACAAGGGGTTCTCGTGGCCGAGTCGAATGGTTTCCGTTACAGCCGTGATTTACAAGGACCGTAGCGAGGCATCGCGTGAGCCGAACCTATGAAATTACTTGAGTTAAATTCAAGCGGCTGGCAATCGTTTTAACATATAAAATTTAAGTTAATCCGCACGTAAAGGCTTGAATTAAGCCCCTTTACTTGAAATAAATTGGAGTTAATCCCACTCTAAGCGATGTTTCCCTGCATCAAAGTTGTGTTCAACATAGCAATGAGGCCCCATCTTGCTATTTTAATTCATGTTCTTAAAAAATAAAAATAAATATTATTTAACTTGTTTATGTAATGTTGCAAATTTTGATATTTATTAATTACGAGTAGATAGGGCAATCAATATATGTACTCTATGAACTTTCGTATGATTCTAATTACTTACAAGAGTAAAAAAAATGTTCTTGTCGGGATGAATTGAATAAATTATTACAGGGTCGTTTTACAATATTATTTTATTTGGTTTGTCTTATACTGTTTTCTGTATTGTATAACATTACTTTCATGTCAATGTTGAATTTTATTTATTGTTGTTTTTTAATAATATTTTGTGTCAAAACGGTTGAAATAAAATAGAATAAATAAAAAAATAACAAATAAAATATTATGGATCAACCTAACTGCTAAAATAATATAAGGATGGCTAGCGAAATTCTCAATATCTAAACCATGCTAAGAACCCAGGGTCCTCTGGTTTAAGTAGACATTTTTAAAATAATTTTTGGACAAGTTGTAAAAAGACAAAAAAAATTAAGCTAGCAAGCTTTTCAGACTTCAGAGGTGACATTGTATAGTTTCTAACGCCTTGAAAGCATTTCGAGAGATTTTCAAGAAAGAAGTCATAAAAATAACATTCAAGTAATTTAGTTTGCGTTTTGTTGGTATATTAAAACTTTCATGTATAAAGCTAATAAAAATATAGGAAATAGTGTTTATAGTAATCTCACTAAAGTGTCCACAAGGAATCAATAAAATCTTGCGAGAATAAAATGAACATAGTTTTGTATTACAGAAAATTTAAGACCTTTAGTACAAGAGTTGAGTTACGTCATAAAAAATGGTAGTAAAAACCTTTTCCTCTCTGTTGGTACATTAGTAGATGCTGTGTTATCAAACCCAAGAATAAAAACAAATCATTCGAAATATTTTGAAAACACATAAATACCAGATGCAGACAGTGATCCTGCGCAATATGGTGCGTTACAATAAAGCAAGCATATATATTTTATTACGACCGTCATTGAACAAACGCTTCTATAAATCTTATTATTTAGTATATACCATAATGCTCAATTTCATAGATTAAATATATATTTTAATACATATCTAGGCTATTGAACTTTTTTTTTTATTAAACAAAGTAAATTATTGTACAAACATTTGTCAAGGCTATACCTATATACAAATTTATTACTTAACTAATCTTAATTATATGTTATAATTTATGAACTTACTTAATCTTATTTTCCTACATATCATTTTATTTTAATTTTTTTCAATCTTAATATATGATTTCTTAGAAATAATTAACACCTACATACTACTTATAACTAGATAACAATTCTTACACTAATTATTTAGCAAAAAACAAGTCCACTCGTTCAGGCTTCTTGTATTCCATCACATTCACTCAAACCTTGGTCGTCCCAGCTAATACTGTAGGTGGACTAGTCAGGCAACAGATAATGCTTCGGGAGCTTGTGCTTATAACGGAAGGGTAGGTCGGATTTACTCTCGTAAGCCCCCAGGGCAGCGACTAAGGGATTGCTGTGATTTTGTTGGCTTTTATAGAACTTCACGGTCCAAGCGATGATGTGGTGTTGTAGGGTTTCTTCTCGCTGTTCGGCGTGAAGTCGGGTAAGGTTTGTTCGGGGATGGGTGTTAAAAGATATCTTGAATGCCTTGTTCTGCACTCTCTGGAGTTTCAAGTGATCCATGTTGTTCACATTACCCCAAACGGGTGCAGCTTAGGTCAAGATAGGACGAATAAGGGTTTTATAGAGAACGAGCTTATTTTTGGGTGAAAGGAAGCTGCGTCGATGAAATATCGAACTGATAGCCCCTATACCCTTGTGACCCTTCTGTCTGATGGTATTCAAATGGGTTTCCCACGTCAGTCGCCGGTCGAGGTGCAGGCCGAGGTATTTAACCACGTCCTGCCACTCAACCAGGCAACCACCGATGAATAAGGGCATCGACGGCACTCTTTCTTTACACCGGTTCAAAAATTGTTAGCTAGGTATTTAAAATTCGTTCAGTATCACCGACCCACCGAGATTCAAATTTTGAATTACTTTCGGAGAGAATCCAATTATTCCTCTCTCGCTCTCTTGTATTCAAAATTCAATTCTCGTATTCTTTCTTTGGTGACAACCGTCGTACGGGCTTTGGCCTATTTATATTATGATGATGATGATAAGATTCTATTTAAAAAGAAATAATTATTGATTGATGGTGATGTATTGCCAATATTTCATCCCAATATATAAAAAATATTTAGTAAATTTGATGAAGTAAAAAAAAATTAAAAACGTGTACATGTTTTAAAAATATTTTTCTATTCATATTGTAAGCACTGATAATCAATATAACGTTTTAAGTTTTTTTTTAATAATTATACTTTCATCCTATTTACACCACTCATTTCTTAATATATTCACTGTCAATTTATTTCAAGAAATAAATATTTCGACGTGTATTTTTTGAATTTCAGAAACAATTCGAATATTAATTTTTATTTTCAAATTTATATTATTATTCTTAAGGCATACGCTATTTCAAAGGAAAATACATGAATTTATTTTAAGGAAATTAACGCAAATCTCTTTTGAGAACCCGTAAATGAGAAGCAATAGGAATTAAAAGATGTCACAAATATAAAAATACCTTAACCCACATCAACTTTTGATTGAATATCTGAAGATCTGCATAATGGCTCTAAATTGCGATGTTGACTAATAACTTCACAGCTAATTAATCGTATTTCATATTCAGAAAAAGGAGAAAACTCCTAAGTCATTTTTTTCGTAATCATTGTCATAACAAAAAAAATATTTAAAGAATGTTAACTTATACATAGAAATATTTTACAATATGAATAAAAAGGGAATATTTTTCTTCATTATGCTCTAAATTGTATATCAATATTATTCCAGCAGCTTTACCTTTGTGCTACCGATACTTCTTCGTTTTTAATATTTCGATTGATCATTGTTATTGTTTTGGTTACAAATACATCCGCAAGTTGGATAGCGCAAGCTTGCAGAATATCAAGAAACACTGCCTGGAGTATTTTCTAAGATATTACTGTTCACAACC
Source organism: Odontocerum albicorne (assembly GCA_949825065.1). NCBI lineage: Eukaryota > Metazoa > Arthropoda > Insecta > Trichoptera > Odontoceridae > Odontocerum > Odontocerum albicorne. The sequence continues at coordinate 37,292,276 of OX463839.1, read as the reverse complement.
ACTTTTCTTGGTTATCGAAACAGAGTGACAATTTTTCTTATCGACACAGTGTTGGTGTTGATCATGTCATATTATAGTATGATTAATAGAAATACATTTATATATAATATGTATCGACCATTGAACGTATTAACATAGGTATATGTGATATTTTTATTTTTCTTTAGTACACCGTGCTTTTGGTAATATATGGTATATAATATTATACTAGAGAGTATTTCGTCATGCGTACAACAATCCTTTTACATACAAAACATCGGAACATACACATATGCAACATTATATGGGAACTTATATGTTTACTTAGCTCCCCTCTATTCCAAATGGCTTGCGTATGTCAAATGACACTTCCTGGACATACCCCTTGTTGGCTGTACGTCACCTTCTATTCAGACACTGACGTATACTGTATGTGCTGCGAGTTCTGGAATTGCTCCGATCGGTCCTCCTCGAAACACCCCCTTTTTCTATATTTTTTCCCTAATAAACACGCTTTCTTATCTTGCTTTCAAAATGAACCTAAACAATCTATAATATATGGGTACTAATCCAATCCCTTTCTAGACCTCCTTTACCTGAGGGAGGTGTCAATGCATTTTTGCTTGACAAATCACACTAGGCGAAACAAACCAAAATGACTGTCTTTATACCATACACAATCAGGCCTCACCCTCAATACCTGTATTGACCACACCATCTGTGTCAGAGAGATATAATGCGCGGAGGGGATTATATCCCATACAAAATAATACAATCAACCCACTACATTCCTGCAAGCTATCTGCAGCCACATTCAACTGCAGATTGCTAAGAGGAGAAGATCGAATACTCACACTGGAAGAAGAACTCACAAAAATCAAATGGGACATTGGGGGACTTATTGAAGTAAAAACAGCTGGAGAAGAACTCATCGAGAGACCAAACGGAAATATCTTGTATTACTTAGGAACTAAATCGGGTAAACTTAGTGGAGTAGGATTTATGGTAAGTAAAAACTTAAAAACGAATATTGCCGGGTTTATAGCAACATCAGACAGAATGGCAATGCTGACAATTAAAATTCATAAAAGATACAATATTCAAATTATACAAGTCTACGTACCCACAACAAGTCACAGTGATGATGAAATTGAAAAATTCTACGATGACCTTACGAGTCTCAATAGAAAGAGGAAACACGATTTTAAAATCACCATAGGGGACTTTAATGCAAAAATTGGACAAACCAGGAATGACAAAGAATGCACAGGAAATTTCAGCTACGGAGAAAGAAACGAAAATAATGATAGATGACTGTAAGGTAATTAATAGATTCAACACGGGAAGTTACCACAGACCTGTGCAGTCGACAATCAAAATAAACACAAAAATGAAGAAATATAAGCTTATTAGAAGCCAAAAGACAGTGAGTACCGAGAGGATGCATTGATTGAAGACTTTGCTTTTTAGACATAACGGAAGGCTTTCTCTGAAGATTCTGTTATTCCTGCCGAATGCATCCCAGCCCAATATTATTCTTCTGTTAATTTCATTGATCATATTCCCGTCTGCTGAAATATATTGTCCCAAATATACTCGTATATAGTGGGGGACTTCTTCTAACGCTACGTCACCAATCTTAATTTGTCTCGTTGATGCACGGGTATATTGGTTGAACATTATTTTGGTTTTAGCGAGGTTTATTTTTAAGCCGACTCGATTGCTAGCTAAGTTAAGCTCTTAAACAATTTTATCTAGTTCTTCTCTCGTTTCGCTTAGTAATGTGCGAATCTCAGGCTAGAGAGATATTCGCCATCGATCTTTATGTTCTGGTAGATTGTGTATTTTATCTTGATTATAGTATAAAATTTAAAAAAAACTCACCGTTGTCGTTTGATTGGCCCGGTGATTCATTGGCAGAGGGCCTCGATCGAGTAGGCGCATCTCCACATTGTGTTACGGCACTGTAATGCATGCAATTATTTATTCATTAAAATTGTTATTTATTTAAAGGGCAAGTAAATATAATAACACTTATAGTTATTTAAAAATGGTAAAATAAGCTTGCCATGTTATCTGCATATTTTTTACTGCACTGTTAAGGGCCATTTTTAGATAAAGCATTTGAGGAGAAATTAGAAAGAAAGTATTCAATTAATTATCCACATTTTTGAAGTTGTGAATCATTATAAATAAATGAAATCAATCTCGCTAGTTAAAAAAACGTAAATTAAAGCCATTGTTAACCATTTTTTAATAAAGGGTAGTTTTCTACATTGCCTTAGATGTGTGTTCTCTGCAGTAGTAGTTTAAACACATAAAAGTTTAACGCTTAAACCAGACCACAAAATTAAATCTTTATATATTTTATTGATGCTTCAAAGATATGGAAATATTTTTCATTCGTTACTTTAACCATACTCATATATCTAGGGTATCGAAGTATATTTCAAGCAGAAATGGAAACAAAATAATAGCTTTATGAGAGTGAGATAAAGATATGTATACCCACATTGTTTAAAAAGGATTTTAGTCTAGCTTTAATTCAAAACTTCCTTAACATCTTTCTTGATAAACCCGTCAGGTGTTCTGTATGCAACGAAAGTGCAACATAATTAAACGAGGGGAAAATAGGGAGATTTTTTTTCTACCACAGCAATACAAATAATAACATTGTACTTTTGATTCCAAAAAAATTCGTGTTCATTTGAAAAATTACTACAAGGCAATCAAGCTGTACTGTGTACAACGATAGTGTTATATATTACAATGAGCAAGAATTATTGCAAGATATGTTTTTTCTACTGCAATAACACAGATAATAGCATTGTCCTTTGATTTCTAGTAATCTGTTGAAAAAAATGGCACATTTTTTTTCTGTGGCGAAAATCGTTAAAAGCGCTCACATGTCTTAATTTAAAATTGTTACTCCCTGAGTTGGAACCATCTGAAAGACATTGTCAAAAGCAATTGATGTTACATATAAAAAATCTCTGTTGGGGTAGGTAGATAAAACATAGCGCTAAACTTACCTATCATGACAAACTTTCTTCGCCTCCTCCACATCCATTCATCTTCTCATATAGTTCCTTCTGTTTCTCTTACTCTATTCTCTTATTTTATTCCCTTAGTCCAACTATACTTTTCTCGATCGCCCTCTACTATGATGCCCATTTATGCTTGTAATTTTTTTAGTCAGTCTTTCATTACCCACTCATTTAACATGTCCAAACCAACTCCTTAACACATAAGTTTTAAGCTCACATTTATATTCGATGGTTAATTTTGTTCTTCTATCGCGCACCACATATTCTTCTCAGTGCACGAATTTACTCGGCTCCTTTTATTAATTTTCTTCATCCAAATTTCCCTTCCGTACTCAATGTTGCCTTTAATACGCTCTTGTGAATGAACATCTTAATTGATTTTATTTTATATTAAAGACGACCTCCGTGGCCTGGTGGTAAGATACTTGTCTGCCGATCCGGAGGTTGCGGGTTCAATCCTCGCTGGAACCCAGATTTTTTAAATAGGATTCCAGTCTGGTTAACACTTAGGGCCTATAAAAACATCTTTCTAGTTGGTTGGAAGAGATTGCCACATAGCAATAAACTCGCCAGGTTAAAAAAAAAAAGAAATCATAAAACTTCTCTAGTCGAATGAACAGTAAATATTCCTCAACAAAGTGAAATATGATCTGATAAGTGGAAGTAGCCAGCTTACATACATTTGAGAACAAATGACAGAATTACTGGTTTACTTGGATTCAGAGTGCACTTTAATGATGTAGAGAGCAATATATAAATACCGTTTAGACTTACTTTAAAGTTACGCGTTTCCTTATCCTATTTCCCAGATCTGAGTAGCCTCTATGCATCGGCCTCCTGAGCTGGGGCGCCGCAGGGTGCGGCTGTGCCTGGTTGCTGAAAGCCAGGGCGATGGGTGAGCTCGGCTCAGAGCACTGCTTGTCCACGAGGATGGGCCGCGGCCTGGGTGGTGCCGCGGGTGGGGGCGGTTGAGGGGGCTGGTCACCATCACCCCCGCACACACCGCCTCCCTGGGGCGCCGCTGGCGAGGGCTCCATAAGTACTGGAAACTTCTTGCGGTCTTCTAGATACAATTCGAGTAGTTGGTCTAGTTTAGACTCAATATCATCAACCTGTCAAATATAAACCAATATTTAAGACGAGAGAATTGAGGATTTATAAAGGTTAAAGTCCCATCATTACCTCAATTAAGATATATTTATTTCGTAACATTTTTAATCCGTCAATAATGGTAGGTTAAGTCTCGAGTTGGAGCCCCCTTCACAAGGCTGTCTATCCAAATAATGGTAGGTTAAGTCTCGAGTTGGAGCCCCCTTCACAAGGCTGTCTATCCAAATAATGGTAGGTTAAGTCTCGAGTTGGAGCCCCCTTCACAAGGCTGTCTATCCAAATAATGGTAGGTTAAGTCTCGAGTTGGAGCCCGCTTCACAAGGCTGTCTATCCAAATATTGGTAGGTTAAGTCTCGAGTTGGAGCCCCCTTCACAAGGCTGTCTATCCAAATAGCACTATATAAATTATAGTTTTATTATTATCATTATTATAATAAAAAAAAAATTTTTACTCTGGATTTAAAAAAATATTTTGATTGGATTTAATTCGTTAATTGATCATTTGTTTTTTGTTAAGAAATGTAAATTGAAAATTAAGTAAAATAATACTTAGAAATTTAAACAGAGCTATTTTATAACACCCGTTACCCTAAGGCAACTGCTAAGAACCAGGATAGCAATAAATTCAGATGAAAATAGGTCTACAAAAAATCAATCTGGGAGCCACCGGGTTTTGAACACGTAACGCCTAGGTGCTAAGCAAGTATGCTAACCACTGGACTGTAGGGCTGATAAGTTCAAGACTATAGGATCATCATTTTTTGATAAATGTATGTTCATTAATTAATGAACTCCTCGACATATCTAAATTAATAATATCCACATTTTGAAAAGAGTGTCCCAAAAACCAGTGTCTTCGCACCCATTAATAGAGCCTTTGGTTTTTATAATCACTAGAGTAGACATGGAACTCACTGTTAGTCATCGTATATATTAGTAATAACACGCACATTTCTAGCGTTCATTAGTACTGTTACCAGACAAACTCTTTTATCAGACTGGAACCCTTTTTATAAATTTTATTTTAAACTACCATCGGTAATACTCAAAGCCCCCCCAAGTGTAAGATAAGCGTCTTACTAAGCCATGGAGGTCATCATATGTATGTAGTTCCAAAAACTAAGACGAAATCTTATGAAAAACACTCCTTATGTTAAAAAAATATAATTGTATTGTATTACACTTTCGTTGTATAGAGTACAACCTGGCAAGATTATTGCCGTGTGGTAATCTCTTCCAACCAACCAGAAAGATGTCTGGAGTGAAAACCAGACTGGAATCCTTTTTTCAATAAAATCTGGGTTCCAACGAGAATCGAACCAGCAAACCCTTGGTTGGTAAGATTCACAGCAAAACGAATATAACATTTGTGGTTATTTGAAAAAATCTTTCAGGTTTCCAGTAATCCTATAATTTAAGCGATCTCCATTTACGTGAATTCACTTTAAGGTAGTTTATTTTGTTTGGAACTAGAGGGACGGTAAGGGACAGCCAAGCAGCAGACTAAATATAAACTATTTATGCAATCAACATCGACAGTTGAAACAGTTAAACTATAAGAGCGAAAACAGAAATGATGGAAGGTTCATCCAATGAGAATGATTTTAAATTAATAGAAACAGCACATTGCACGTTCTATAACTTTTTCTTCGCATAAATAAATAATTTAGCACTCATCATAATGTGTATTTTATTAGTTATACATAACAACTTCTTATATAGACTTATTACAATGAATAACAAACGTTGTTTTTAATAAAATAAGAGTGGAATATCTGGAAATATGTAAAATATCACATATTTAACATAGCATACAATGGATCCCTTTACGGGGTGGGGTTTTCATTATCGTGCTATTTTCCTTGAACCTATTTCCCGAGGAAATGGAGAGATCAATATACATATATTCACTATCTTATTTAATTAAAATTAAATTAAAACATTTTACTAAAACCCAAGGAATTTTAAAAGAAACATTCTTTCCATGTTTTTCAAATCAAACATAAATTTAAACAGGAATAGATTTTCTATAATGAGGTAAAAAGAAATTTCCAAATCAAGCATACAATTTAATAAAAATAAATTCTCTATAATTCTTTTGTTGTATGATTTTCAAATCAAACATACAATCAAACAATAAAAGTTTCTCTAAAATTTACTGTTTGTATATTTTCCAAATCATATATACTGTTTAACAGTTTCTCAACGAATCTAAGTTGTATGTTTTCCAAATCAAGCATATATTTAAACAATGAGAGTTTCTCTCTAATTCACAGTCTGCTTTTTTTATAAATAAAAAAAATCATTTGTAAAACACACAAACAGTGAATTATAAAGAGACGTTCGTTGTCTTGGCAACAGGCATCGACAGAACTTTAAAATCAACATTAAACTTGTTTATGTGTTGAACGCGGTAAAGAAGAGTTTAATTTAAAATGCAGCAATTTTATTTCAAAGCCTTTCTCCGTGAAAACCACCTGATGCTTAAAGTTTTAATTAATTTCAGTTCCAGCTTTTTTCAATTCTCGGAACTCAAGAAGCAACTAAGGAGTATCTGTATAAACAAGTAACAAAATACATCTTAATTTATTCATCGTATAAAGGCAATTAATCGAATATAATTAAAAAACACAGATCGTTCAACTTGATGGTTATAACACGTCAAACCAACTTGATGGTTATAACACATCAGACCAACTTAATGGTTATAACACGTCAAACCAACTTGATGGTTATAACACGTCAAACCAAAAACGCACTTACCTGGATAAATCTTAATGAAATTTTACATTTTTCAATATACCAATTGGTTTTTTAACACATATACTATAGAAGACAAAAGTTAAGAAATAAATTTGGTTTTAAACTTGTTTTTTTTTCTTCACTACAACGAATGGATACAATCAAGATGTCCAAGCAGAATGTATTTACATATGCATGCCAGGTGAGTTTGTATACTTATGGTATATTTCTTTGGGCTGCGATGCAAGTGTATAAATATCAATGACATTGATATTTTTAGCTTTTTGACAGCCTAAATTTATTATAATTATGCACAGCTTTTGGGTGGTTCAAAGAAAAAGCATCAGTATTTATTAAGACTGAAAGATGTCCAATCTCACTAGCGGTTGCAGTTTGAACTTGTTGGATAGTTGTGTATGATTTTCAGAGCTGTAAGTTGGCTGACTCAGAACAGGCGATAAGCCTATTGAAACGTCTGATATAGGTGTATAGAATATGTAAGTATTTAAGAAATATAAATATGGTATACGAGGTTTGACAAAAAAATAACAAGATTTTTTTTATTTCACGGGCTGTTTGTTTTTGATTGAGCTCATCTTTTTTCTCACGTTAGCAACACTGAGACGTACACTTTGAATTTCAGTCATATTGAAGGGGCAGTTTGTGTTTGACAGGCAAGTATTTACCACGCATTTTGGCATGTTTGCGATTTTTTTTTCATGTTTACGCTAAGTTCGATCAAATATCAAGGTTCTCCTAACTATTTTCTTCAACAACGATGGCATAGTCCAATATACGAGTATTTTTTTACCGCCAAGCCATACAGTCAATAAAGAGCATTAGCTTGTGGTTTTACGTCGTTTGTGTGAGGCAATCCGAAGAAAACGATCAGAATTGTAGGCAAACATCTTCTGGATTTTGAACCACGGTAATGCACCGGCTCACTCTTCACTATTAATTATTTCATTTTGGCCAAAACCAATATCGCCATGATGTCGTAGCTACCGTATTCACCAGATATGCCTCCCTGCGACATTTCCTGTTCCCGAAGACGAAGAGTATATTGAAAGGACAACGTTTTGCGGTCATATAGAAGATAAAGGCAAAATCGCTGGATGAGCTAAAGGCTATCCTAAAAAGTACATTCTACAAATGTTTTGCGGATTGGAAAAACACGTTTGAAATTTTTTATCATATGGGGACTACTTTCAAGAGGATAGTATTAATATTAACGATTCAATAAATACTTTTTGATATAAATAAAAAATCTCGTTTTTTTATATCAAACTTAGCACATCATATGTGAAAGAAAAGATCGACAAAAACTGTAATTGTAGTGTAACATATTTTTTTTATTCTTAAAGATTATTAAATATTTATTGATAAAAGTGTTTTTGTGTCATTACCACCGTTTAATTGACGTGAGATTCGATTTGAGAACACAAACACGTAGATTGTTTCGCCCTTCAATGGGATGAAGGTATGTATACTTGATAGTAAATATATTTTAATCTCATCCACCAATAACATAAATATAAATTCATTCATGGTTTGCAGCCTCTCCCTTAGTTAGAATTTTATTCATCTAAATCGAAACATCTCCATCTCATATTTTATAAAATACAAACATAATATTTAAAAATTACACGAAATGAGATCGAATTCAATAAGATTTGCATAAAATATATAAACTTAACCACGTTCTCACACAAAGTATTGTTTGAAACAATATGCTAAAGAGACGCACAGTTAAACTCATCACCTACTAAGAAAATGAAAATAAGTTAAAACGAAACTTACCTGTCTCTCTACTTTGACCACCCTACTGGCGAGGCTGATTTTAGAGGCGTAGACATCTTTCGCCTTGGAACCTTGTTTACCAAGAATTTGATCTAACCTAAAACCATGATAAATTTAATAATTAACGATTATAATTACATGCTTTTAACCTTCATTTTCACTTCATATGTAACAAGGTAATTAAATTAAAACTTACGCAAAAATATAAAAGATAATGCAATTCTAGCCGAATTCATAACTCTTCCAGGCAAATTATAATTTGAGACAACCGTTTCATGAAAAAATGTTGACTGTTAAGATTTTTACTCCGCAGTGGTTATTTTTAAATAAATCTGAAATTTACTAGACGTGTTCTTTATAGGGCCTTAGCAATTCGAAAAGAAATATTTGTTCAAATATAATACTTATAAACCTAATTCCATCATTATTGTTTCTATTCTAAACGCTTTTTTAAGATATGATTACATTTTTTAACTCGACTTCAAGAATATTTTTATAAAATAAACAATGTGCGCTCCTAACTAGGCTGCGCACTTGCTTTAAAAAGCCTGATGATCGCCGCATGATTTAAAATAACTACCATATAATAAGCATCACACTCATTTAGAAGAATTTATTTTACGATTTCATTATTTCGATAATATAAAAAAAAAATTATTCTTGAAAAAATCGTTTGAAATTTACGAGTATTTAATTAATAACATATATAACTTTGAATAACGCACAAAATATAGTTCCATGGGAAAATATTCTAAGAAACTATTTTAAAACGCAATAAATTGTAGTGTTTTTCTTTAAATGTTTACATTGCGACAGTTTATTTATTTAAAAAAAAAAAATGTTGATCAAGTTCTCAATCACATTAAATATTTTTGTTTCCACCATCGAAGAAATCAAATATTATAAATAAGAGCATATAAAATGAAAATTTTGAGGAATATAAATTACTTTACTGCTTTGCTTTTTAATGTTATGAAAAAAAGTTAAAATAAAATACTTATCGTCTTGATCCCTATCTATGTTGCTTGTTTATACTTTTAATTTTCACGTGTTTTTTTTTAAATTTTGAATGTTTTATTCAAAATTAAAAAAAAACAAATGAAAATGACCAAAATATTGAAACAACATATTTTTTACATTCTTTTTTATATTAGGCAAAATTAGGAAATCCAAGATATACTCGTATGACTATTTTAAAGGTCAAGTAAGCTGTATTTTTTCATGAAGAGAGTAAATGCTACTTTATTTTCTCTTTTCATTATTTTTTTTAGCAAACAACACATATATTACATTTTCGATCCATTATTTTCCTAACAATTTTAAACTTAAAACCCTCGATACCGCTTAATATATTTCTGTTTGTTGAACTTTTTGTACTTGCATTTTTTTGGATTATCAACTAATTCAAATGTTAATCACATATATGTGAAAATATAAATACATGGTTTAATATTACGAAAAGTTATTAAATTTTATACACAGGATTCCGATAAAAATTGAGAAAGCCATTCGTAACAGAACTTTCCAAGCAAAGGTGATTTGCTTCAAAAGCAAGATGCAAAAACTTCGAATTTACGTGCAATAAAAAATAATCTATTAAATTGTGCTCCAAAAACATTTTGCTAATGCTATCTACTTCTAAAACTAATAGCTAAGCACTGATGGATTAGTTACTGATCGATGTCCTTAAAGAAACTAAGTTAAGAAAAAATCCAAACCGTTAAGATGAAGAAGATAGTTAGTGAAATTGATGTAAAGATGGAGCAATACGAAAAGCACGGAATAGTTATTAAACAACAATTGAAAATGTTATTGTAAGTTCCCATCTATCAGACTTGTTTAATATATTTGTTATTGTTCAACCAAAACCCAAGCTTATGGATGGAAAAACTGATATTATTCTTTTGCTTAATTTGATCGAATGAAACAAAACAAAATTACCATATGTATTACAAGTGATTTCTAAATAACATCCCTAATGAATAAAAAAATGATTTCATAAGTGACATATGAACTTGAGTCTACGTAACATGATATACGAGAATATTGTATTAAGAGTTCAGAATTTATTTAGCGGTGAATTTCCTATTTTAATTTTACCTACAAAAGTATCTTAAAGATCTTACCCCAAGTCTACCTGATTAAATTAACTCGAGTTATTAGTGAAGAAGTGTGCGGAACATACATTTTAAAGTTTAATGGAATTTACTCTAGGCTGTGTTATGAAACATTATTGAACATGTGTTTCATTCTTACTTGATTTGAAATTATTAAGATACAACAAGACATGTTTCGTGTTTTTATTTATGGAACTGTTTGCGGTCGTTTAAAATTTTTGAAAATTCAAGCTTATACTAGTTTATTAGAATTATAAATAAAGGCTTGAGTTATAGCCAAATTCAAATTGAATCCTTACAAGTTCAAATAAAAAATATTTGAAGCTTAAAATGTATGTACTTCTTAAAAAATGAAGCTGCCGGGGCAAACCGGTAACAACTTACCTGAATTGAAGGTTCCGTGTTCGATTCAAGAGGTCGGCATGCCCCGAAGAGTATTGCTCAATGACATCTTTTACGTCATAAGGCTTCAGCGCCTCCCTAAATCTCTTGCGTGCGAGAAAATACTTGAGCTACACGGAACATACAAAACAACACACAAACATATAAGGAAAGCAGCCAATGTTTCAATATTTTATGCAAAACGTAAGGAGGATGGTGAATCGTGTAGCAAACGCTGAGTATCAGAACTCATATGCCTACTTACTGGGCTCAGTACCCTTTGTAATGTAAGGATTGGAAGATGTTCTAGTGAAGGAAATGGCACTCGTACAGTTTACTCTATGGAAGTAGATCAATAGAGAGTCAGCTTCTAATGTGCAGTCGCTCGGCAACTTATCAGATTTACTTTACAAGGGATAATATTAGAAGAGAATAACGCTGTCGTTATTTTGTTCTAATTTAGCAGAAAATTCAGACTTAGCTGTAAAGCTACGTGTACGTTTGAGATAATTCGATATAAAAGAATTTATAAGCGCTAATTTTGAAAAACATACATTTTAGAAGCCAATTAAGTAAAAGGTTTGAAGTAAGATTATTTGAGTCTATGATTCATGCACATTTTCACAAGGAAAAGGATCCACTACTTATTCTCATTTGATCGATCTATTGATATGGCACATATTTTTCGAGAAATATGCGAGTCATATAGTCTTTCTACACTCATTCATGCAATATGAAGACACTTTGATAAAATTTAGATAAGATGTAACGAATATATAAACAACTAAATTTATCAATACTTCATATTGCGAAGCAGAGTGATTTACTGTTTAACATATGTTATATTTTCAAGAATGCATTTTATTACATAGCGAATTAATTGTAAAGTCTGTTAATTGTAAGCGGTTATTGGAAATGTGGAGAGGCGTAATGTATAAAAGGAAAGTTTAGCTATAGAAATGGTGAGATTGACAGGTGGCTCATGCAGACAAAGACTGCCGAGAGTTATCATAATGCACGCACAGCCCATTCGCAGTCCATTTGCGAGCGACACACAATCCCTGTTCATCTAGGTTATTTCAACGTGGAGCACATTGCCATATGCTGACAACATTATCAAATGCAAATCACAAATAAAGAGTGCATTCAACACTAAGGACCGCCATTTTCCTGAGAAAATGAAAAAAAAACACGAGGCCAAGAAAGTCGTTGAAGGACCATATAACTAGGAATTCAGGCAAAATATATTTCTTAGAATCAGTTGAATATCAATGAAAAATATATTATTTATTAATGTTTTCTTTTACATATATTTTTTAAATTATTCCGGTAGATATACACGTACAGTACCCGGCAGAAAGTAATACACATCAGGCTTAAGAAAAATACTGTCGGCCATAATCGGCTAACTTCGGCTTTGTAGAGCGTCGTCTCTGTCGCTTGACAACGACTGACAAATCGTGATGGAACACGTGTATAAATGACAGAGACGACGCTCTACAAAACCGTAGTTTGCCGATTATGGCCGACAGCCTCTTTCTTAAGCCCGATGTTTATTACTTTCCGCCGGGTACTGTACACATATTTATAATTTTAATACTGAGTGTCCCAAAAAATAAACACACTTTTTCACCGCGCCGTTTATTTGCAATAGAAATTTGTCATAGCACGCATTCGTGAGAAGTTAAATGATGAAGAGGAATTTTATTTTCACCAAGATGGTACACCTCCTCACTACTATATTGGTGTGAGGGCTTATCTTGATGAAAATTTTCCGAACAGACGGATTTGACGTAGATATAGCATTGAATATCCCCACGCTCCCCAGACCTCACTTCAATAGACTTTTTTATAAGGACTCATCAAAGACTAAGTTTATGGCGCAAAACCGGTAACGGTTAATGAATTGTGAGCAGCCATTGAAAGAGATTGCGCCAAAACACCAAAACAAATTATTCATGATGGTTGCGATTCCACGCTATCAGCAGTGCATAGGTCAGAATATCCATTCATTTGAGCATTTACGAAAATCCAATAAAATCGACGTCTGTTTTATTTTAATTCGAGTTTTAATCTCAGCTGTACCTTAATAAATGCTGGATTTGTAATTATTCAAAGTGTGAATATATTTTTTTGGACATCCTAAATATGTATATTTAAAAGTTTTTTAAACCGGAATATTACTCGTATATTCCATCTTCTGAATTCCACGCTTAAAGCCAATCACCCAATAAACGACAAAGAAAGTTATCCAGAACTTCGACTAACACGATATAACAAACATGCAATCCATCAAGTAAACTGAGACGTCAACAGTCAATAGACAATATTTTTGATACGATCGTTATACAAGTATTCTGACAGCTTCACCGAGAATGCTTGATTCTAGGGGAAAGTTTGTTTTGAAAACGACTTTCGTATTTGAATTACGAGTAATAAATAAAATGTATTTAATTTTTTTTTAAAAGCTAACACTCATTTTTTTTAGTTTATTGTTAAGACTTATTTGTGTCCAGTTACTTAATTAATTTAAATACTTTTTTTTTAAATATTGTTGTCTTGTATAACACTTGTTATACACAGTACAATCTGACAAATTTATTGGCATGTGGCTCTATCTCCTTCAACCTACCAGAAATATGTTAAATAAGAGGGAAAAGCAGACTTGAGCCCTTTTTAAAAAATACCTAGGTATTAACGAGAATCGAACCCAAAAACCTCGAACTGGAAGACAAACGTCTTACCAACTAGCACACAGAAGACGTGCTGTTCTTCTCTTCTCCCAAAAAACTTTAAAAAATAACGGTGTTTACTAAAAATCTATGCCACAGTTCGATGAAACGCTTCGTTTAAGAAGCGTGATAATACCATATATTATATTATGGTATATTATATACTCGTACATGTTATTTTAAAAAGATATACAGAAAAAAAATCCTTTGATGAAATATTAGGTAAGAACTACCGTATCTTCGATTATTAAATATATTTTTTCTTTCGTATCCCTTCAATATTTTCGTTTTGGTGATTCGGGCTTATTAAAGAGAGTGGCTGGGAGATAATATTTTTTTCAGCCTCTGTAATCGAGCCTTCGGATTTAGTACTATTATAGTACGCACGAAACTCGCGGTTCATCATTGCGCATGTTGGTAACATTACCACACTTGGGTACCATCGGGAATCGAAACCGAAATCCCAGAGTGGAAGTCAAGCATCTTACCAACTAAGGCGCTGAGTTTATCTATAATAATAAATATACATATTTGATAGATTGCACGCATTACGAACAACATAATGTTGTCCGGAAAGTAATTTTGTATTTCTCGGATATACTCGTATATAAATTGGACAAAATTTTCGTTGCTAACTTCATTCCACGTGCTAAATACTCGTAGTATAATGAATCTCTGTTGTCAGGTATTATGGCAATGACTCCAGGCATTGAGTCGTGACTAGATCGGACTGATTAGTTGAGCACAGAGAAAGAGGAGACATGTACTGTTCACCGAGTGTCGAACAAACACACTACGAATATAGTATAGTAGAGAAATAGTTAAGGTACGTTATGGTCATGTATTGAAGGTGACTCGGTACCTAGTTTGTACATTTTTCACTCTGCCCAGCAAGTCTACGTGCCCGGCCGAGTATTGTTCGATCACATCCTTAACGTCGTAAGGCTTTAGCGCTTCCTTAAACTTGCGCCTCGCGACAAAATACTTCATCTGTAGGAAAACAGGTAAAACAATACAGACAAGTTTATCACATATTAAATACATATTAAATATTACGGAGAATGTAGATCCGTGATTACACATATACTAGTGTTAGTACCATGTCTCTCGTTTTGATACATGTGAAAGCATTTAAAGAAACTGAAAACATTAGAAAAAAATCAAATTTAAACTCTTAACACTAGAAAAATATTTTCATCTATTATGTCTGAAAAATTGGTTGTGGTAAATATATAAATAAATATTAATAAAGCAAAAAAGATCATAACCTATTAACGAAGTTTTAAACATATTATATTTAAGTCCTTCTAATTGTATTATTTTACTTTTATTTAATCTATCTCTTATTGCAGACATTTCAAATAAGAAACGAAATAATTTTAAATTTATCCAAATGAAAATAATAAATGATTTAATTTTTATGTGGCAATAAATTTGAAATAAAAAAATTAAATAATTTTATATATTCTGATAAATATTAAAAAATATTTTTGAAACTTCAAATTTTTTATTAAGTGTTTTGAATATATTTTTAAATAAATTAATTGACTACAATATATGGGAGAATATTATTTCAATTTATATTCGCATTCTGAGAAAACTATATTAATAATATACATTAAAGTGATTTATTAAAAAAAAAATATAAAGATATGCAATAAGGAAAAGTTACTTTCAAATAAATTAAATTTGATTATTACTTATTATAACAAAAAAATATATAATTGACATAAACAATACGCAAAACTTTTTTTTTCTGCATTTTTATTAAACAATTTCTGATATTAATTGAGTTTTAGTCTTTGTTTTTATTTACATAATGATTGAATTTTGGTTGTAATACTAAATATTTATTTTTAATTGGCACTGTTTTCAAATTTGTCATTTCAACTTTATTTATGTTCAAATGAACACGTATTTTGTACGAAATTTAACTTGACATGCTATATTAATTTCTATAGCTAAAAAAATTTATTTTAAACTTTAAATTTCAAACTTTAATACAGTTCGCCCAATGTATTGGTAAAACTGACTCTATACATAAAATAAAACGTGTAAGCGCATTAAAACTGTCTATGCATAAAATAAAACGTGAAGGCGCATTTTGTTTGTACTTGCACTAATCTGCACTCGTTAAACGTTTATGCAGTATTCATGGTGCAAAGCACGCGAATGCTTTTCCATTGACACAGCGCCAAGCACAAAGTTTGTTCAGTATTTACGCTATTCCATAGTAGCTCCTCAGTTGTCACGGACATAGCATGGTAAATCGTTAGGGGGAAACGAATGTTTTTTTGTAATAAATCAAACAATCGCAATCATTGGACTCCTTTCCATTCCGTTTGTTTTATTTAATCAAGTTATTTAGATTGCAATGGGATAGGGCCATTAACATAGTGCTTTGTTAGTAACAAATATACACGATAATACACTAAATACAGAATTGATTACCTCAGCGGTCTTGTTAGTAAAATGATATTTAGATTGCAATAGGATAGGGCAATTAACATAGTGCTTTGTTAGTAACAAATATACACGATAATACACTAAATACAGAATAGATAACCTCCGTGGTCTTGTTAGTAAAATGCTTCTCTACCAATCCTGTGGTTGCATATTCGATTATCGATGTAACTCAGATTTTTTAAAGGATTTCTGTTTGGTTTTCACTTAAGTCCCCTTTAACATTTTTCTGGTTGATTGGAAGAGATTGCCACATCAACACACCAGATTGTAATGTATACAACAAAAGTATAATACAATACATTATAGAACTGTATAAGATGCTACTTTGAGATTATGATAGGTTTTAACAATTTGAAAACCAAAACGCCCAGATATATGTGTCATGCCAACTCACCACAGTTAGGTAATGGGTGTAAATGGAGCCAGTTTGAGCATTGAAATTATTCATGACGATGATTTTGTGCCTCTTTAGAAGCCGATTAACGGCAGCAAAAGGGAATAAAAAAATTGTCGGTCTCCACGTTGTTGCCCCCTCGGTAGGGACTAGCGCTATATCTCTGAGACAAACTTTCCAACCAATTTGAACGTTTCAGTTTCTAGTTGGTCAGACAAGGGACGACAGACCTGAGAATAAGACGCGCAATGTCATCTTGCCACAGGATCTTCTGAAAATAGGAAATCATTGAATAGTCTCCAATACTCCTCCTGCCAGACATATAAATATTTAATTGCTTTGTAATATATAATCAACGTCTCAAAGGCCTGTAGAAATCCCTAGAGTACGGCTAATCCTAGAGTCTTTCTTGCATCTGTCTATTTTTTACAGACTTCTGAAAAAGGCTCCTAAAAAGGTAGAGGCTGTATTCTCCCTTTCCAGCGACCCCACGATCGAGACACTGGAAAAAAGGGCAGTATACTTAAATAATACTTTTTTTACGGAATACGTAATTTATTTTTATTTTTAACCATTCTGAAACTACGAGTAAACTTAATTTTATTCAAAAGTTATCTACTTTAAATGATGTTAAACAAAAAAATATTTTTTTCTTGTTATCTGAACCCAAACTAATAATTTTCAAAAATGAATGACGAAATTAAGAATAAATGAAGTTATTGATCGAGAAAATAATTATTTTTATTAATAAAATTGCACGAAGTCCTATTTCTTATTAATTATCAAGTCCTTGCTTTCCACCGTTTTGTTTCAAATATATTTTTTTAAATCTATCGATTGCTAGCCCTACAGAAATATGAATTTTTATAATCCTAAAAAAAAATGTTCGTCAAGCCAAAAGAGACTTATCCTACTGTAAATTTATTTTAAATATATTTTTTTATGAAAACAGTTATTAAATTAAAACAGAGTACTATGTCGTTACAAAAAAAAAACAACAAAACATACCGGTAAGGTTTTTGCTATAAAAAAATTATACCAATATAAAATAAAATGGATATGACATCGCTAATAGAAATGATTTTGACATTTCAACCTCCATTAATTTTTACAAACGCTTATTTCAACAGATATTTTAGGTAATGAAAAATATTATAAACAAATTATTATGTTATATTTTTTTCTTGAACGTAAAGAATTGTATTAATTTAGAAAAAAAAGGATTATTTTTGTGTTTCACGTTTTATATCCAGTAATTTTTTTAACAATATGTTTGTGTATTACGTATTGCAATTAAACTTGGATTTCATACAAACAACATTATAAGCTGATTATCATGTAGAAATAGCTATCTTAGAACCAATCAGAATGATGACACTACGCTGTCAAGTCAAGTAAGTGATTTCAATAATTGTTGTTAAATTATATTTAATAATATATTTAAAAATTATCAGTCATTGTGAATGTACAGGCAATAAAGAAGTTATATTTTAATACGTTTCCATTGATTACAGTACAACATGAAATGTTATTACAATATGAAAATTTCTTGCAAACAAACAAAAATTTTGTAAAAAGACAAAAAAGAAAACCAGACTGTGCCCCTTTTTTATTTTTAGGGTTACTTTTGTGCATCGCACCGAAGCCAACGGTTTGCGAGTCAAGGAAGTTATCCAGTTGAAAATACGACCGGAAAAAATTAAGTTAATTTTAATAAGAAGAAATTTCTTGATTCTGGAAGAAATACTATTTTAACAGCGATGTCTTCAATAATTCAACTGGAAATGTTCATGTACTTCGGTGATATAACCACACAGGAACATAGAATAGAGATACTAGTGACCGAAAATAGAGGAATCCCGAAAAGAACGCGATGAACATACTTGGTAAGGGATATAACTAATGGCTTACTCGAAGAGTGTAGTAGAAATATAACTGACCGTGAGAAACGAAGACGTATCATTATTAATGCAGTGCGACCTTGCAAAATAAAAAATAATAATCACAACTGCTTTGTAAAGACACTTTGACTAACAATATTTTTAATAATATGTAAAAAAAACCTTCCTGTCGCAGAAAAGAAGCATCATCATGCAAACAATCCGAAGTACACAAAGCAAACCATTTATTTACTTTAGTCGCTTGAATCGTGTATTGTCCTAGTACACATATGCTCTTCGCAAATAACGAAAGGATCATGACGTGCTTTGAGAAGAGTTAGTATAAGGTTAACAGTTCTAATTTATGTTTCAATTCGTATATCGTGATATGTAAAGGAGTATGCTGTGATATATTAAGGAACAATAATTAATTTTCGATGAAGTACTTTAGACAGCTGGATTGAGTGCGCGGCTGTAGGAATTTGAGATTGAACAAACTTTGGGCTCGCTTTATATAATTATGCCATATATACTCGTACGTAATCTCGCAGTGGTTCGAGAATTGAGAAATTACTCAAATTAAAAACCACATACACAAGAATCAAACTCGATAAAGAATTTTATTTAAAATTAATAACTTAGCGAAATATTTTATCACATTTATAAAAAACAAATAGAACATTTTACTATTTTTTTGTAAGTGTATTTTGTGTCTGCAATAAACTAATTCTTAAAAAATACGATTAAAAACAATAAATTTGTTCGTGATTGACTTTTTAAAAAAAGCATATTCATTTTTTCAATGCTGTACCACATTGAATTTGACTTATTTTGTCCAAATACCTCACCTGCTCTTAATTCCTTCACTATGTTCATCGTGCACTGACCAACTGTTTATATAATGTGTGCGCTCATTGGATCGTACATTTTACATACGTCTCTTTTGAATCTTCATTAACACCTCTGTATAATTGTGCAGAAATCTAAATCTTAAAATAACTATTCTATACTGATTTCACTAAAGCTATAAGTTTGAATAGTCGTATCACGTTTATTTTAAGGCAATCAGGATATTGAGGTATATGTGGTATTTGGTCGTATGATTAACGTGTTGGACTTGTAACGCTAGTTCGGAATCTCCACCAAGTTTATCAGTTTTCGTGGATATAAGGACACCTTACACGTATGTTAAATTTATATTGAAAATATATTTTTTTTAAAATTATAAAAAATGTTTATTTGACAAAGTATCACTTTATTACCTGCAATAAAAAGTTGCCAAGTTAGAAAAGATTGCTATACTCGTATAGCAATCAACTCGCCAGGGTGTATTGTAAACAACAAAAGTGTAATAAAAAAATATATTATAATATTTAACTTTTTCGAGTTATTGAGAAACTAAATACTGAAAGGGCGATTGACCAATTAATAAGTTTTGAAATAACTTTTCAAGTTACTTAAAAAAAATTGTTTCGTTATATTAGTCATAATGCGTGTTATCAATAACTACGAAAACAATATGTTTATGAAACAAAACTTAATATACGAGTACACATTTAATATTTGCACACCAAATACAACAAGTAAATGGCAACGACATAAACTTTTTCTGCGAATGATTCATTTCTGAAATTATAATTAACTTCGGCTACTATTGTTCTCTAGAGTTCCTCAACCCTTTCTCATGCCCTTAAGTCACAAAACTAGCCCTCTTTTGGGTTTGTAGGCCAAACATTGTTTGATACATCTCCTCGCCCCTCAAACCAAATTAATAATAGACATGTGCATGTTGAATGAAGAGGGACCGAGTAATTTGGATTGTCTTCAATAATTATGTAGGCCAAACATTGTTTGATACATCTCCTCGCCCCTCAAACCAAATTAATAATAGACATGTGCATGTTGAATGAAGAGGGACCGAGTTATTTGGATTGTCTTCAATAATTATGCTACGAATATGAATGATAATCATGTGAAGAAAACAAGGAGACAAATTAATAATAGACATGTGCATGTTGAATGAAGAGGGACCGAGTAATTTGGATTGTCTTCAATAATTATGCTACGAATATGAATGATAATCATGTGAAGAAAACAAGGAGACAAATTAATAATAGACATGTGCATGTTGAATGAAGAGGGACCGAGTAATTTGGATTGTCTTCAATAATTATGTAGGCCAAACATTGTTTGATACATCTCCTCGCCCCTCAAACCAAATTAATAATAGACATGTGCATGTTGAATGAAGAGGGACCGAGTAATTTGGATTGTCTTCAATAATTATGCTACGAATATGAATGATAATCATGTGAAGAAAACAAGGAGACAAATTAATAATAGACATGTGCATGTTGAATGAAGAGGGACCGAGTAATTTGGATTGTCTTCAATAATTATGCTACGAATATGAATGATAATCATGTGAAGAAAACAAGGAGACAAATTCGATTATACTCGTAATAGTTTTCCATAAATCACTTTGCTTAGGACCAAATACGTGATTTTTGCCAATAAGACAACTAATTTTACTCCTACAGAAATATGTAAAAAGGTTTTATGGAAAAACAAAGCTAAGACAATTTTAATTTTTTTGACCTCTCAGAAATCAAACTTCTGACTCCCGGTTGGAAAGTTTAGTCTGCTTTCAACGATGCTATAGATGGAAATAGGTTATGATGTGAAAAAAATTGGATTCTTTTTATTTTTCGTCTCTCATACGGGAGTTTCCGAATGAGATACTCGTGTTAGTGTTTTGTCCTCAGGCTGCGCAAGTCATCGATAAGATAAATCAAATTAACGTCCTGGGTAGAACAATACCGTTAATATGTTTATTTATTTATTAACATAGTTTATGAAAAACAAAAAATGGTAAATGAAAAAGGACACTCAATTAATATTAGCCTGGAGTTGTTGTCTTTCATTTGTCGTTTCCCAAGTAAATTAGGCTTTTGCCTGTATCTTCCTGAAGACACACCAGTATAAATATGAGCAAATAAATTGATAATTTTAACCGATTAATTATTTGATACTTTTATCACCAATCCTCATCAACTTGATAAGTTGTAAGACCTAATTATATTATAAGCATGTACGACGGGAATCAATACTTGGCATCCTTCATAATTTCGACGAACGCAGTCACGTTTAAAAACGTCTTGCGATCTACTTAAATTAATGATAATTATGCGGAGAAAATTAGAACTACAGGAGACTAATTTGAATCCAATACGAATATAATTTCATAATTCAATGTGCTCATAATTAAGCAACGTGTTATCTTTATTCATGTTGGAAAAAGGGAATCAAAGATTTTGTCATGATGATATTTACATAATAATACATTAAAGTAGGCACTATCATATCACTTTTCACAATCATTTTTGAAGACTGCCACTGGTGTATTGGAAAAATAGTTCTTATTATATCTTTGATATTGATTTCTACAGTAACACGTATGATTTTAATACCTCTCTCTATTTTATCAACTCTCGAAAACATACTTCAGAGATAACAAAATATTGAAACTTACTTTATATTTTTTCTTGTTCATCCATATCTCAACAGTCTTTTGAAATGAATTATTAATCAACAACAATATGTAATACAATATATAACAAAAGAGAAATTATGTTAATCACACAAAAAAATTCAATCGCTTAAAACGGAAATAAAAAATCAGGATGAACGTTACCTAGGAAAACCTGTCTGATGTTAGAAAAATTGAAAATTCCATTGAAAACTCGCATTAGCTCTCAAATATATTTTTAACATGAAGCATGCAATAATTTAATATATTATATTTTACAAATGAATGATCAAAAATAAACAATTTTATGTTTTCATTCAGCTTCAATATATCACGTGTTAATAAGAAAACAGTGCCATTTTTTTATTATTTATTTAATTTTTTTCTTTAATAATCGAAGTTATTTACGTAATCTTTATTTTAAATTAATAATGAAAACTATTTTAATATTTTTACTAAAAGTTAAGCTTAAATTAAATAACACTACACGCCTCGATATAATTTGTTTTAATTTATCAATATTTTTTTATATATACAATTTCAATTGTTAATATGATATATTAAAGTAAAAAAGAATTGTTAAAACCTCTTAAAAATATCCACGCCTGATGTGTAAATTAAAAACATGTTTTCATTTAATTTTTACAGAAAATTCTATTATTTATATATAATAGAATAAATTAAAATGTTTGATTTATTTATAATTGAATAAATGGAAATATTTATTTCTTTATTTATGTGAATAAGTAATAAAACGTGTGAATAAGTAATAAAATATAAAATACTCACCTTTCTAATAAACCGAATAGCGGATTTATGTTGATTTGTTAACTGGATACACCTAGGCTCATCATCTTCATCTGTGTGTGTTAAAAAATAAAAAAGCAGTTTAAAAATATGTCACAAACGTCAGACTTTAAAAAGTTGTTTCTCAAATCCTTAAAATCACACACTCATTTCAATGTACACGAAATTGTGCAATCGTGCTTTATTTTTACCTGTAACATACGTAAGGGCTAAAAATATGGAAAATATAAATCATTTAAAATTAATAACGGAACACAATTACATCGACATAAAATTGAAGTGCATTTTCATTTTTTTAAATGTAATATAAGGTGCTTTATTTAGAAAATGATTGAAATAATTTTAAGTTTCAATTGATGGTAATGTTATTTTATTAAAAGACTGCCACTTTTTATCATAATTACGAATAATCTTTAAATTCAAAAGAAAATTTTATTTTTAATATTTATTAAAATATAAAAAAAATTACGTTATTTGCTTCAAACTAACTGGTAAGATAATTAATATTTTTTCTTTTTTAAATATAAACAAAATTATCAGATACTTATACATAAATGGGATCATTAGACACATAGAACATAAAATACCGTATAATACGGTTGTTCAAATTAAACAACGTAAAGCAACGAACATGTTTACATTTAAGTCAACATCAATGCTAAACAAAGAATGAAACAACAGCAACAGTTCAACAAACAACATTTATCTTCAACATTGAACATCGATGTTACATGCAACAAAATTCGAGCAATATCCTCTGACGGAGCAGAACAAAGTAAGATACTACACCACTGGCTTTTTATATTACTAAATCCAGAATTAATTTGGAAATCAAATGCTTAACATGTTTTGCATACATTTTTATTTGAAAAAAATACGTTTTTAAAACATAAATTTATTTCCCCCCGTAATTCACTAACTGATCAAAGTCAAAGTGGAAAACATATATTTGTTTTGAGTATTTTAATATCTGTGAAAAATGTTATACCTCCATATATGACATTTTTATTCATTTTACTTTTAAAGTGTTTACAAAAAAGCCTTTGGCGCAGCACCTTACTAACCGTGCGATGCAATCTACGGGGATAAAATAATTGTTATTATTAATTGAAATAAAAATGAAAAAAAAAGATAAGATAAAGGAGAGATGCAATAATGAAAAATAAAAGAAGATGAGTAAAGAATGAATGAGTAAAGTACATATGACCGTGTGAAATGTACAGTAGGTAGGTATATAAAACAATACAAAATATGTGTTTCAAAGCATAAAATTGCATGGTTTTGTATTCTATTTTTTCTACTTTAGACAACTTAACTTAGGTTTAAATTATCTCAAATTGATAATTGAGACAATTTAGATAAGAAAATATAAAATCATCAAATGATCAATTTGACATCTCACTTTACATTTTTTTCTTTTAAGTTGATTGCCTTCAAGTTTAATAAAAAGTTTTTTAAGTATTTATCGTCTGCAATATTCCATCAATATTGTTTAGAAATATTAATATTTTATTTAGAAGAAAAAAAAATACGAAATAAACAAGAATAAGGCTGACAATGTAAAATAAAATGAAACACGAGATAAAGTCGAAAAATGTTTTATTTGATACTGAAAATGTCATTCCTAATGAATACACATATACGCATATCCACTCAGATTCCTTATTGTTCGTCAAAATTATTTTTTTAAGGTAAAATAATATTTTACCTAAAATTAAAATTTAACAGTATTTTAATGAATTCGTATTCCAATGCAAATATAAGGAAAACTACTGAACATAGTTTAAACCATGTTCAGAAGTTTAATTTTCGACAAATGTTCGAGACATTTTGAAATCGAATATGATCGTCAAACCAAAATATCCCGGAATTACCGATATTTTTTTTTGCATCAAAAAAATTCACGTCTTATTAAAAAATAACATACATTGAAAAATGTGAATAGAAATTAACACTAATGTAAAATTATCTAGCTTTTATATTACCTATAGAATATCTTTATCTTTAAAGTTCCCCTCATCTTCGGAGCTAGACAACCATCGTGGCTATCTCGAATTTTCGGCAGAAGCTCTGAACAAATGTATAGAACCACAATGAAACCATTTCTATAAGTTCTTCAATCAGAAAATGAGTCATATTTTCAAACTTAGTTTGCACTATTTTTCCCCCCTGCAACATTATTTGAGATTTCTTATTTTTTTTCTTATTATATTTTCAAAGTGCTTTTACTTTCTATTCTTCGTGAATTTTTATTTTGTCTTTATCCATTCATTTTTAATTTAATCAATTTCATTTTTCTTCATCCATTTTGAGATGCCATCATTAAATAACTTAGCACTACATTTTTTTTGAACATTCACTCAGTGTTGGCCTGAGTGAATGTTCATTACCAACATAGAAAAATATGGAAAATCAACAACACCGCAAAGTTCACATATTAAGACAAGATTGAACACCTTGTTGCAGAGGAAAATCTATATTTTAAAGTAGCAACTTCGCGCCACCTCGATTTTTTCCTTTTATTTCTTGATTTTTTTTCCTTTTATTAGTCCAATTAAATCATTCAGGCAGTATTCCTGATTCTTATATTATAGAACTTGTCCAAAAATTTATTAATTATTAATTCATCAAGAATTATTCTAAAATGAAATTTATTCTTACAAATAATCGTAAATTTTGTCTGTGATTTATGATTTTTCAAAACTCCTTTATTTAAAAAAATAACATTTAAAGATTAGAAATAAACATTTTGGAAACATAGTAAAAGTCTGTTATAAATTTGGGTACAAAAAAAATCTGATATTTTTCCTTAGTATTATTACAGGAAATAATAAAAAAATGTGTACGCTAGTTAAAAAAAAGTTAAATCCGTTGTGAAATGAGAACTTGGTTTAAACAGTAAATATGTTATGTAACCCATTGTTCACAAAACTCATAAAAAATATTTTAATAACCAATATACTGTCTGCAGAAGTGAATGCTATTTCACGTTAAATTTTTTTTTCTAAAAACAAGTTATTCCAAAATTTTGATGTTTAAAAATCAAGAAGACAACGGTCATTGAACAAGAAAAAAAAATTCTCTGCTTATCATAATAAATATTTATCTGAAAAAATGTCAGACATTTAAAAAAGAAAAATATTTTAAATTCTTTATTCATACACATATATAGAAAAAGGAAATTATTAAATTTTCATTGAAAAAATCTTATATCGTCGTAAGAAATTAGAAGTCTGCTTTGATCAGGTGAGCTGGCAGATAAAACGATAAAAGAAATTAGAAGTCTGCTTTGATCAGGTGAGCTGGCAGATAAAACGATAAAAGAAATTAGAAGTCTGCTTTGATCAGGTGAGCTGGCAGATAAAACGATAAAAGAAATTAGAAGTCTGCTTTGATCAGGTGAGCTGGCAGATAAAACGATAAAAGAAATTAGAAGTCTGCTTTGATCAGGTGAGCTGGCAGATAAAACGATAAAAGAAATTAGAAGTCTGCTTTGATCAGGTGAGCTGGCAGATAAAACGATAAAAGAAATTAGAAGTCTGCTTTGATCAGGTGAGCTGGCAGATAAAACGATAAAAGAAATTAGAAGTCTGCTTTGATCAGGTGAGCTGGCAGATAAAACGATACAAGATATGTTGATATTCTTAATCTGGAAAATATATTTAAAACAAAACTGTATGTCAAATATTGCTTTCGGAAATTACACATGTATTTGCCTCTGACTCCAAGACTAGGTCTTCAAAAAATCTCCATTTTATAATTCATACTTCTATTGGACCTTGATTATGAATCATATTGTGTATTCAACTGATTGCATGATGATGATTTTATGTGATATGTGTTAAACGATTTCGCTATTTTGTATTAATTTTGTATTCGAAATTTCATCGAAAGTGTAAAAATAGTAAAGAAAAATATTTTTTGCTTCCACAATCGAGATTAAAACTGAAGCTTTTACAATAGATAGAGAATTAAAAAAAATCAATTAAACAATGAAATTTACTTATTAATACAAAACTGTAACGTAAAATACAATTTTCAAGTAATTGTGTACATACTCGTACATACGAGTATATCCCTCGATCTTTCTCCCTCAGAAAGTTTCGACATGGCATTCACCACATCAAATATCAAAATCTTTAAGTTAAAATATCTTAGTTAACAACCTCTTATTACGTCAATATGTTTTGAGACTAAATGTTTCCTGTCACATATGGCGTGTAACTTTCAAATTGTCAATTATGATTATTTTAATCGTATATTCTAGAGCTAAATTATCTATTAAATTAGATACTTTTAAGTTTTAAACGTCTTCAACAATTTTAAAACAAAAATACGTGATCAAAAAAATTTTACTTTGTTCAAGATCATGCATGCTCCATAGTAAATTTAATGAATTTAAATATCTAGTAGAATTAGTAACTAAATCCTTACAGTTTTTGGTAAGAAATATAAATTAAAAAATATATATGATACATGTATATATTTGATAAACCGATATTAATTTAACCTTGAAACATAAAATTAAAGGTATGTTTCAAAAGTGTATGTTTCAACAGCCATTTGAAATTCGACCCATTTATTTTTATTCGATTATTTCAAAACATTATTACTCTGCTAACATTTAATTTTCATCAATTGTGGATATTTTATAAAAAAAATTACAATATTTTCAAATAATCATTGTCAAAGACGTTAATATCAAATCAACATTTTGATTTATATTAAGAATAGATTCAACATAAAATAATATTTATTTTCTTTTTATCAATGTTTTCTATGTGAGAGCTTTTTTATTTTTTTAAATCTCATTTATTTTTTCCACGACTTAGACTAAAAGATCCCGAGATTCAAAGAGTATAAAATAACTTTTAAAGATCCATTCGCGTCCATCGTCATCTGAGGTGACCCGATTCAAGTCTTCTAGGTCTATTTCAATAGACATTGTCTGTCGAATTAGATTCCGCGTGTTGAATAAGAAACAGTTTCAATCTTCTAAGTTTTTTATTTGATATCCATCTTCAGTAATTTTAGATTTATGAAACATATTGTTAAATTATGATTTAATCATCAACGACATATTTTTTACTATATTCTTAAATTGTCTATTGTAGCCTTGAACAATCTAGAAAAAGAGAAGTTAATAAGGTATAGATAGCAAATATATTTAATACTAGTCCGATATATAACTATGGCGTAGGGCTTATAAAAATTATACAGGGCGCAACTAATTTAGAAGAGTTTTTTTTAAATATTACTCGTAACATAGTAAAACATTATAATATTAATATCATATTCTAAAGGTTTACCCAGTGATTAAAAATAAGGGTAAAAGTGGCAATTAATATAAAGCTCGTTGAAGTGTTCATGAATTCACAATTTAAATAAGTACAGACCAAAACTAAATATTTTTCTCGCTTATATCGTGACTCATTGATAATTTATTTTCATCAATATTTCATTTAGTTGTATATTAAAAAAAAAAGAAAAGGGTATAATTAGTACAAAAGCTCCTCAAGTTCGAGTTATATTCAAGATAAAGTTCACTGAAATTATCTGAAAAAGTGATAGAAAAAATTATACCTTATGAATTTTCCTTGGCGAATGAAACCCAAAATTGATTTTAAAAATTAAACTAGCGGATCGCCAAAGTAATTTATGTATCACTTTATATTTCTTGTTGAAACACAATGATAAATGTATACCTGTATTTATTCAATGTGTTAAAGCATCCATATTTATGAAAAAGACAATAAATTTTTACGATTTCAAAAGAATCCTCTCCAAAAGATTAACGGACATTTTAACATTCATAAAAATATTGATTACACATGTAACAAAATGCTCAAAAATAAATATTCATCAAATAAATATTAATCAAATAAATTTTATGAAATTGATGCCCATTAACCGTGACGATTATAATAGAAGACACCGTACAAAGAGAGGCATTAGGGTAATTGCCATTGATGCTACCGGAGATGATTCTACGAGTATAAGCCAAATTGTGATAGGTGTATCATATTGTACAAGAGCATGGGGTTTCAGTAATAACAGCTTGTCGGCATCTTCTTTTTCCACAAGGTCCCTGATAAAAGCAATAGTTCTACGCCATTTGGATCAATGTGCTGCTTTTTGCTCCCAGCTGTGTTGAGAATTTATGTTTTTGAACGTTATATGCACACGTCCTTATATCCCTTGCGCTTCGCATAGAACTTTCTTCTGCCCTCCATCAGCTCTCCAAAGAGGATATTTCATGGAAGTTTGTGACAGGCATGTGAACTACATGTCTAGACCGACGAAGGCGAGTACACAACACCAGAATCTCTATAGTACAGCATGTCTCCTTGTTTAAAACCTTATAGTTTAGCTTCAAACATTCATATTTATCTCTACTTAAACTAGGTGATAAGATATTCAGCTTTATATATTGCGGCATTCTATATAGTGATTGTTTTTAGTTTAAAGCGTGAGAAAATTTCAAAATGACTAGTATCGTGTTTGTTGTACTCTGTTCAAACCACTCTAGCAGTTCCTTAAGTACACAATGTTGTAATAGTGGCGAGTGCTTCGTAAGTGCTTCGTCAAAACGCATACAGTGATAATGCAGTTTAAGTGCAATGAACAGTCGTTATACATATTGCGATAATCTTGATGAAAACATCGTTATCAATATACAAGATTTAAAATTGTAACGAGTGTGTGGAAACCATCAATCAATTATAATATCGTATCTCATTTGGACTTAACGAAATTTACTTATAATGGTCAAGCGTATTTTTAATGAATTTCAATTAAAAATATTCGCAGAATATTTACATTTCTTAAGTTTTCATTTGATTTGATATATTGTTAAATAATTATGTTATATATTTCAATTCTATTTATAGAAATACATTAGTATATTATAAGACTTTTCCAAAACTTTATTTTTTCGAGAAGAAAGATACATTTCTAAAGATTCAATATAAATTATAATTATTATAAAAATGTGTGACAAATTATATATTTAACGTACACATTATATATTTAACTTATTTTTACTAATGATATGTAAGAAGTGCTTGGCAGCGTGGCTAACACGATAGACTTCTACGTAAAAGGTTACCGGATGGTAACCCGCGCTGTGCAACTTTTTTCGAATAGAACGGAAATTTTCCATCTAGTTTTTGGGAATAAAAAAGTATGAAAATTACGTGTTACAATTTAATACGCATTTAACGTTTAATTTTTTTGGAAAACGTATTTACGGAAAAATATTAAATAAAAAAGCAATGAGAGCTTTTCAATTTGTATAACATTTATTTTTTATTAAGAAAATATAAAATGGTGTAACAACTTGTAAATGTTATCAAACTCAATAACTCATCCAATAAAACGAAAACGTGACGTCAAAGAATGTTCCCATGACAATTTGTGGGCAAAACTGACCATTAGATAGAGAGAAAGCGCCATACAAACTACTCCAAGATTCAGGGGAATGTTCCAATTAAACTTGACACAACATAATAACTACAACTAACAAACACAATCGTGGCTTCTGAAAACTCGCGGTTATTTTGATGATTTTTTTATTTGACAATTACGCTGACATGAGTTTCAATTGTTAATTAAATAAGTGATGTCATAAATATTTCAGGGAGGGGCCGGTTGAAGAAGCGAGACACACCTGGTTTCGACAGCTGAGAAGACAGACTTAGAAGGAATTGGGACAGCTCTTAGCAAAAGTACCGATCAGACAAACAGAAACAAACGGAAAAGAGTTATCTTAGTGTCGATGGTGAGAAAAAATGAATAAATTAATATGTTTTAATTTAATGATTAGCATTCCTGATTTGATATCTAGTCGGCTCTAAGTTGATTTTATTTGAAATCAATATGTTTATGTAGCTTATAGTCTGATCAATATATTGTATAATTCTTAGAGCGCTATACACTCATAAAAAATATTGCAGTCATTCAAACTGAAGTCATTCGATTATATAAAACTAGGAACTCCATTTCCATGAAATTACACATTTGATCACTCAATTATAAGCTTGCTAGAATGCTCCACAAAACAGATTTAAAAAAAATAATATAAATCTATCTTATGTTAATATAGTGAACTAATAATCTAGCTCGGGAACGTAATGTTTTATTTTGCGAGAATTACAATAAAACAAGCAAATTAAATTGTATGAATATCTCTAGTTCTATTTTCTCAAGCTATTTACTATTTTATTAAAAAAAAACAATAAATGTTCATTTCTCATGGTAAGGCTGTTGTGAAATATTTAAATGATCCTATCAACTTTGAATTACTCGTACTATGAAATTACCGCAACTTTAACCGATAAATTGTATAACTACGAGTATTTTGGATAAATTATAATCGAATTCTAATATAACAAATATTTTATGCCAAAAAAGTTATTGTTAATTACTATTACTATTTATTCAGGTATTTGTAAAATACATATTTAAACGTGATTCTTGTGCAAAAATTGACATGCTGACTATTTGTTAATTGTAACTCAGAAGCGTTGGTTGAATTGAAGTTACTTATTAAATATTATTTGTCGATTGTACTCGTAATAAAAAAAGTCTACATTAATTTTTGTATTAATTAGCGTGATTGAAATTGACTGAAATTCTGATCAAAGGTAAAATTGTGCTATGTTTAGGTTTTTGTGGAAAAGCTTTATCTACGCATCAATATACAAGTAGCAACAGCATCTAGGATGTTCTTGAGGGAGATAAATAATGTTCTTAAGTCGCTCCTTAGCTATTCTGAGTATTGCATCGTGTAAACTCGATAGGGTCATAGTTGCTAGGACGTTACTTCCAAACAAGCTACAAACCTAGACCCAGTAATGGATGAAATAACAAACTGATGGTTCAATGAGAAAATAAAAAATAAAAAAACAAAGCTATTAACCTTACGGTATAAATCTATTAAACTTACGGTATAAATATCAATGTTGACATTCTGATAAGTAAATAACGCTAAGGTTCTTTAAACATTTAGAGACCGACATTAAATACCCATTGTTACCGCTCCCATCAATATCCGCACTTTCTTACCAAGTCTAGGTTTTCAGTGAGCTAAGGGACAATGGGGCGTGACGTTGCAGTTTACGACGTTAACAGGCAAAAAATAAGAAGCAACTTTACTGCAGAGTCATCAAACTGACTATAACAACTAGATAAACACCGGGGGAACTGCGGCTGCAAGCTTTTAACACATATCCATAACGGGGAAAGAAAAGTAATCTTCAGAAATATTGCGAGACTCTTAATATTTTCAATCTTGGTGAACTAAACAAATAATCTTGCCGCATTAATGGACATGAAATACTTTCAATATTTTTTCAATAGTGTAGTTGATATTGAATTTGTTCGCAAAAATTAGGAAACACTTTCGGATATCGGATTGAAGAAAATGTGTTATATTTTCAATAAAAAAAAATTCACTCCAACAAAATCTTTGTTTCAGTGTTATAATGGTACAAAAGAAATTTTTAATCCCATTACAAAGAAATTAAAAAAACGCATCTTTCTTGTACTCATCTTCTTTTTCATTTATCTGTATTTTAAGAAAAAAAATATATGTTGTTCGTTTTGAAAAATAATAAAATTAATAAGAAATTGAAATTCTTCATTGCCAGAATCATACAAAAGTAAACTAAAAAACAAACCATACACTCGGATTTCCAGAACGATGATGTTGCAACTTGTTGAAACCCTTAAAATATTTTATATTTCTTAATTAAGGGATAGAGTAGGATTTTTTATATTTACTTTAACAGTTAAATATATAAACATGATCATAACAGAATAAATCAAGCTTTGGTAAGTTATAACGAATAGATCATTAAGTTCATAATATTACTTGGTCATGTATTCATAAAAACTTTAAAAAAAACAACAAAGTTACAACAATTGATCGTTCTATTTAAGGTACTCAAAGGACAATTAAGTGATCATGATTAGTATAAGGGAAAGGAATAATTAAAAAAAAAACAAAAAAAAACGATAAAAAAAATTAGGTTGCGAAGGCGTAACACATAATTTTTCTTTTGTTAATTGTAAAAGAAACACACATAGGTAGTAAACTGCAACGTCACGTCGCATTGGTAGAGTTTCCCCTGTGAAGGCCAGGGTTTGGTGCTGAAGGAATCACATTAAGGTTACGTGTCGTACTTTCTGGGAAGAA
This sequence comes from Odontocerum albicorne, assembly GCA_949825065.1. NCBI lineage: Eukaryota > Metazoa > Arthropoda > Insecta > Trichoptera > Odontoceridae > Odontocerum > Odontocerum albicorne. The sequence goes on along the minus strand of OX463839.1, from coordinate 37,259,094 downwards.
GAAGACCGACCCTGTGTGGTCTGGCTGCAGCAGTCCGAGGAGCGCCAAGGGCACGGCGGAGGCGCCTCCGAGGTGCCGCACGGCCCCTATGCCCGCCCCGGCCACCGGCCCTGACAGCTCCGAGCTACTGCCAGTTCGGAGTTCCGCTGTAGGCCAAACTAATCTCATTCTTTCATACTTATATTGGTCTTATTATATTACAGAAACATTCCTCGAATGTCACTAAACTTAAATGGAAATATTATTTCAGAGATGGTATTTGATTTATATTCCCCATTCGAAAAATTGTTTACAAACTGAAGTTTTTGTATAACAATTTTTTTGTATGTAACAATACGTTTTTACAATGTTTATACGTTTATTCTTATAAAACCTTATTCACGTGTACGAGTATTAACTTGATATGTTTCCAAATACCTTAAATACACATGATTTTCAATTACGTACATTTATTAATTTTATATATTTTCAGTTTAAGTAAGAATTCAACGAAAAATTTCTGCTTTAATCATTGCCACGTGCTTTCGGGAAAAATAACTTAAATTAAAATCACGAATAATTAATATCATATAAACGAAAACTGTTTTTTTTTACTTTCACATTATGAAGAAGTCATAATTTTTCATTATCACACAATCAACTCGTTCACATAAGCAAGAATATTATATATTTCATATTATGTTAGTTCAGCTTTAAAATCATAAATTTTGTTTGAAAGATACAATAAGAATGGTGTATTTCAGTCCTTTAAATTTATGATAGATGAGTTTGAGTTGAATATAGCTTCGCGGTAGCAAAATGTTATACCTAACATTTCACAAAATTTCACCGATCTTCAAATTCGCCAAAGGCTAGATTTTTATGAAGTCCAAATAATACCAACCAAATTTATGATATTTACTTTTGCCGAAATAATTCATCTTTGTTTTTAAATTGTGTAGTTAAAATATGAATTGCCAAGTACCATCACGCCATTCTCGTGTTGTGGTAGGCAGACAGAACTGAGCGCTACAGTTTCCCATGTGAACAAACATCTTTCACCTTCCATACCCATCCCATACCCATACACCTTCTTCTTTTCCTTCTTTTAAAATATTATGCACTTGGTTACGACCTCCGTGGCAGCCTAGTTGGTGAGACGCTTGTCTCCCAGCTTGGAGGTTGCGAGTTCGATACCCGTTGGAACCCAGATTTTTTAAAAAAGGATTCCAGTCTGGTTTTCACTTAAGGCCTTTTTAACAAATATTGCCACATGTCAATATGCCCGCTAGGTTGTACTGTATACAACAAAAGTGTAATACAATACAATACTTTCCTTGGTCTTCCTCTACCAAGTCTTCCACTCACATTTGAAACTGATATACATATATTTGGTATGTTTGTCTTTATTTCTTCCTTTTACATGCTCAAACCATCTAAGAGTACTTTTCTTCATCTTGCTTAATACATCAGCCTTATGTTCGCATTCACCCTTAATTACTTCATTCTGTATTATGTCATACATTGTTACCCCATGTATCATTCTTAGTGCACGCATTTCTACAGCATTTATTCGGCTCCTTTCAGTAGTTTTCAGTATTATATATCAAATTCAAATATTCCATTATTGGAGAATTTAACAAACATATAAAGAAGTATTATATATTAGTTCAGAAAATCAGTAAGAATCGCCGAATTTCTTCTCTAGATAGCTTATAATGATGTAACTGTGCAGTAAAAGATATTGCTGAAGCTTGCGATTGTGCTTTAAATAAGTGGATCAGCAGAATTATTCTGGTAACCTTCGAGAGTTGCAACTACGTTTTAACGTGAGCTTTTATAAAATACAATTTCTTACCTTTAATTAAAATATACTTTATTGAAGAATGTGTTACTTTGAAATTAATTTGGACAAATCACTCGAAATGTTTCTTATGATAATACATCGTTTGTTATGTTGCGAATAACGGAAAAAATGTGTTACATCCTGCTTAGAGTTTGTGTTACATCCTGCTCAGAGTTTGTGTTACATCCTGCTTAGAGTTGTGTTATATCATGTTTAGGTTTGTGTTACATCCTGCTTAGAGTTTGGAATTATTTTGGGAAAAATAAAATTAACATCGCACGTTGTTTTAAAACAATCCGTTGGGTTATTTCATTAGCTTCTCAAAAATAAAAAAGAAGATGAAACAGGAAATATGTTTTATTATACAATGCCTTGAAATCCATCTTTCCGATTAATATTTTTTATCTATTGAGGTCAGCACCTGATATATTTTTGAGAGGAAGGTGGTGACTCAATGTTAAAAATCTGTCTAAAATTCCCTATTTTTATATTTTATTTCTTCAAAATATCATTAATATAAATCCACAGTAAAATTGAAAATCCATTACGGATGAAATTTGTCTGCGGTATTAGTAAATTCACATTTAGTGCTGTTAAGACATATATACCTTTGTGTCAGAGAAAATGGAAAGCAGACAACATAACAATAAAGTAATGAAATGGAGTGCCACGTTAATTACATGTACGAGTACTTGAACGTACCCAGTATTCAAAGAAGTATATTAATTAAATGTCTAGTAAACGTATTTACTATTCAGGTGAATTGATGAATCGCTATGTTGCACGGAAACTAAAACTTGCGTTATATTGAAATAAATCCAAGTTTATTTTAATACGTTCATTTTTAAGTTCTTTTTAATAAATTGACAAAAAACCAGATTTTCATTAAATATTATATTTCATTGAGAATGTCAAAGAATCGTACGCTCGAACAAACTTTACATGGATTCAGAGGATATGAACAAAAGTCTAATATTAACTTTCCATGGCCTCTATTCGAACGGCTTTATTATTTATGCTTCTTGAAAAAAATATATAGCAATAAATGTTAAATATACATAATTAAGTGTTTATATATTATAACTATACATATAATACAATCAAGTCATATCCTTTTTAGAGTAATAAGAGAGCACAGATATCCCCGCCATTCTATTCATACATACAGCTCTCCCCTCATCTCCATTCACACATGTCCTCCTGTTTCTCATACTTATAACCTTTCCCTCACTTAAAATTTCTCCCTACTATCTCCATCCACCCTTTCTTCGGTCTACGTCTTCCTCGCTCTCCATGCATTTCAGACATATATGTTTTGTAAGTCTTCGGAACTCATTGACTCCTTTTTGCCAAACCCTCTACAGATATTTTTTAAAATTCTACTTATAACATCCATATCTTACAAACAGTTATTCTTTATCCGATCATTTTATACTCTATCAAATATTTCTTACTAAATGAAATGCTTTATTCATTAAATTGATCTATTCAAATACTTACGTATATAAATATTTATATTTTTTTCGTTATTTTGAAATGAAAATAATTGGAAATAATAACGTGTTTAAAAATCAGTTGCTTACTGTATTTTTAAACACATTTTTTTGTATATCATTAAAATGAGGTCAAATTATCTAAATACATAAAAAAAGTATAGAAATTTTTAGTAAGGTGTATTAAAATAAACGGTCAACTGACACATTTTCATTAAATTAGATTCAAGAGAGGGGAGAAGAATTGAAAGATTATTATGTAATGGAGAAAACGTAAACAGAGAATGTTAATAAGGCTCAATACAGAAGCAAGAGAGAAAGCCATGATCCATTTAAACGTCAAATTTATTGAGTAAGAAATGGGATTTAAACGTGAATATTCAAATCCCCGAGGACGGGAGTTGGATCAGAGCCAAGTTCTCCCGTCGTGCTGCCGTGTACCTACACAAGATCCTTTGTGCTGTTCCACCTCGATATTATTTAACCCAAGCCTGGAGATGATTTGCATTTTTCTCAAATGTGAAAGGTCGTCATCTTTTTAGCACTTCCCATTACGGTCTCGTCTCGTTATTCAGTGGTGTAGATAAATCTTTTACACGGATCAAAATAAAGATCAGGTAGAGAGGATGTACATATCTCTGTTGTAAAAGAAACACGACGGCCAGGTGATTTTTTTTAAAGGAAAAATGAGCTAGATTTATTTTAAAAACTGATGTCAAGGTTGTGTTCGCATTTTCTTTACATCATTTGCAATGAACGAAACTTTTTCTTTTTAAAAGACATAACTCATACCATTGTCCAAATTGTTTTTTGTACTGTTATGAATTGTAATAGAAACTAAAAAAATCATTAAATTATATTTTTTTCAACTGAGGTTCATAATTGGTATTGAATTATTTTTTAATGGTTAGTAACCAAAATTTGGGTGTTCCAGCCAGTGAGCAATAAGTTGATTCGTCCATTGAAATATTCCTTTATGAAAGAATGTCTAATACTCATCCGATATATCACAGATGTTGTATGCTTGTCTAAGGATATACAATAAACCAAGTGCTACACTGCGCTTTCTGTTGCAATGTTCTGTAATATTTTACCTTAGTTCTCGATTCAGAATCCCGTTATTTTATGTAGTAAATAATGCTGTTTAAAAAGAACAATGTTTCAATTTGTAATATTCAGATTTGTACACGTATGACAATTATGTCTTCCGTGGTCTAATAAGTAAGACGCCTGTCTTCCAACCCGAAGGTTGTGGGTTTGATTCCCGCTGGAACATTTAAAAAAAAGATTTTCTGTCTGATTTTCACTTAAGACCTCATTAACATACTCGTATTTTCGAATAGTTGGGAGAGTTTGCAACATGGTAATAATACCACTAGGTTGTATTGTATACGAAGAAAGTGTTATATATGATTCGCTTGGGCGCTACTATAGCTATCAGACTAGATTTGTTTAGTAAAAATGGATTCGAGTCTCGAGTTGGAACGTCCTTGACGAGAGTTTTCTCCTTTGAATTTGAAAAAGTGAAACGACGATGTACTGAATGATGTAGAAGTGCGTACACTGTGAAAAATACACGGGCCACTATGTATGCTAGAATACGGAATAAAGTGATGAATGTGAAACTTAAAACTGTAAAATGTGATGAGTAAGATAAATAAGAGTCCTCTGAGACGGTTTGGGCATCTAGAACAAATGAATGAATAAAGACAAACAAAACAAATATATAGTGGAAATGTGAATGGAAGGTGTGGTAGAGGAAGACCAATGAAAATATAGTTGGATCAAGTGAAAGACATTTTGAAAGAAAGAAATGTCAGATAAATCGTAGGAGTAGTATGAGAAAGTGTATGGATGTAGAAGAGGCACAATATGTGTATCGAGATAAAAGAGTCTGGTGATCTGTACTATCTACCTACTCCGACAGGGAAGTGACGTAATGGTATATGCAAGCATACATACATAACATCACGTCATTCACCTAACGGGGTAGGCAAAGATGAGAGAGCGCCACACTTTTATATCTCAATAGACACCGTTAGTCTCTTCTACACCCATAAACCTTTTCATACTCATATAATAATGATATGTATTTATTCATATTTTATTCGAAATAAAAACTGAATTATAAAAATTATCTTTAACCCATTAACGCCCAAAAGAAAACTACATGTGAAAATTATTTTTTATTGTTATTTATTACAACATTGTGAACACTTAATACTATTAGAAAAGAAAAATTTAAATAAACACTTATATTTTAGAAAATAAAGGGCTGTACACGGCTGTGTACAGTGGGCGGTTTAAGAGTGAAATTGTCCAAAACACGGTCGCTCAACACACAACGTTTTCTTACAGAGTCCGCATCGCCAGCGACCTCGGTTGTGGCAAATAACACAACGCAATGGGTTTTCTATGCGTTCGGGGTTGTGACCATTATTTTTTTGCTCCAATCCAAGTATTTTTGACGATGTCGGATGACTTTTCGTTTTTATGTGTCGTATGTACCCTCGGGCAATCGTCCGTCTGAACAATAATTGGTCCATACATGTCACCTGTCCAGTCTTGCTGAGTAACACATGTAGTCGCCAAGCATTAGAAATAGCCATATCTAGTAAGTAGGTAAAGATTACCCACCACCATTTTTTTCCTCTTATGGACACTCGGTAAAGACTGATGGACTGATCCATTTGGTCGACGCCACCCATTCCTCTGTTGTAATTTATAAACAGTCTTGGGACATTGACTTCCACTTTTTGCTTTTGAACCTTGCACCATCTTCTCACTTTTCCCAGAGGCTCTATACTGTCAAAATTGGATCCCATTGTAACAACATTATTATCTTTCCAGCGTACAATTGTAATTTCATTTTTTGTGTCAAATCGATAGTCATACTCTGCTCTAGGTCGCTTTTTCATTACCTTCACAGTGGTAAGTGGACAATTCTTAGTTCTATTCTCTCGCATTGTGCCTGTGGCCCTGTAGCCTAAGAGTCGCAAATCATGCAACAACTGATAATTTGTAAAAAAGTTATCGAAGTACACAATATGTTCATTTGGTACAATTGGCATCTTTGCCAGCAGAGATTTTACGACTCTCGCGCCGAGAGGATCAGCAGAAACTTCTGTAGATGACTTGCCGCAATAAATGTCAAATGTGTAGCATCGCCATCAGAACTTGTTGCTGCCCAATTCCGATAGCCAAACCTCACAGGTTTTCCCATTATGAATTGTTTGGCTGAATGACGGCCAAAATATTTAATCATGGACTCATCTACAGACAAATTTTTATGAAAAACTCCCCACTGGCACGAGTTTCTCTGAATGAGATTACACAATGGTCTCACTTTGAACATTTTATCATTCGAATTTTCAACTAGAGAATTGTCTGCAAAGTGTAGGTTTCTTTTTATTTCCAAAAACCTATTACGTGACATGCAATTTGCAACCAATGGAATGCCAAGATCTTCATCCAAACTCCAATAAGCACGTTCGGTAGGTAATTCGTGATATCCAGTCAATATCAATATGCCCAAAAAAGATTTCAAGTCCTCACAATTAATTTCAAAATTATGTCGATTATTTTGACCAGCGTACAAAACACTATTTTGTGTTATCAAGTTCATAACCTCTTCATCAAAGAATTTTTCAAACAACATTGTAGGGTTGTGGTCTTTTATGGATTCTACAACAGTCTTTTGTCTGCTCTGAATGGCATCGGTAATGTTATGTGTTGTACTATATATAGGTGAAGTTTTTCTCCACTTAGGTGCGTCTTGACTTTTAACTCGTTTTGAAGATCTTATATAATTAGAAAGCGGCTCATCATCACTGTCCGAAATATCATGGCCAGGACGACGTGGAATTACTTGCACTGTACCTGGCACATCTTTTGGAAGATTAGAGGACGTCAAATCATCGTCATTCCCTTCTTCTTCGTCACTCAGGACATCAGGATTTGGTGGAATCAATACTATATCGTATTCGACTTCATCGTTTTCATCGGACATTATTGATTCAAGGGCTTCTTCGAGTCTTGTATAGGTATTATGGCTTGTGAAAACACGACGGGCCGCCATTTTAAAAATTTTAAGGATTTCAGGATTCGACAATTATAGTTATCGGGTTATCAAATATATGTGTTATCGAATTATGCCTTTAGCACACTGCAGGGTATGAACTGAGCAAGAAACAAAAGCGAACTGAATATGATCTGCTTCCACGAGTCATTAACATTTTTACAGTCAGATGCCCATTGTACACGCTTGTGTACAGGGCAATAAAATATAACCCAGCACACCATAAACAATTTTTTTCGTTGCAGTAATAAAATCACGCGTTATAATAGAGTCTAACTATACCTAATAATAAAAAAACAAGAGAAAATATTTTATTATTTATAATAAAAACGTTAAAAACATCTTACGAAAAAAATCTTATTTCATATCCATATTGCGATGATAAACCAATGATATTTATTTACGCATTATTGCCAAATTTTATTTTTTTATAGTTAACTACTATTTTATAGTTTCGAAATAAGTAATTACTTCCATAATAATCATATAAAGAAAACACCAATTCGCGCTTTGAACAGGTGTACACAAGCGTGTACGGCGGGCGTTAATGGGTTTTTGGACTCATTTGACGTATAAGTGGATAATTATAATTATTAAACTCGCGATTAAATCAATTTCAAAAATTTAATATTACAAAAAAAAAGACGTAGATAAAAGTACTCAAAAATATATTTTTGAAAAATAAATTATGGCTAGAATAAGTTTTAATTACTCTTGAATAATCCGATTTATAATTAAGGACTTTCTCAGTAATATTTTGAGGGGAGTTCCAAACAAATTGCCGTTCCATTGAAAACGAGTCCAGTAGTGGGAGAATTATTTAACGCCCGAGTTTGCCGCTTCATAAAATAACGTTATGCATAGTAATTAAGTCACTTCAATATTCATTGAACTTTGATTAGTTATAATTAATTATTAACGGATTCCTCATTTCCTAAAAGGTTCACAGTAAGCTACTGTCACTATTGTATACTATCCTTGACTGTTTCGCCACCCCCTCTTACTTCATCGAGAATATTCAGCGTCTTTCCGATCATGGACTTGGGCTACACTCAAACAAAGATTTTTTATTGGCTTTTCTAGTTCATCATTTTTTATTATTTATTTCTTTCTTTACTGTCCATGCAGTGAGTCTCTGGAACCAGTTACAAATTATTGTTCCGTCCGTAATCAGTTGAAAGACTTGTTCCGTCATTGGTATGTTAAAAACTCGTAATTTTAAGTCAGCAACATAACGTGTTTTATTCCATCCCAATTTTTCTTTGATTGATGATTTCTCGCTTTTATTTTTTATATGTATTGTATATTGTTCATGAATTTAGTAAAGATTTTTTCCGACCGTATATCCTTTATTTACTTTTGTCTGATTGGATGAAAAAGATTATCACCAAAGAATAAGTCCGCTAAATTGTTGTACAATGAAGTGTACAATAAATTTAAAAAACCATTCTAATGCTCTTCATTTACAAACATCTACTTAAGTCATCCATTATTTTTTTATATTTACATTTTCTCCTTTTTCATACATTTACGCTCCATAAAAATGTCTGTTTTGTATTCCATGTACAATATGCATAAAATTGTTCATAAGTTATAACTTGTTTAGTCAAACACTGTTTGTTCCACTTAATATACTAATATAACCCTACCGGCTTCAAGGTTTTCACCTCATCATCAGCGGGGCACAAACAAGAACTCATGTTTGTGCTTCCCTGATTATGAAGTGGTAACTTTGAAACCGGTAGGGTTATGCCGTTATATTAAGTGAATAAACAGTGTTTGACTAAACAAGTTACAATGTTTTTAAACCTCCATAGTGTTAATGTTTTCACTATAAATAATATATTGTTCATAAATTTCGTAAAGGTGGTAATAATTATTTGTTTTTATTTGTGTGACCATGTAACTTACTTTATTTAATAATAGGTCTGTCAGACTGTTTTACAATGAAGTGTTAAATAAAAAAATAATTACTTAATTGCGGTGTCGTATGTTATTTGGATGATAACGAGTATATGTTGGATAAGTTAAAGAGACTGCAAAACGTTTGCATCTGATTAATATTCGAACCTAAGGAAGTATGTTTGTGCTTCCCTGATTATGTAT